>JACATO010000089.1:0-392500 GCA_018389105.1 Nautilus pompilius
GAGAGCTAGGGAGATGAAGACTCGCAAAGGGTTCGCGTGTGTGACATTAGCTGGTGTATCACACGTTATACGGTGACTGGTTGGTGCTGTGCAGCCATGTGTACTCTCGCCTGAACTTACAGCTGTTTATATACTATATTATGCATATTACAATTAGGTTGTTACATGTTTTTTCTGTTTTTTACGGTAATCATGAGACTTCATATCGTTGTTGAACGTTAAGTTTTTTAATCAAAATAAATTCCAATACTTTTCAATACAATTTGCCCCAAAGACTCACAATCGCATTTACATCATTTTGAAAAGGAATCTGGATTTCTGGAGTCGATGAACTGTTGAAATGCAGTTTTAATTGCTGTTTGGATGCAGAAGGATTCCATACGGCGGGAAAGCTGTCGACAAATTGAAAAGTGGCAGTCTGTTGGAGGAAGGTCTGGTGTATAGGCTGGGCGAGGAAGAACATCTTGCCCCAACCTGTTCAGTTTCTGAAGATTTACTTTTTGCAACATGAGGACGAACATTGTCCTGGAGCAGGACTGGGCATCTTCGTTTCCCCATTGCCGGCTGTCGTTGGTAGAGTTTCTGATGAACAACGTTTTAATTCACGACAGTACCTTTAAGCTGTGATAGTTTCGCCAGGTTGCAAGAAGTTATTGTGGATGACCCTAGTTGCTGTCCACCGCAGCCAGAGACCATGACCGTCTTTGGGTGGAGACTTCGTTTTGGAAAGTGGTTAGGCGCCTTGTCTCTGTCGAGCCACTGTGCTGATCGTTTGCGATTGTCTTAAAGGATCCATATTTCATTAAATGATTATAAAGCAAACGCTACGAAACGATATATAACTTATCTACACCTACACACCTTCACAAGCATGCACAATATGAACCTCAGATTAGCATAATAAAAAACCGACAAAACTTTTGTAACGACCTAATAAGTGACTGAATTCTTGTTGGAATAATAAAGAATGGTTTCAGAGACAGTGAGTCGATGAAAGTAACTGAAAAATCTCTGCACCTGGTTAAAGAGACCGAAGCAGAGTTGAACCAACTCAATGAGGATCTGTTGTTTATGCAGATAAATATGACAGATGCAGTTGTAGATTACACACAACTTAATCACCTTGGGGAAACGCATCCGGGTGACTGGATGAAAATCATACTGTCTCTAAATGACGCAAGAACAATCTAACTGATAGCATTTGTCTTAATCACCGAGATAAAATATGAGCTAAAATCAGGCTTAAGCAAATTAATTTTCTTTGCTGTCAGAATTTAGTTCTATTTTGTGCCAATCAAGTTTTACCATTTTTCAGTTTGGTGATTGCTTTTGTCTGTTGTTGTCTGGTGAGCGCAGAGTATCAACTTATGTAATGGTCAATTTTAAATTGTCTATGAGAGAACCATTGTTCAGGAGATCACCATTTTATCTTATGAAAAGTGGAGACCTAATTCTGGCCATTCTTATTAATCTAAATGTCTGTTGGCATGTTTTCCCTTCATCTAATTTTATAGAGAGTCTTGGAATAAAAAATGGAAATAGAATACACTCAGACGTGTTAACATCACATGATACCTGTTGTGTTCTTGTCTTATGTCAGTTATTGGTAGAATGACAGCTGCCCCAAATGTTACATTCCGAACCTCGTTTGTTGTTGGGAATAGGTCAAATAATTTGCGTTTATATATTTCAATACTTTTCAAATTTTTTTCTTTGTTGTGTTGTGGGTGTGTGTGTGTGTGTGTGTGTGTGTGTGTGTGTGTGTGTTTAAGGCACTGAAACATATTTTACGACGACTCCCAACTAATTTTTTCTTTTTCCTTATGCTAACCTCCGCTTTTCCATTTTTAAATATTCTCAGATACTTTCATATATCTGTGATGATAATCACCAAACCTTCATTCCAGGCCTTTGACCAAATGACCTTCATTTGCTCCTGTTTTTCTTTCAAGAAAAACTTGCCACTTATTCCTGTTAGCCGAGTTTATAAGATCAACTCCCCAAAACTAATTATTTCTATCCAAAACGTTATTTAATGGCTGATTCCTTTCCTGTTCTATTTCATCATCGAAGCACAGATTCGTCTCGTTCTCCAACGATCTGTATTTATGTTCAGTGAGTGAGAGTTACTGTTTATTAAAGGTATATAGCTATTGACCTTCACCTGTTTGCCTTTTATCTTATCTTTGAGGATGGGACCTCACTTCCTATTTAAGGGTAGAATCTTGTCGAATCCCGGTCATATGGCAGTCTAGATAAATGTATTCAACAAACAGTCTGTCTTTAAGATTATTCGTCTGTTCACTTTAAGGAATTGAACTCGTTTTCTGTAAAAATATGGTAAATCATTTGAAGAAGACACTAATTCTCAAGGAATCAATACTTTTCAAATGTGAAGCCCGCAGACATCTTTAATAGCCGATTTTGAACTCAACCCTAACCCTGGTATTGCTACAGAGAGGTTTATACCAAAGGAGCGTAAATCATAGCAGAGTGGAGCACGGGGACCAGACGTACCGGGATGTAGATGTTGTACCCATTTTTGGAATAGGTGCAGCCGCAGTCTCTCTTGGCTATGCACTCCTCACCGCTCAGAACAAAGCCGGGCTTACACACGCATCCCTCTACATCCGGAAGATCGCATTCCGTTTGCAAGCTGGAGCAGGTGGATTGGCAGGCGCTTGTCTTGTATTTGTACACCATGTTCTTCCCACACTCCATTGCTGCAGAAAGATTCTTGATTGATATAGCGAAAGAAAGTGAAAGCTAACATCTAATAACAAGTTAATTTATTGCTTTCATTTAGAACGTCATTAATGAATATTATTGAAAACACGGTTGAGCTTATTTGTAATTCCATGGTTGTGCGCTGATGAGAAATAAAAATGCCTTTAAAATCTGCAAATATTGCAACTTATATACTTTAAATTTTTTATCAATTTGTAATAATATTGTTATTATTGAATCTATCTCTAAAATAGCTCCCATTGTAATCTTTATTCTTTAGTTCATTTATGTCTTAGGTCTAAAGTTCAGCCAGTAAATCGTTCAGCGCATCATGAACCAAAATGTTTTAGTTAGAAAACCAAACACAAGCATAAAGCTTCTCTTTTACTTGGAGATCCTAGTGTCCAAGAACACAGTACTCACGACACTTGGCTCTGGCTCTCCAGTTCACATTTATGCCGTGGATTTCACAAGCTGCAGACAAACCTTCCACCGCCTGGCACCACACTTTAGATAAGGTCGGAGCCGTCGCGTATGCACACACATCAAAGACGCAGTCTTCGTAATAGGAATCAAATATCTGTTTTGTCAGCTTCCCAGCGCAAGACGCGAAAAGGGATCTGAGAAGGTTGCATTTTCTTTTGCCAAGATCACAGTGGCTCTTAATGTCTTTCTTCCTCCTGCACTCACACTAAGCTAATAAGATAATAATCAATAATAATAATAATTAATAATATAATAATAATAATACTAATAATAATAAATAATAATAATAATATAATAATAATAATAATAATAATACTAATAATAATATAATAATAATAATAATAATTAATAATAATAATAATAATATTAAACCCCTGACGAAATCTTCAACCTATTCCAGGATTATTCCCGTTTTTCACGAAGCTTCCAAACGTAAACGATCAGAGTTGAGTTCACTTACCGCAGCTTTAATAAACGACATCTATTATGGGAAACACAGAACACATTTGGTCCTCCGGGTGAATTATATAAATAATATGTTGTCTGTGGCTGACGGAAGCAGGTATTTAGGGATGACATGCGTAAGAAGAGACAACAACTGCCCAGCCGACTTGCCAATTTTACTGAAATGTTGGATGGATGCTCTTCAGCGAGTCACTCGTAAGTTTTCGCTATTCTCCGTCACCGTCTTTCATTAAGGGACGTGGGTTTATTTAGACTTGTCATCATGCGCCTGTGTCCCTGTTGCAAAGACTGAACCAATCGAATGCAGACCTATGTGCATCTTCTACGTTCCAAATCATCTTTGATTAATTACTAAGTAAAAACGACTCGTTAGATTTCTAATTTTTCTATAATGTTTTGAAACACAACTCACTGTTTGAAATTAGAGTCATCCCGGACTCTGTAGCTTTCCCCGATGATGGAGAACTTGTTATTCACTCGAGAAACATCTTTCCCTCCTTTCGTCTTATAGTCGTCCTTTATTCCATTGCAGTCTCCACAGAGGCCAGTCAGGTGCTTGCGGTATCTGTCGCGGTACGAACACCTCCACCCGGTGGTGACCATCGAACCGGACCTTCAGATCCCAGCCAGTGGTCACAGTGACCCATCCGGAAGAACTTGCTACAGTAACTGAGAAACTGCCCACAGACTGTCTGAATGGCAGGGTTACTGCTGCACCGTTTACCTGTAATTGATAAAAAGATAACAAAAAGTCTGACTTCAAAAATACGACGGAAATAATTTGTTCTCGTATCCATTATCTTAAAACCTAAAATATTTTCATATTACAGATCATCAATCTGGCTGACCAATGCAGTTACTTCTCTCGTATTTTGTCAACGTTATTCCTGGTAGCTGAAGAAGCAGATGATGTCGGAAACTTGGCTGTCCATTTAATTACAGGAAACTGTGCACATACACACGCACACATCACTTAATTTATTTGTCCCCAAATTTCTTTCCACTGGATATAAAATATTTGTCACTAAATTTTATTAATGAAGCTGTGAAGGAAAAAAAACAACATAAAAGGAAAACAGTACGGCCGGTAACCTTCCCGATTAATTAAAGATGTTTTTTGTTTACATGTATACAAATAAGACCTCTCTGTTGATGGTTCTTGCTCTTATGTCATCGCCAGAAGACATATCATTCAATGAAAGTATATAGAGAACATCCAAACATTTGTTTGCTTGATTTCTTCGTTTTTCGTTTCCAAACTCTCCGTACTTACAAAATAATCTCTGAGTTTAAACTAAGTCTTACTTTCTTCAATGTTCCACAAGAGTCCTATCTTGGCAGAACTAGTTCCACACGTTATTGTATGAAGAAAGCAACAAAAAACAGTAATTTTAACTTTTCAAAAGCACAAAATACCTGGACACTTCTCTGTGGATTGATCCGAACCGTCAAGCCCTTAAATTTGACGTCGACCAAACGGGTGTAGGATACCCTGGTGTTTCGACCCCGGTGCTCGTTCTTCACCTCCACACTGAAGTATTGGCCGAATTCAGCAGACTGGCTCAAGATATATTTGCAGGTTCCCATAAAGTGGATCATTTGGCCGTCGAAGGTCTTATAATGCGGATCCCCGGAGACTTGGCATCTACAAGGCTTCTCTGCAATATACAGAAACAAAGTTCTATCATTTAGGATCAGTTCGTCACTTCAGAGACTGAAAAGACTTCAAGCTGACAAACAATAGCCATGAATCTTGTCCCCTGTTAAGGTGGACACATAAATTGTTAAAACACTTATTACTGACAAGGGAGAGACAAGTCAGAATTACACGTGTCAGTGTCTGTGGTTATCCTCAAAATACAGCCTTTACAGTTAAAACACTTATTATGACACGAGAGACAAGTCAGAATTACATGTGTCAGTGTCTGTGGTATTCTCAAAATACAGCCTTTACAGGAACCGTATATACCTCCATAACGGGTCATATTCTTTATCTGCGAAAGAAATTAAAGGAACACTTCCTGTCATGGTTACTGATGTAGCTCCGCGCCTACAGATGAAGAGCTGAACTGGTAGGATTTAGTAATTTACGGTGGTAATCAATAGAGAATGAGTCAGGAAATATTAAAATAAAAATCTCCTGAAACTAATGCTTTTCTGCTAACATCAAAGAACACAGGATCTTCAATAATTTGGAACGATACTCAATAAGCTTTTGATAAATGAATACAGATAACCCATCAGTGTCGGGGGATAGTATTTGTTAAGTGCCTGCCTGAATCCTCGGCAAATACAACTGGTCCAGTCTTTACCCTCAGAAAATATTCCGCGATACCAACCAAATGCCACAAACATAGAAAAAAGCTGGTAGACCTCTGTAACCAGGATATACTGACCGGAGATTCTGTCTGTTCGTGGGTGAGTTCCACGGAATAATTCAGCTTGGCACGAGACAAGAAATTACGTTGATCGGAAATTTTCATACCACCTCACTTTGTGTGGAAGCTCCCGTCGTCAACACCGCCATTGTGATTAATTTAATAAGAAGTCGCACTGGTTTAACATCTCATCCAAAACTTCAAATTAGTCAACCCTTATTTTCCACGATTGTTGAAGCTACTCACTTCCCCAAGATTCCATGATTGGCCGTCTGAGTTAATGTCCACTGCGACACAAAATGTGATATATCGCAATTTCTTAGTGACAGAGAGCATAATGATAAATGATTGTTGCTTGCCAACAATGAAACACGTGACTTACTCAACACACACTTGGATCCTACCAGCACATAGCCTTTTGCACATTCGCATCCTCTCTGACCCTTCACACTGCCGCACACTTGGTTCGAGCCGCAGGAATGTTGGACGTATTTCAAAGACCCACGTCCAGATGCCAGTTTACAATGGGCCACGTACTTACAGCCCGGAAGAAGGATGTGTGTCCCCAACTGTAATAAATAGCACGAGGATAGTCAGTACTTCGCGTAACTATCGACTTGGCAGGAGTCTGATGAAACAAGAGAGAAAACTATGTCGATGTCAAAAGTATCGAGGGAAAACAACATCAATAACGGTAACGAATAGCAGTGAGGTGATTCATCTCAATAGAAGATGAGGTCCAACGTGAAAATATTCAGGATCATTTATTCAAACCGATCAATGGAGACAGGCGTGAACTCTGAAGTGGCTAAAACGATAATGGTGGTAATATGGCTACCCTAGACCACAACCTGGTTAGTCCTCCTGCAAACAAGAGATTACTATTGCTGATTACACTAGCAACCTGTCTCCCTCTCTGTACTTCTACATTTCGAGCGTCTCCGTATTACGCTGCAGTCATCTCTTTTAGAAGCAGATATTTCTTTTTATTCTCTTCTGTTTTGTTTGTTTACATCGAAAGGAGCCATAATCATAGCAGAGTGGAGCACGGGGAGCAGACGTACCGGGATGTAGATGTTGTACCCATTTTTGGAATAGGTGCAGCCGCAGTCTCTCTTGGCTATGCACTCCTCACCGCTCAGAACAAAGCCGGGCTTACACACGCATCCCTCTACATCCGGAAGATCGCATTCCGTTTGCAAGCTGGAGCAGGTGGATTGGCAGGCGCTTGTCTGTATTTTGTACACCATGTTCTTCCCACAATCCTTTGCTGCAGAAAGAATCATTGAGTTGATACAGAGAAAGTGAAAGCTATTGCATCTAATAACAGGTTAATTTATTCCGGTATTTGCATTGTCATTAAAGAATATTTTAATAAATGACAAAGAATTGGAACACGGTTGATCTTCTTTATAATTCGGACGTTTTATTCTGGGCTTGATGAGAAATGGAAACGTTTATAATCTACAATATTTACACATTTAAAGTTTAAATTGCTTTCAAAAAAATTATTAACATTTTATTGTATTTATCTATAACAGAGGACCCATTGTAATCTTTATTCTTTGTTCATTTATGTCTTAGGTCTAAAGTTCAGCCAGTAAATCGTTCAGCGCATCATGAACCAAAATGTTTCAGTTAGAAAACCAAACACAAGCATAAAGCTTCTCTTTTACTTGGAGATCCTAGTGTCCAAGAACACAGTACTCACGACACTTGGCTCTGGCTCTCCAGTTCACATTTATGCCGTGGATTTCACAAGCTGCAGACAAACCTTCCACCGCCTGGCACCACACTTTAGATAAGGTCGGAGCCGTCGCGTATGCACACACATCAAAGACGCAGTCTTCGTAATAGGAATCAAATATCTGTTTTGTCAGCTTCCCAGCGCAAGACGCGAAAAGGGATCTGAGAAGGTTGCATTTTCTTTTGCCAAGATCACAGTGGCTCTTAATGTCTTCTTTCTCCTCACACCTGCAAATAATAATAATAATAATAATATTAAAACCCCTGACGAAATTTTCAACCTATTCCAGGATTATTCCCGTTTTTCATGAAGCTTCCAAACGTAAACGATCAGAGTTGAGTTCACTTACCGCAGCTTTAATAAACGACATCTATTATGGGAAACACAGAACACATTTGGTGGTCCTCCGGGTGAATTATATAAATAATATGTTGTCTGTGGCTGACGGAAGCAGGTATTTAGGGATGACATGCGTAAGAAGAGACAACAACTGCCCAGCCGACTTGCCAATTTTACTGAAATGTTGGATGGATGCTCTTCAGCGAGTCACTCGTAAGTTTTCGCTATTCTCCGTCACCGTCTTTCATTAAGGGACGTGGGTTTATTTAGACTTGTCATCATGCGCCTGTGTCCCTGTTGCAAAGACTGAACCAATCGAATGCAGACCTATGTGCATCTTCTACGTTCCAAATCATCTTTGATTAATTACTAAGTAAAAACGACTCGTTAGATTTCTAATTTTTCTATAATGTTTTGAAACACAACTCACTGTTTGAAATTAGAGTCATCCCGGACTCTGTAGCTTTCCCCGATGATGGAGAACTTGTTATTCACTCGAGAAACATCTTTCCCTCCTTTCGTCTTATAGTCGTCCTTTATTCCATTGCAGTCTCCACAGAGGCCAGTCAGGTGCTTGCGGTATTCTGTCGGTACGAACACCTCCACCCGGTGGTGACCATCGAACCGGACCTTCAGACCCCAGCCAGTGGTCACAGTGACCCATCCGGAAGAACTTGCTACAGTAACTGAGAAACTGCCCACAGACTGTCTGAATGGCAGGGTTACTGCTGACCCGTTTACCTGTAATTGATAAAAAAGATAACAAAAAATCTGACTTCAAAAATACGACGGAAATAATTTGTTCTCGTATCCATTATCTTAAAACCTAAAATATTTTCATATTACAGATCATCAATCTGGCTGACCAATGCAGTTACTTCTCTCGTATTTTGTCAACGTTATTCCTGGTAGCTGAAGAAGCAGATGATGTCGGAAACTTGGCTGTCCATTTAATTACAGGAAACTGTGCACATACACACGCACACATCACTTAATTTATTTGTCCCCAAATTTCTTTCCACTGGATATAAAATATTTGGCACTAAATCTTATTAATGAAGCTGTGAAGAAAAAAAACAACATAAAAGAAAAACATTACGGCCGGTAACCTTCCCGATTAAATAAAGATGTTTTTTGTTTACATGTATACAAATAAGACCTCTCTGTTGATGGTTCTTGCTCTTATGTCATCGCCAGAAGACATATCATTCAATGAAAGTATATAGAGAACATCCAAACATTTGTTTGCTTGATTTCTTCGTTTTTCGTTTCCAAACTCTCCGTACTTACAAAATAATCTCTTTCAAATAAGTGCGCAGCGCTTACTTTCTTCAATGTTTCACAAGAGTCCTATCTTGGCAGAACTAGTTCCACACGTTATTGTATGAAGAAAGCAACAAAAAACAGTAATTTTAACTTTTCAAAAGCACAAAATACCTGGACACTTCTTTGTGGATTGATTCGAACCGTCAAGTCATTAAATTTGACGTCGACCAAACGGGTGTAGGATACCCTGGTGTTTCGACCCCGGTGCTCGTTCTTCACCTCCACACTGAAGTATTGGCCGAATTCAGCAGACTGGCTCAAAATATATTTGCAGGTTCCCATAAAGTGGATCATTTGGCCGTCGAAGGTCTTATAATGCGGATCCCCGGAGACTTGGCATCTACAAGGTTTCTCTGCAATATACAGAAACAAAGTTCCATCATTTAGCATCAGTTCGTCACTTCAGAGACTGAAAAGACTTCAAAGCTGACAAACAATAGCCATGAATCTTGTCCCCTGTTAAGGTGGACACATAAATTGTTAAAACACTTATTACTGACAAGGGAGAGACAAGTCAGAATTACATGTGTCAGTGTCTGTGGTTATTCCTCAAAATACAGCCTTTACAGTTAAAACACTTATTACTGACAAGGGAGAGACAAGTCAGAATTACATGTGTCAGTGTCTGTGGTTATTTCTCAAAATACAGCCTTTACAGGAACCGTATTATACCTCCATAACGGGTCATATTCTTTATCTGCGAAAGAAATTAAAGAGAACACTTCCTTTCATGGTTACTGATGTAGCTCCGCGCCTACAGATGAAGAGCTGAACTGGTAGGATTTAGTAATTTACGGTGGTAATCAATAGAGAATGAGTCAGGAAATATTAAATAAAAATCTCCTGAAACTAACGCTTTTCTGCTAACATCAAAGAACACAGGATCTTCAATAATTTGGAACGATACTCAATAAGCTTTTGATAAATGAATACAGATAACCCATCAGTGTCGGGGGATAGTATTTGTTAAGTGCCTGCCTGAATCCTCGGCAAATACAACAGGTCCAGTCTTTACCTTCAGAAAATATTCCGCGATACCAACCAAATGCCACAAACATAGAAAAAAGCTGGTAGACCTCTGTAACCAGGATATACTGACCGGAGATTCTGTCTGTTCGTGGGTGAGTTCCACGGAATAATTCAGCTTGGCACAGAAGAAATGTTGAGACAAGAAATTACGTTGATCGGAAATTTTCATACCACCTCACTTTGTGTGGAAGCTCCCGTCGTCAACACCGCCATTGTGATTAATTTAATAAGAAGTCGCACTGGTTTAACATCTCATCCAAAACTTCAAATTAGACAACCCTTATTTTCCACGATTGTTGAAGCTACTCACTTTCCCAAGATTCCATGATTGGCCGTCTGAGTTAATGTCCACTGCGACACAAAATATGATATATCGCAATTTCTTAGTGACAGAGAGCATAATGATAAATGATTGTTGCTTGCCAACAATGAAACACGTGACTTACTCAACACACACTTGGATCCTACCAGCACATAGCCTTTTGCACATTCGCATCCTCTCTGACCCTTCACACTGCCGCACACTTGGTTCGAGCCGCAGGAATGTTGGACGTATTTCAAAGACCCACGTCCAGATGCCAGTTTACAATGGGCCACGTACTTACAGCCCGGAAGAAGGATGTGTGTCCCCAACTGTAATAAATAGCACGAGGATAGTCAGTACTTCGCTAACTATCGACTTGGCAGGAGTCTGATGAAACAAGAGAGAAAACTATGTCGATGTCAAAAGTATCGAGGGAAAACAACATCAATAACGGTAACGAATAGCAGTGAGGTGATTCATCTCAATAGAAGATGAGGTCCAACGTGAAAATATTCAGGATCATTTATTCAAACCGATCAATGGAGACAGGCGTGAACTCTGAAGTGGCTAAAACGATAATGGTGGTAATATGGCTACCCTAGACCACAACCTGGTTAGTCCTCCTGCAAACAAGAGATTACTATTGCTGATTACACTAGCAACCTGTCTCCCTCTCTGTACTTCTACATTTCGAGCGTCTCCGTATTACGCTGCAGTCATCTCTTTTAGAAGCAGATATTTCTTTTTATTATCTTCTGTTTTGTTTGTTTACATCTTAAGGAGCCATAATCATAGCAGAGTGGAGCACGGGGAACAGACGTACCGGGATGTAGATGTTGTACCCATTTTTGGAATAGGTGCAGCCGCAGTCTCTCTTGGCTATGCACTCCTCACCGCTCAGAACAAAGCCGGGCTTACACACGCATCCCTCTACATCCGGAAGATCGCATTCCGTTTGCAAGCTGGAGCAGGTGGATTGGCAGGCGCTTGTCTTGTATTTGTACACCATGTTCTTCCCACACTCCATTGCTGCAGAAAGATTAATTGAGTTGATACAGAGAAAGTGAAAGCTATTGCATCTAATAACAGGCTAATTTATTCCGGTATTTGCATTGTCATTAAAGAATATTTTAATAAATGACAAAGATTTGGAACACGGTTGATCTTCTTTATAATTCGGACGTTTTATTCTGGGCTTGATGAGAAATGGAACGTTTTATAATCTACAAGAATTACAAAATTTAAAGTTTAAATTGCTTTCACAAATAATTATTAACATTTTTATTGTATTTCTATAACAGAGGACCCAGTGTAATTTCTTCTTTGTTCATTTATGTCTTAGGTCTAAAGTTCAGCCAGTAAATCGTTCAGCGCATCATGAACCAAAATGTTTCAGTTAGAAAACCAAACACAAGCATAAAGCTTCTCTTTTACTTGGAGATCCTAGTGTCCAAGAACACAGTACTCACGACACTTGGCTGTGGCTCTCCAGTTCACATTTATGCCGTGGATTTCACAAGCTGCAGACAAACCTTCCACCGCCTGGCACCACACTTTAGATAAGGTCGGAGCCGTCGCGTATGCACACACATCAAAGACGCAGTCTTCGTAATAGGAATCAAATATCTGTTTTGTCAGCTTCCCAGCGCAAGACGCGAAAAGGGATCTGAGAAGGTTGCATTTTCTTTTGCCAAGATCACAGTGGCTCTTAATGTCTTCTTTCTCCTCACACCTGCAAATAATAATAATAATAATATTAAAACCCCTGACGAAATCTTCAACCTATTCCAGGATTATTCCCGTTTTTCATGAAGCTTCCAAACCTAAACGATCAGAGTTGAGTTCACTTACCACAGCTTTCAATAAACGACATCTATTATGGGAAACACAGAACACATTTTGGTCCTCCGGGTGAATTATATAAATAATATGTTGTCTGTGGCTGACGGAAGCAGGTATTTAGGGATGACATGCGTAAGAAGAGACAACAACTGCCCAGCCGACTTGCCAATTTTACTGAAATGTTGGATGGATGCTCTTCAGCGAGTCACTCGTAAGTTTTCGCTATTCTCCGTCACCGTCTTTCATTAAGGGACGTGGGTTTATTTAGACTTGTCATCATGCGCCTGTGTCCCTGTTGCAAAGACTGAACCAATCGAATGCAGACCTATGTGCATCTTCTACGTTCCAAATCATCTTTGATTAATTACTAAGTAAAAACGACTCGTTAGATTTCTAATTTTTCAAAATGTTTTGAAACACAACTCACTGTTTGAAATTAGAGTCATCCCGGACTCTGTAGCTTTCCCCGATGATGGAGAACTTGTTATTCACTCGAGAAACATCTTTCCCTCCTTTCGTCTTATAGTCGTCCTTTATTCCATTGCAGTCTCCACAGAGGCCACTCAGGTGCTTGCGGTATTCTGTCGGTACGAACACCTCCACCCGGTGGTGACCATCGAACCGGACCTTCAGATCCCAGCCAGTGGTAACAGTGACCCATCCGGAAGAACTTGCTACATTAACTGAGAAATTGCCCACAGACTGTCTGAATGGCAGGGTTACTGCTGACCCGTTTACCTGTAATTGATAAAAAAAATAACAAAAATGTGACTTAAAAATACGAAGGAAATAATTTGTTCTCGTATCCATTATCTTAAAACCTAAAATATTTTCATATTACAGATCATCAATCTGGCTGACCAATGCATTTACATCTCTCGTATTTTGTCAACGTTATTCCTACTTCCAGAACAATAAGGTGTTTTCTGAAAATTGGCTGTCTTCCTATTTATAGCAGGCAAAACACACACACAAACAGAGAGAGAGAGAATGGTATCTCCGATAATTTATTTGTCAACAAAATTCTTTCCTGGATGTTAGAAAAATATCTGGCCCACCTTCTATTATTGGAGCCTCTCAGACGAAATACCTTAATGGAATCCATCCCGGCCGACAGAGGACACCTCTGTTCTTGGTTCTTTCTGTTTTCTCAGGGAGACCAGATATCATTCAAGAAAATCATGAAGACGAAACCCAAACATTTGCATGTTTACTTTATTCTTCTCTCCTTTCCAAACTTTCTGTATTTACTAAATCATCTTCCAGTTTCAGGTGAGTGTAAACCGCTTCCTCTCTCCGGAGTTTTCAAGATAATCTCCTCTCCGACAGCTAAACACCTGCAGTCGCCTATCTGTAGTTTCAGACATTCGCCAAGATTCGTTCGGACAGATATCAAGAAAATATTTGTTTTTCTCTCCTTTACAAACAGAATGATGACGAGTGGACTAAAAGACCGACTATTGTAGGTGATGGAGACAGATGCACAAAACTTGCGGCCGTTCGTTTTCCACAGAAATTTTGCCCTTGTTATAACTAAATTTTAATGTGTGTAATTTAATGTTTTTTATGTTTTAAATTTGTTTAGAGCAGATTATTAGGTATCATGATAATCCGCATAAAATGCGCTTCTGAAAGAAGATCGAGCTAGATTTGCACCATCATGACAGTAGATTACCCGAAGTCCTCTTCACTGACGCATGCGCCATGGGTCAAGACGTTTAAAGGTGAAATGAGGCCGATCATAAATGCAGAAGTACATGAATAATAGAAGGAAGCAAACTACGGAGATAACGATAAGATTCGGTCAACATATCGGTTTATAATCATCTTTTTCAAGACTTCTATTCAGGCTACAAAATGTGTGTAATTAATGCTTTATGATTCAAATGAGGATAGAGATGCCGATTATGAACTTAGCAGTTATATTTAGAGATAATTCAAGGTTTAAATGTCGTCTCTTTCGAATGTTAAAATTAAAATTCTCCGCCATATTTAAAATATAAAATTTTTTTCTTGCCAACAAAATCACCCGCAGTAATTTTTTAACCATACATCGATCTTTTTATTGTAGTAGATGTTAGAGCATACAACGAGGAGAGTACGAGTCCAGAACAGTATTATACAACGGTCGCCGCATAAGGATAATTAAATAAACTTATAAAAAGGTAAATAAATTTGCTGAGATTTTTTTCAGATGTCGCCTGAGACTGCGCTTGGTGTTGTACCCAATTCGAGCCTAATAAAGAGCTGGAGTATTAAAGTCCAGCACTAAGGAAGATTGACGGTAAATTAGGTTGTCACACCAATAACAATATTAGTTCTACAACTTTCCGTTAATAGACCGAGAGGAAATATAAAATTATGTAAATGTAACTTATCAAAAGCATAGAATACCTCGACTCTTCCTTGTGGATTGATCCGAACCGTCAGGCCCTTAAAGTTGACGTCGACCAAACGGGTGTAGGATACCCTGGTGTTTCGACCCCGGTGCTCGTTCTTCACCTCAATACTGAAGTACTGGCCGTATTCAACAGACTGGCTCAAAATATATTTGCAGGTTCCCATAAAGTGGATCATTTGGCCGTCGAAGGTCTTATAATGAGGATCCCCGGTGACTTGGCATCTACAAGTCTTCTCTGCAATATACAGAAACAAAGTTCCATCATTTAGCATCAGTTCGTCACTTCAGAGACTGAAAAGACTTCAAGCTGACAAACAATAGCCAAGGATCTTGTCCCCTGTTAAACTGACACAAATTTGTTCAGATTGCAGCAAACGGTAGCATCGCCTCACCGGCGTTGGCCCTTTTGTTATACTTGTCACTGGCGCAGTGAGATAACACATGGTGTCTGTTGTTTGTGGGTTGTATTAAAGTAAACTGTTACAGGTACACTTCTTATTATTAAACACTTATTACTGACAAGGGAGAGACAAGTCAGAATTACATGTATCAGTGACAGTGGTTATTCCTCAAAATACAGCCTTTACAGGAACCGTATTATACCTCCATAACGGGTCATATTCTTTATCTGCGAAAGAAATTAAAGAGACACTTCCTTTCATGGTTACTGATGTAGCTCCGCGCCTACAGATGAAGAGCTGAACTGGTAGGATTTAGTAATTTACGGTGGTAATCAATAGAGAATGAGTCAGGAAATATTAAATAAAAATCTCCTGAAACTAACGCTTTTCTGCTAACATCAAAGAAACACTGGATCTTCAATAATTTGGAACGATACTCAATAAGCTTTTGATAAATGAATACAGATAACCCATCAGTGTCGGGAGATAGTATATTTGTTAAGTGCCTGCCTGAATCCTCGGCAAATACAACAGGTCCAGTCTTTACCTTCAGAAAATATTCCGCGATACCAACCAAATGCCACAAACATAGAAAAAAGCTGGTAGACCTCTGTAACCAGGTTATACTGACCGGAGATTCTGTCTGTTCGTGGGTGAGTTCCACGGAATAATTCAGCTTGGCACAGAAGAAATGTTGAGACAAGAAATTACGTTGATCGGAAATTTTCATACCAGCTCACTTTGTGTGGAAGCTCCCGTCGTCAACACCGCCATTGTGATTAATTTAATAAGAAGTCGCACTGGTTTAACATCTCATCCAAAACTTCAAATTAGTCAACCCTTATTTTCCACGATTGTTGAAGCTACTCACTTTCCCAAGATTCCATGATTGGCCGTCTGAGTTAATGTCCACTGCGACACAAAATGTGATATATCGCATTTCTTAGTGACAGAGAGCATAATGATAAATGATTGTTGCTTGCCAACAATGAAACACGTGACTTACTCAACACACACTTGGATCCTACCAGCACATAGCCTTTTGCACATTCGCATCCTCTCTGACCCTTCACACTGCCGCACACTTGGTTCGAGCCGCAGGAATGTTGGACGTATTTCAAAGACCCACGTCCAGATGCCAGTTTACAATGGGCCACGTACTTACAGCCCGGAAGAAGGATGTGTGTCCCCAACTGTAATAAATAGCACGAGGATAGTCAGTACTTCGCTAACTATCGACTTGGCAGGAGTCTGATGAAACAAGAGAGAAAACTATGTCGATGTCAAAAGTATCGAGGGAAAACAACATCAGTAACGGTAACGAATAGCAGTGAGGTGATTCATCTCAATAGAAGATGAGGTCCAACGTGAAAATATTCAGGATCATTTATTCAAACCGATCAATGGAGACAGGCGTGAACTCTGAAGTGGATAAAACGATAATGGTGGTAATATGGCTACCCTAGACCACAACCTGGTTAGTCCTCCTGCAAACAAGAGATTACTATTGCTGATAACACTAGCAACCTGTCTCCCTCTCTGTACTTCTACATTTCGAGCGTCTCCGTATTACGCTGCATTCATCTCTTTTAGAAGCAGATATTTCTTTTTATTATCTTCTGTTTTGTTGTTACATCTAAGGAGCCATAATCATAGCAAGTGGAGCACGGGGAACAGACATACCGGGATGTAGATGTTGTACCCATTTTTGGAATAGGTGCAGCCGCAGTCTCTCTTGGCTATGCACTCCTCACGCTCAGAACAAAGCCGGGCTTACACACGCATCCCTCTACATCCGGAAGATCGCATTCCGTTTGCAAGCTGGAGCAGGTGGATTGGCAGGCGCTTGTCTCTATTTGTACACCATTTCTTCCCACAATCCTTTGCTGCATAAAGAATCATTGAGTTGATACAGAGAAAGTGAAAGCTATTGCATCTAATAACAGGTTAATTATTCCGGTATTTGCATTGTCATTAAAGAATTTTTAATAAATGACAAATAATTTGTAACACGATTGCTCTCCGTACTTACAAAATAATCTCTGAGTTTCAAATAAGTGCGCATCGCTTACTTTCTTCAATGTTTCCACAAGAGTCCTATCTTGGCAGAACTAGTTCCACACGTTATTGTATGAAGAAAGCAACAAAAAACAGTAATTTTAACTTATCAAAAGCACAAAATACCTGGACACTTCTTTGTGGATTGATCCGAACCGTCAAGCCATTAAATTTGACGTCGACCAAACGGGTGTAGGATACCCTGGTGTTTCGACCCC
The DNA here is from genome assembly GCA_018389105.1 of Nautilus pompilius. Lineage (NCBI taxonomy): Eukaryota > Metazoa > Mollusca > Cephalopoda > Nautilida > Nautilidae > Nautilus > Nautilus pompilius. The sequence continues at coordinate 17,722 of JACATO010000089.1, forward strand.
GGTGCTCGTTCTTCACCTCCACACTGAAGTATTGGCCGAATTCAGCAGACTGGCTCAAGATATATTTGCAGGTTCCCATAAAGTGGATCATTTGGCCGTCGAAGGTCTTATAATGCGGATCCCCGGAGACTTGGCATCTACAAGGTTTCTCTGCAATATACAGAAACAAAGTTCCATCATTTAGCATCAGTTCGTCACTTCAGAGACTGAAAAGACTTCAAAGCTGACAAACAATAGCCATGAATCTTGTCCCTGTTAAAATAGACACATAATTGTTTAAAACACTTATTACTGACAAGGGAGAGACAAGTCAGAATTACATGTGTCAGTGTCTGTGGTTATTCCTCAAAATACAGCCTTTACAGGAACCGTATTATACCTCCATAACGGGCCATATTCTTTATCTGCGAAAGAAATTAAAGAGAACACTTCCTTTCATGGTTACTGATGTAGCTCCGCGCCTACAGATGAAGAGCTGAACTGGTAGGATTTAGTAATTTACGGTGGTAATCAATAGAGAATGAGTCAGGAAATATTAAATAAAAAATCTCCTGAAACTAATGCTTTTCTGCTAACATCAAAGAACACTGGATCTTCAATAATTTGGAACGATACTCAATAAGCTTTTGATAAATGAATACAGATAACCCATCAGTGTCGGGGGATAGTATTTGTAAGTGCCTGCCTGAATCCTCGGCAAATACAACAGGTCCAGTCTTTACCTTCAGAAAATATTCCGCGATACCAACCAAATGCCACAAACATATAAAAAAGCTGGTAGACCTCTGTAACCAGGATATACTGACCGGAGATTCTGTCTGTTCGTGGGTGAGTTCCACGGAATAATTCAGCTTGGCACAGAAGAATGTTGAGACAAGAAATTACGTTGATCGGAAATTTTCATACCACCTCACTTTGTGTGGAAGCTCCCGTCGTCAAACACCGCCATTGTGATTAATTTAATAAGAAGTCGCACTGGTTTAACATCTCATCCAAAACTTCAAATTAGTCAACCCTTATTTTCCACGATTGTTGAAGCTACTCACTTTCCCAAGATTCCATGATTGGCCGTCTGAGTTAATGTCCACTGCGACACAAAATGTGATATATCACAATTTCTTAGTGACAGAGAGCATAATAATAAATGATTGTTGCTTGCCAACAATGAAACACGTGACTTACTCAACACACACTTGGATCCTATCAGCACATAGCCTTTTGCACATTCGCATCCTCTCTGACCCTTCACACTGCCGCACACTTGGTTCGAGCCGCAGGAATGTTGGACGTATTTCAAAGACCCACGCCCAGATGCCAGTTTACAATGGGCCACGTACTTGCAGCCCGGAAGAAGGATGTGTGTCCCCAACTGTAATAAATAGCACGAGGATAGTCAGTACTTCGCTAACTATCGACTTGGCAGGAGTCTGATGAAACAAGAGAGAAAACTATGTCGATGTCAAAAGTATCGAGGGAAAACAACATCAGTAACGGTAACGAATAGCACTGAGGTAATTCATCTCAATAGGAGATGAGGTCCAACGTGAAAATATTCAGGATCATTTATTCAAACCGATCAATGGAGACAGGCGTGAACTTGAAGTGTCTAAAACGATAATGGTGGTAATATGGCTACCTAGACCACCACTGGTGAGTCCTGCCAACAAGAGTATTACTGCTGCCGATTACTTTCATTGCATCATCTAGCTCTTCTGTCTTCTTCATCTCCCGCTTCTCCGCTTTACGCTGCGGTCAGCTATTTTGGACGAAATATTTAGTTGACCCAAAAATTTAACAGAAATCAGTTTTCTATGCTGCTGTCCGTTATCCAGAACCTTCCCTGCCAGGTGAACCATCAATAGGTTCACGTTTGCAATTCCATTGAAGATAAATGTATTCAACAAACAGTCTGTCGGTTTGAAAGATTAAGTCTCGTCTGTTCACTTTTAAGGAATTGAACTCGTTTTCTGTAAAAATGAAAATGGTAAATCATTTGAAGAAGACACTAATTCTTCAAGGAATCCAATACTTTTCAAATGTGAAGCCCGCAGACATCTTTTAATAGCCGATTTTGAACTCAACCCTAACCCTGGTATTGCTACAGAGAGGTTTATACCAAAAGGAGCCGTAATCATAGCAGAGTGGAGCACGGGGACCAGACGTACCGGGATGTAGATGTTGTACCCATTTTTGGAATAGGTGCAGCCGCAGTCTCTCTTGGCTATGCACTCCTCACCGCTCAGAACAAAGCCGGGCTTACACACGCATCCCTCTACATCCGGAAGATCGCATTCCGTTTGCAAGCTGGAGCAGGTGGATTGGCAGGCGCTTGTCTTGTATTTGTACACCATGTTCTTCCCACAATCCTTCGCTGCAGACAAAACATTTCTTCCATTGATACAGCGAAACAGAAAGCTAAACGGCTAATATCAAGTTAATTTATTGCTTCATTTAGAAGTCATTAATGAATATTATTGCCATGAACACGGTTGAGCTTATTTGTATTTAATTCCTATGATTGGGCGCTTGATGAGAAATAAAAATGCCTTTAAAATCTGCAATATTGCAACTATATACTTTAAATTTTTTTATACATTATCAATAATATTGTTATTTATTGATCTATCTCTAAAATAGCTCCCATTGTAATCTTTCTTCTTTTGTTCATTTATGTCTTAGGTCTAAAGTTCAGCCAGTAAATCGTTCAGCGCATCATGAACCAAAATGTTTCAGTTAGAAAACCAAACACAAGCATAAAGCTTCTCTTTTACTTGGAGATCCTAGTGTCCAAGAACACAGTACTCACGACACTTGGCTGTGGCTCTCCAGTTCACATTTATGCCGTGGATTTCACAAGCTGCAGACAAACCTTCCACCGCCTGGCACCACACTTTAGATAAGGTCGGAGCCGTCGCGTATGCACACACATCAAAGACGCAGTCTTCGTAATAGGAATCAAATATCTGTTTTGTCAGCTTCCCAGCGCAAGACGCGAAAAGGGATCTGAGAAGGTTGCATTTTCTTTTGCCAAGATCACAGTGGCTCTTAATGTCTTCTTTCTCCTCACACCTGCAAATAATAATAATAATAATATTAAAACCCCTGACGAAATCTTCAACCTATTCCAGGATTATTCCCGTTTTTCACGAAGCTTCCAAACCTAAACGATCAGAGTTGAGTTCACTTACTGCAGCTTTCAATAAACGACATCTATTATGGGAAACACAGAACACATTTTGGTCCTCCGAGTGAATTATATAAATAATATGTTGTCTGTGGCTGACGGAAGCAGGTATTTAGGGATGACATGCGTAAGAAGAGACAACAACTGCCCAGCCGACTTGCCAATTTTACTGAAATGTTGGATGGATGCTCTTCAGCGAGTCACTCGTAAGTTTTCACTATTTTCCGTCACCGTCTTTCATTAAGGGACGTGGGTTTATTTAGACTTGTCATCATGCGCCTGTGTCCCTGTTCAAAGACTGAACCAATCGAATGCAGACCTATGTGCATCTTCTACGTTCCAAATCATCTTTGATTAATTACTAAGTAAAAACGACTCGTTAGATTTCTAATTTTTCTATAATGTTTTGAAACACAACTCACTGTTTGAAATTAGAGTCATCCCGGACTCTGTAGCTTTCCCCGATGATGGAGAACTTGTTATTCACTCGAGAAACATCTTTCCCTCCTTTCGTCTTATAGTCGTCCTTTATTCCATTGCAGTCTCCACAGAGGCCAGTCAGGTGCTTGCGGTATTCTGTCGGTACGAACACCTCCACCCGGTGTTTACCATCGAACCGGACCTTCAGATCCCAGCCAGTGGTAACAGTGACCCATCCGGAAGAACTTGCTACATTAACTGAGAAATTGCCCACAGACTGTCTGAATGGCAGGGTTACTGCTGACCCGTTTACCTGTAATTGATAAAAAAAATAACAAAAATGTGACTTAAAAAATACGAAGGAAATAATTTGTTCTCGTATCCATTATCTTAAAACCTAAAATATTTTCATATTACAGATCATCAATCTGGCTGACCAATGCATTTACATCTCTCGTGTTTTGTCAACGTTATTCCTACTTCCAGAACAATAAGGTGTTTTCTGAAAATTGGCTGTCTTCCTATTTATAGCAGGCAAAACACACACAAACAGAGAGAGAGAGAATGGTATCTCCGATAATTTATTTGTCAACAAAATTTCTTTCCTGGATGTTAGAAAAATATCTGGCCCCACCTTCTATTATTGGAGCCTCTCAGACGAAATACCTTAATGGAATCCATCCCGGCCGACAGAGGACACCTCTGTTCTTGGTTCTTTCTGTTTTCTCACGGAGACCAGATATCATTCAAGAAAATCATGAAGACGAAACCCGAACATTTGCATGTTTACTTTATTCTTCTCTCCTTTCCAAACTTTCTGTATTTACTAAATCATCGTCCAGTTTCAGGTGAGTGTAAACCGCTTCCTCTCTCCGGAGTTTTCAAGATAATCTCCTCCCCGACAGCAAAACACCTGCAGTCGCTTATCTGTAGTTTCAGACATTCGCCAAGATTCGTTCGGACAGATATCAAGAAAATATTTGTTTTTCTCTCCTTCTTTACAAACAGAATGATGACGAGTGGACTAAAAGACCGACTATTGTAGGTGATGGAGACAGATGCACAAAACTTGCGGCCGTTCGTTTTCCACAGAAATTTTGCCCTCGTTATAACTAAATTTTAATGTTTTTTTATGTTTTAAATTGTTTAGAGCAGATTATTAGGTATCATGATAATCCGCATAAAGTGTTCTTCTGAAAGAAGATCGAGCTAGATTTGCACCATCATGACAGCAGATTACCCGAAGTCCCCTTCACTGACGCATGCGCCATGGGCCAAGACGTTTAACAGGTGAAATGAGCCGATCATAAATGCAGAAGTACATGAATAATAGAAGGAAGCAAACTACGGAGATAACGATAAGATTCGGTCAACATATCGGTTTATAATTCATCTTTTTCAAGACTTTCTATTCAGGCTACAAAATGTGTAATTAATGCTTTATGATTCAAATGAGGATAGAGATGCCGATTATGAACTTAGCAGTTATATTTAGAGATAATTCAAGGTTTAAATGTCGTCTCTTTCGAATGTTAAATTAAAATTCTCCGCCATATTTAAAATATAAAATTTTTTTCTTGCCAACAAAATCACCCGCAGTAATTTTTTAACCATACATCGATCTTTTTATTGTAGTAGATGTTAGAGCATACAACGAGGAGAGTACGAGTCCAGAACAGTATTATACAACGGTCGCCGCATAAGGATAATTAAATAAACTTATAAAAAGGTAAATAAATTTGCTGAGATTTTTTTCAGATGTCGCCTGAGACTGCGCTTGGTGTTGTACCCAATTCGAGCCTAATAAAGAGCTGGAGTATTAAAGTCCAGCACTAAGGAAGATTGACGGTAAATTAGGTTGTCACACCAATAACAATATTAGTTCTACAACTTTCCGTTAATAGACCGAGAGGAAATATAAAATTATGTAAATGTAACTTATCAAAAGCATAGAATACCTCGACTCTTCCTTGTGGATTGATCCGAACCGTCAGGCCCTTAAAGTTGACGTCGACCAAACGGGTGTAGGATACCCTGGTGTTTCGACCCCGGTGCTCGTTCTTCACCTCAATACTAAAGTACTGGCCGTATTCAACAGACTGGCTCAAAATATATTTGCAGGTTCCCATAAAGTGGATCATTTGGCCGTCGAAGGTCTTATAATGCGGATCCCCGGAGACTTGGCATCTACAAGTCTTCTCTGCAATACACAGAAACAAAGTTCCATCATTTAGCATCAGTTCGTCACATCAGAGACTGAAAAGACTTCAAAGCTGACAAACAATAGCCATGAATCTTGTCCCCTGTTAAAATAGACACATAAATTGTTAAAACACTTATTACTGACAAGGGAGAGACAAGTCAGAATTACATGTGTCAGTGTCTGTGGTTATTCCTCAAAATACAGCCTTTACAGGAACCGTATTATACCTCCATAACGGGTCATATTCTTTATCTGCGAAAGAAATTAAAGAGAAAACTTCCTTTCATGGTTACTGATGTAGCTCCGCGCCTACAGATGAAGAGATGAACTGGTAGGATTTAGTAATTTACGGTGGTAATCAATAGAGAATGAGTCAGGAAATATTAAATAAAAATCTCCTGAAACTAATGCTTTTCTGCTAACATCAAAGAACACTGGATCTTCAATAATTTGGAACGATACTCAATAAGCTTTTGATAAATGAATACAGATAACCCATCAGTGTCGGGGAATAGTATTTGTTAAGTGCCTGCCTGAATCCTCGGCAAATACAACAGGTCCAGTCTTTACCTTCAGAAAATATTCCGCGATACCAACCAAATGCCACAAACATATTAAAAAGCTGGTAGACTTCTGTAACCAGGATATACTGACCGGAGATTCTGTCTGTTCGTGGGTGAGTTCCACGGAATAATTCAGCTTGGCACAGAAGAAATGTTGAGACAAGAAATTACGTTGATCGGAAATTTTCATACCACCTCACTTTGTGTGGAAGCTCCCGTCGTCAACACCGCCATTGTGATTAATTTAATAAGAAGTCGCACTGGTTTAACATCTCATCCAAAGCTTCAAATTAGTCAACCCTTATTTTCCACGATTGTTGAAGCTACTCACTTTCCCAAGCTCCATGATTGGCCGTCTGAGTTAATGTCCACTGCGACACAAAATATGATATATCGCAATTTCTTAGTGACAGAGAGCATAATGATAAATGATTGTTGCTTGCAAACATGAAACACGTGACTTACTCAACACACACTTGGATCCTACCAGCACATAGCCTTTTGCACATTCGCATCCTCTCTGACCCTTCACACTGCCGCACACTTGGTTCGAGCCGCAGGAATGTTGGACGTATTTCAAAGACCCACGTCCAGATGCCAGTTTACAATGGGCCACGTACTTACAGCCCGGAAGCAGGATGTGTGTCCCCAACTGTAATAAATAGCACGAGGATAGTCAGTACTTCGCTAACTATCGACTTGGCAGGAGTCTGATGAAACAAGAGAGAAAACTATGTCGATGTCAAAAGTATCGAGGGGAAAACAACATCAATAACGGTAACGAATAGCAGTGAGGTGATTCATCTCAATAGAAGATGAGGTCCAACGTGAAAATATTCAGGATCATTTATTCAAACCGATCAATGGAGACAGGCGTGAACTCTGAAGTGTCTAAAACGATAATGGTGGTAATATGGCTACCTAGACCACAACCTGGTGAGTCCTGCAAACAAAGATTACTGCTCCGATTATTTCATTAGCATATCTAGCTTTCTTGCCTTCTTATCTCCCGCTTCTCCGCTTTACGCTGCGGCAGCTATTTTGGACAAAATATTTAGTTGACCCATTTAACAGAAATAAGTTTTCTATGCTGCGTCCGTTATCCAGAACCTTCCCTGCCAGGAACGATCTAGGTCACGTATGCAATTCCTGAAGATAATTTATCCAACAAACAGTCTGTGGTTAAGATTAAGTTTCGTCTGTTCACTTTCAAGTATTGAACTCGTTTTCTGTAAAAATTAAAAATGTAAATCATTTAAGATGCACTAATTCCTCAAGGACCAATACTTTTCAAATGTGAAGCCCGCAGACATATTTTTAATAGCCGATTTTGAACTCAACCCTAACCCTGGTATTGCTACAGAGAGGTTTATACCAAAAGGAGCCGTAATCATAGCAGAGTGGAGCACGGGGACCAGACGTACCGGGATGTAGATGTTGTACCCATTTTTGGAATAGGTGCAGCCGCAGTCTCTCTTGGCTATGCACTCCTCACCGCTCAGAACAAAGCCGGGCTTACACACGCATCCCTCTACATCCGGAAGATCGCATTCCGTTTGCAAGCTGGAGCAGGTGGATTGGCAGGCGCTTGTCTTGTATTTGTACACCATGTTCTCCCCACAATCTTTGCTGCAGAAAGAGTCATTGAGTTGATACAGAGAAAGTGAAAGCTATTGCATCTAATAACAGGCTAATTTATTCCGGTATTTGCATTGTCATTAAAGAATATTTTAATAAATGACAAAGAATTTGGAACACGGTTGATCTTCTTTATAATTCGGACGTTTTATTCTGGGCTTGATGAGAAATGGAAACGTTTTATAATCTACAAGAATTTACAAATTTAATGTTTAAATTGCTTTCACAAATAATTATTAACATTTTAATTGTTTTTATCTATAACAGAGGACCCATTGTAATCTGTATTCTTTGTTCATTTATGTCTTAGGTCTAAAGTTCAGCCAGTAAATCGTTCAGCGCATCATGAACCAAAATGTTTCAGTTAGAAAACCAAACACAAGCATAAAGCTTCTCTTTTACTTGGAGATCCTAGTGTCCAAGAACACAGTACTCACGACACTTGGCTCTGGCTCTCCAGTTCACATTTATGCCGTGGATTTCACAAGCTGCAGACAAACCTTCCACCGCCTGGCACCACACTTTAGATAAGGTCGGAGCCGTCGCGTATGCACACACATCAAAGACGCAGTCTTCGTAATAGGAATCAAATATCTGTTTTGTCAGCTTCCCAGCGCAAGACGCGAAAAGGGATCTGAGAAGGTTGCATTTTCTTTTGCCAAGATCACAGTGGCTCTTAATGTCTTCTTTCTCCTCACCTGCATAATAATAATAATCAATAATAATAATCTAATAATAATAATAATAATAATAATAATAATATTAAACCCCTGACGAAATCTTCAACCTATTCCAGGATTATTCCCGTTTTTCATGAAGCTTCCAAACGTAAACGATCAGAGTTGAGTTCACTTACCGCAGCTTTCAATAAACGACATCTATTATGGGAAACACAGAACACATTTTGGTCCTCCGAGTGAATTATATAAATAATATGTTGTCTGTGGCTGACGGAAGCAGGTATTAGGGATGACATGCGTAAGAAGAGACAACAACTGCCCAGCCGACTTGCCAATTTTACTGAAATGTTGGATGGATGCTCTTCAGCGAGTCACTCGTAAGTTTTCACTATTTTCCGTCACCGTCTTTCATTAAGGGACGTGGGTTTATTTAGACTTGTCATCATGCGCCTGTGTCCCTGTTGCAAAGACTGAACCAATCGAATGCAGACCTATGTGCATCTTCTACGTTCCAAATCATCTTTGATTAATTACTAAGTAAAAACGACTCGTTAGATTTCTAATTTTTCTATAATGTTTTGAAACACAACTCACTGTTTGAAATTAGAGTCATCCCGGACTCTGTAGCTTTCCCCGATGATGGAGAACTTGTTATTCACTCGAGAAACATCTTTCCCTCCTTTCGTCTTATAGTCGTCCTTTATTCCATTGCAGTCTCCACAGATGCCGGTCAGGTGCTTGCGATATTCTGTCGGTACGAACACCTCCACCCGGTGGTGACCATCGAACCGGACCTTCAGTTCCCAGCCAGTGGTAACAGTGACCCATCCGGAAGAACTTGCTACAGTAACTGAGAAATTGCCCACAGACTGTCTGAATGGCAGGGTTACTGCTGACCCGTTTAACTGTAATTGATAAAAAAATAACAAAAATGTGACTTAAAAAATACGAAGGAAATAATTTGTTCTCGTATCCATTATCTTAAAACCTAAAATATTTTCATATTACAGATCATCAATCTGGCTGACCAATGCATTTACATCTCTCGTGTTTTGTCAACGTTATTCCTACTTCCAGAACAATAAGGTGTTTTCTGAAAATTGGCTGTCTTCCTATTTATAGCAGGCAAAACACACACACAAACAGAGAGAGAGAATGGTATCTCCGATAATTTATTTGTCAACAAAATTTCTTTCCTGGATGTTAGAAAAATATCTGGCCCCACCTTCTATTATTGGAGCCTCTCAGACGAAATACCTTAATGGAATCCATCCCGGCCGACAGAGGACACCTCTGTTCTTGGTTCTTTCTGTTTTCTCAGGGAGACCAGATATCATTCAAGAAAATCATGAAGACGAAACCCAAACATTTGCATGTTTACTTTATTCTTCTCTCCTTTCCAAACTTTCTGTATTTACTAAATCATCGTCCAGTTTCAGGTGAGTGTAGACCGCTTCCTCTCTCCGGAGCTTTCAAGATAATCTCCTCTCCGACAGCTAAACACCTGCAGTCGCCTATCTGTAGTTTCAGACATTCGCCAAGATTCGTTCGGACAGATATCAAGAAAAATATTTGTTTTCTCCTCTTTACAAACAGAATGATGACGAGTGGACTAAAAGACCGACTATTGTAGTGATGGAGACAGATGCACAAAACTTGCGGCCGTTCGTTTTCCACAGAAATTTTGCCCTCGTTATAACTAAATTTTAATGTTTTTTAGTTTTAAATTGTTTAGAGCAGATTATTATGGTATCATGATAATCCGCATAAAGTGTTCTTCTGAAAGAAGATCGAGCTAGATTTGCACCATCATGACAGTAGATTACCCGAAGTCCCCTTCACTGACGCATGCGCCATGGGTCAAGACGTTTAACAGGTGAAATGAGCCGATCATAAATGCAGAAGTACATGAATAATAGAAGGAAGCAAACTACGGAGATAACGATAAGATTCGGTCATCATATCGGTTTATAATTCAAATTTTTCAAGACTTTCTATTCAGGCTACAAAATGTGTAATTAATGCTTTATGATTCAAATGAGGATAGAGATGCCGATTATGAACTTAGCAGTTATATTTAGAGATAATTCAAGGTTTAAATGTCGTCTCTTTCGAATGTTAAATTAAAATTCTCCGCCATATTTAAAATATAAAATTTTTTTCTTGCCAACAAAATCACCCGCAGTAATTTTTAACCATACATCGATCTTTTTATTGTAGTAGATGTTAGAGCATACAACGAGGAGAGTACGAGTCCAGAACAGTATTATACAACGGTCGCCGCATAAGGATAATTAAATAAACTTATAAAAAGGTAAATAAATTTGCTGAGATTTTTCAGATGTCGCCTGAGACTGCGCTTGGTGTTGTACCCAATTCGAGCCTAATAAAGAGCTGGAGTATTAAAGTCCAGCACTAAGGAAGATTGACGGTAAATTAGGTTGTCACAACCGATAACAATATTAGTTCTACAACTTTCCGTTAATAGACCGAGAGGAAATATAAAATTATGTAAATGTAACTTATCAAAAGCATAGAATACCTCGACTCTTCCTTGTGGATTGATCCGAACCGTCAGGCCCTTAAAGTTGACGTCGACCAAACGGGTGTAGGATACGCTGGTGTTTCGACCCCGGTGCTCGTTCTTCACCTCAATACTAAAGTACTGGCTGTATTCAACAGACTGGCTCAAAATATATTTGCAGGTTCCCATAAAGTGGATCATTTGGCCGTCGAAAGTCTTATAATACGGGTCTCCGGAGACTTGGCATCTACAAGTCTTCTCTGCAATATACAGAAACAAAGTTCCATATTTTACCATCTGTTCGTGACTTCAGAGACTGAAAAGACTTCAAAGCTGACAAACAATAGCCATGGATCTTGTCCCCTGTTAAGCTGGACACAAATTTGTTCAGATTGCAGCAAACGGTAGCATCGCCTCACCGGCGTTGGCGGCCCTTTTGTTATACTTGTCACTGGCGCAGTGGAGATAACACATGGTTGTCTGTTGTTTGTGGGTTGTATTAAAGTAAACTGTTACAGGTACACTTTCTTATTATTAAAACACTTATTACTGACAAGGGAGAGACAAGTCAGAATTACATGTGTCAGTGTCTGTGGTTATTCCTCAAAATACAGCCTTTACAGGAACCGTATTATACCTCCATAACGGGTCATATTCTTTATCTGCTAAAGAAATTAAAGAGAACACTTCCTGTCATGGTTACTGATGTAGCTCCGCGCCTACAGATGAAGAGATGAACTGGTAGGATTTAGTAATTTACGGTGGTAATCAATAGGGGATCAGTTATACAACATTAAATTAAAAATCATGTTATTAATTCTTAAATGTTAAGATAAAAGTACTTTGAATTTTAAATAATTTGGATATATATGTATTCCTAATAAAATTTCAATAAATAAACACAGATAACCCATTAGTGTCTGGTAAAGTATTAATTAAAATCCTTGGTTCCACGTGAAATACAACAGGTTCAGGCTTTACCTTTAGAAAATAAGTTTTACTTACAGCGGGCTTTCGTTTCGCTGTCCCCGCCCTTTCTCTGATGAGCCACTTTTCCGGAATATGCTCTTTCCCTTATTAATCGACCATCGTGATTTCTAACTAAACCGTTTATTTATAGTTATATTAATTTATTTGTTTGTTTTCTTGTTTTATCAGTTGATAGTTTACAGGAACAATGACATTTTTTTTAAAAATTAAAAAAACAGCTGCAAGCATGAGGCCGATTGTGGACGAGTCGTCTTGCAAGCTGAGAGGGATCCCAGGGGTCTCCTCGCCTTTCTAGGGCAGATTTGGCAGGGAAAGACTCGACTCTTCTTAGCCGATTTCCTGTGCAGCCGTCGATCCGAAGCCCGGATAACGTGGAAGGTCGGGTGGGGCGGATAGTTAAGGACCCGGCGTCGTAAAGCAGCAACAATATTGAACCTCTTTGAGGTTTGGATACAACCTCCATGAATGGACTGAATCTGGCCTCAGCAAGGAATGGAACCAGGTTGTGAACTCGTGAAAAGATTTAAATAAACACAGAGACAAAATTGGACGTTTTACCTGATGTCGTGGCCACCCCAATGGAGAGAAGCAGAAGGATGACGGCCTTCATGATTTCTGCTGCGTCAAGGAGACAAACTGGTTCGTCCTCCTTATATTGAGTCCGGGTGTCCCCCGGACGTTTGAAAGGAAAATAATACTGAAGTTTCTCTTTGTATTAATTTACTATTTAAGCAATCCTTATCTAGTTACACAATAAAAGACGATCTGGTGTAATCAATGTAATAAAAGAATTTCAAAATCTTGAAAGAGAAAAGCTGTATAGAGCATTCGATAATCATAAAATTAATGGCAGAACTAGTTATTGAAATAAGAGCAACATCTGTTGTTGAATATTTAAAGTGTCTTTTAATCAAAAGGTTTAGATATCTATTAATGATTAAATCTGAATTAAATATATCAATAAAATGTACCAAACGTTAAAAACGATTTTTATACCTTCGCAGATAAATCCTCAAACTCGCGCATAATGTGAATTATCTTTTTATCCCAGTGTCTACTACCTGCCATTCATTTGCATTCTAATAACCGGCAAATTTATATTACTCGGCTCAGGTTGAGTCGCAAACTCTGTGACGTATACAGGCTCTTTCCTCATTAATTAAAACCCATTGTAACAACAAACGGCCGCAACTCCACGCACGCGATTTGTATTACGAGTTTGTCGACTAAATATACAGCCAGTTCAACAGAAATATTAACTGGTCAGATCTCGTTAGCTGGGTTATGTGATGGTCTAATAAGTGAGGGGAGAACTGACGTGGAATGCGGAGGGTTAACCGTCGCGTCTAGAGGCCATCGTCTTTTGATCTATACCGGGATAATAATTTTTAAAAAGGCAAGGAATGCTAGCCATTTTTATAGACAAATCCAGATCAAAGAGAGCTCTTGGGTTCCGGATACTCCACAAATCCTCTTCTAGGGTACTAAAATAATTTAATAATTTTTCTACAATATCTCAATGAAGCATCTCCACCTCAAGACCCGGTATAATTAGGGGTCGCATAGAATACTAACCGATAATGAGGCCATGTTACGAACAGGCTGCAGTATCTATTGAACTAGTTAGCTGGCGGTCTGGAGGAAATTAGGAGATATCAACTGGTAAAAGGATATGAAATAAGACATCCAGCCTAAAATTTATTTGCATAAGTTTTGAGAAAATAATGATTTTAACAAAAAACAGAAACACAGGAAAAGTGGAACCGAAAAGGATATTTAAAAGGGTTTTTCAGACACTAATTTATTAATTGGCTACCAAAAAATAACTGAACAAATTACACAATACGATTAAACAAGGAAAGCAAATTAGGCTTAAAGGTTGGTAAATGAATACGTAATTATATGAATCATTAATGGAAAAAACCCCAGAAAATCCCTGATTATTTGTTCGTCAATTAGGTTGCTAGATAAAAGAATATCCCATAACTTTAAATTTCGAATTAACAGAGGACTTGGCCAAAGGTATTCGTGCCTTTAAGGAGAAAATCTAATTCATATTCTTGCCACTGTTGTTCCGTCTAGTGAAACTGTTCAGCTGGCTGGCTAAATAAACAATATTCCAGTTTAAGTTTTACATTAGAGAGGGCGAGGGATGGTCAGCTCTCCTGTCTCGATCTTCTACCTTCACTCGATCAATTGATCTTCCCAATTTAAGAAAAGCTAAATCTACCGGCTTCATTATGGAGTCACACACATCCCCAGGTTATATAGACCCGATTTTGTGTTCATCTTAATAATTTAAGACTATAAATACCATAAAATCTGAGAAAGATGAAGACTCGCAAAGGGTTCGTGTGTGTGACATTAGCTGGTGTGTAACACGTTATACGGTGGCTGGTATTGGTGCTGTGCAGCCATGTGTACTCTCGTCTGAACTATACAGCTGTTTATATACAGGTGTTACTGCATGAATTCAGCCATCAGATTGCTGTTAGCCATAAGCAAGGCTCCAACCGAACTCCAGTCAACCCTCGCTGCTCTCGATGGCGGATGGTGAACTTCTATAAATGTGAGATTCCTGGAGACCATAATTCCAGCAGCACAGGCCTCGGCGGCTACTCGAGAAATCCATCCTTTGGTTGTTCCACAAATAACGCGACGATCGAAGCGATTCTTCGATGAACGACTTTCCAATCCAGAGGAAGAAGCATTGAATTCCACACATTCTATCCAATTAGAGACCCAGCACTGGGGCATTTAAGGCTCGCATTGAGGCTCAATAGACTCAGTTACACGTTTGTATTCCTCCGCCCAATTAGCCGTGTGGCTTCACTATCGATGTGGAGTAGGAATTTACTGTGGCGACACCATTTCCGGTCTCGTGCAGAAAGTGCGGTCGTCCAGGTGAGAGGTTCAGGAAGATTTAAAGCTGAGGCTCGTCCAGGTGAGAGGTTCAGGAAGATTTAAAGCTGAGGCTCGTCCAGGTGAGAGGTTCAGCAAGATTTAAAACTGAGGCTCGTCCAGGTGAGTGGTTCAGGAAGATTTAAAGCTGAGTCTCGTCCAGGTGAGAGGTTCAGCAAGATTTAAAGCTGAGGTTCATCCAGGTGAGAGGTTCAGCAAGATTTAAAGCTGAGTCTCGTCCAGGTGAGAGGTTCAGCAAGATTTAAAGCTGAGTCACGTCCAGGTGAGAGGTTCAGGAAGATTTAAAGCTGAGGCTCGTCCAGGTGAGAGGTTCAGCAAGATTTAAAGCTGAGGCTCGTCCAGGTGAGAGGTTCAGCAAGATTTAAAGCTGAGGCTCGTCCAGGTGAGAGGTTCAGCAAGATTTAAAGCTGAGGCTCTGAGAGGTTCAGCAAGATTTAAAGCTGAGGCTCGCGGTTCTCGTTCTACTTCAATTTCTGCTCGTGAAAAGCTATCGTCATCTATGTCTCGGCTCCCTGTTCTCTATATGCTTCTGGTGATGCTGCCCGTAAAAGGTGCGACGGCTGAGCTGTTATTCTCTCACCTGTAGATAATTAACCCCACCTTCGTCTATCCGTGGCACAAAGTCGCCTGGATGATTTGGCTGTACTGGCAGACGATAGCCGCGAGACACAGCTGCTGGGGGAGAGCAGCAGAACAGACAAGTTGGAGACACGGTCAGAAAGATGGAGATTTGTGTCGAGAGGGTCTCCTCCCGTCGGGTCGGTTACTCAGCGTGTTGTACTTCTGCATTTACATTAAAAAACACCAACTGATTCAGAATCTTTTAAAAACTTTTATTAATAAAAAGAAGACAACTGAACACCAAATCCGACATTGCAACAATACGTGGCTCCTATAATTAAGCTGTGCAGGGCTCTGGGCTGCAGTGCCACGCTACTTCCGGTGTGAATACAATAAGAGGTATAGATATCTTCTATGATAATGTGTGTTTTATAAAAGGACTTATGCGCTTGATGTTTGTTGTCTCCTTCTATAAATGTTAAACCTTTATGCAATGCAACCCTTATTCTGGATTATGAAAAACTGTGATATATAACAGACACCTGGAACTATGTAACATATTAATGTAGGACTCTCATATCATACACCTTCATGGTGCTGTTGCGCGATTTCAAATTTCTGACTCTTTCATTTACATTTCTCAATCTATAATTTGAAAATAATATATAATTTGTTATAGTAATTTATATTTAATCTAAATATATCGTTGATTAAAAATTATTCAGTGCTTATTTTTGGTTTTCTTTCAAAAAGAATTGAGCCCTTTTTAATCTTACGAAGCGATAATTTACATGTGATACTTTGTTGTGTTGTCTAGGGACCTCACTGTAAATATTTCAATTAATTATGTTTGTTTTTTGTATTTTTATATGTATATAGACATTGAATAATTATGCATTTTGGGCCCCTCAGAATTTACTACGATGGTATCGTGTAGCTACACTAATCGGGTAGTTACATATATGCAGTTTGTGTGTTAATACACGACATATTTTTTTGTGTATTTGAGATAGGGGTATCAACTATTATAAGAGACATACATTATTATGAGATATATATAGTCATTCACGTTGAGTAGAAAATTTATGATTTTTTTTAGTTCATATGAAGATAAATGTGATATAATAACTGGAGGGCGTCAGTGAATTCAATGTTTTTTTAGGCTATGGCAGTGAAACCAAATTTCTGGACATAGTAAGCTTGTTTGAACATATATTTATATCAGAGTTTAGACAAAGATTGCACACATAAAGAAAGGCATAAAATACAGGTAATAGTTGGCTTCATATATACAGGGACATTATGGATTCTTGGTGACTTAACACTTGAAGTACTAGGCCTCGTTGCAAAGATGGAATGTGATAATTTTGATTCTATACATTTTCTCGAGCAGGCAGGAAGAATATCAGAATGTTTCAAGAACTGCCACCAATTTAAACGTAGCACCTCGAGAAATTCTTTTAGAAACCAGAAAAGTAAACGCATTGAATGTATATTTAACACATCTGAGGATCTGGTAGACCGTGATCATAGGAAAAGAATATAAGATCAGAAAGATAACCATAAAATCATATGTAATAACGCTTGGATCACACCAGCCACAGCTAAAATCATTTCTAAAAACAAAACTCAGAAGTCAAGATAACAAAGCAGTGTAAATTTTCTGCTTGGAATAAGGAGTTTGTTTGTTTGCCTAGAATGTGGCATTTAAAAACATGATGCATTTTGTTTTGCATGTAGCTTATTTTCTCATGGTTCTGGTCATAGTAAGGCAGGTAATTCTTGGGTTTATGACAAGTTGAGAGCATGTGTTTCTTTTATTTCTAGCAATAAACGCTACAAGATTCTGGGTGATATGTAGGCCAATGTGGATCCAAAATCCACTGGATATTAAAAAAAACAAAAAACAGAATCCGTTGAAGGTGTGTTGAGAGGGTAGGACGAGAGAGTAGAGGCCCTAAGAAAAAACTCCAAGAGAAACATTTTTTGTTGCCACTGATAAAAATTAAAAATAGTTCACATATTTTTTGTTTGTTTTACCTCGTATCTTTCACGTTACTATTTACTGCTTTTTCTGAAGAATTGTTATTTTTTTGTTAATTAAAAAATTGTAAAATACATATATATTTTTAACGATTCATACAAGAATCTCGATTCTCTTCCCGCTGGATGGACGCTGAGGCGAGTAATTGTGAATTCCGATGTTGATGTGGTAGACACATCACTGACTCAGTATTTCGTCTCGTCGATATTCGTCCACGTACGCAGAGGTTTCCATGGCGCAATAACCTCTCTGCATGACGCCCGCTGGCTGTCAATAATATTCCTGTTCTTATCTCTGGACAAACAGGTAAACAGAAATAACGTTTTTTTTATGCAAGCCTCGTCTCCTCTTGAGGTGCTGGCTCGCTGGACTGTTTCTTCTTGGCCTGACTTGTATTCTCGTTAACTGAGCAGGAGGCTGGAACATCTACATCTTATGACTACATTTATTGACCTTACTCGGTCATGTTACCAATGTATAAATTCACTCACCTTCCATATTTACAGAAATAACCTAGAATTATTGAATGTCCATTAAAGAATCTGTTGACACAACATGCCACTGTCAGTCGGCCAGATGGATGCTAAGCCAAAGAAATAGTTTGGCTGGCTCCATCATTATGGCAGAGCTATTTAGAAACCGCACAAGATGTTGGAATTATATTGTTTTATTGTCGCCTTTGTCTATGATTTATTGCTGATACAAATTAAAGCGACAAGAGATTATGGGAAGTTTTATTACAACATTCCAAAGAAAAGGTGCGTGTTATTACCTGTGGTAACAGAGCGAGGATCTCAGGTGAAAGTCGCCTATTCGGTTACAGGAAAGAAATGTGTGGCTGTTACCTGGGCAGTAAACAAAATAATGATGGGGTAGGTTTTTTTTTCTACAAATAAACAAAGTCTTTGTCTTAGTTAGGATTCATGAGATAAACAACGATCACGTCGACAAAGAGAATATGAGATTCAAAATAAACAATTTTGAAATCGAGCTCCGGCCAGGTCAGCGTGACCTGACGTTCTGGAAGGTCTCATGATTGACAAGGGATTCAGCCTAAGATCAAATCAGAACTTTGCCAAAGCGAAGTTCAAAAGACTTGCAATATAACAGCAATCATCTGTTTTTTTGCTTGTTTCCTTAGCTCCGGATGAAGTTGAATTTATTATTAAACAATAAATTAATTCTTGGTACTCTACTAATTTTCTCCACACGTGAGATGATATATATTATATATATATTTATAATGTAGATTCCTTTTGGTTAGTATCTATAATATAGTCGCTTTATATCATGCAGATAAATAGGCATTATCTGAATTTAATCAATGATATATATTCACAATCAAAAAGTAATCTTTTTAACCTTTCTTAATTATATACTGCCTTGATAAAAATGGTGTATAACAGAAAGCCTTAGATAAACAATACCAAGAAATAAGTCAATTTAGTTTTCAAATCTTGCATTTATTTATTTTCGAATAATGTTTTATAATTTTCAAAGGTTTAGCCGCAGTAGTGATATCATAATCTTTTGTTACAATAAGCAATAGAAAAATTAAATTACAACAAAAGCTTTTTATGGAGGTGTAGTAAAGTTCGTGTAGCCACTTCCGGTCGGATACGGAAGGTGTGACTTCTCGCGTTATTCACACACCACCTGGTTTAGTGTATGCAGGAAAGCTTTCAGCTTGTCAAAGCTGGTCACCATGAAAACGTTTTTGCTATCCGTCAGCTGTAACAGCTGATATTTATTTGCTTTTGCAATTCCAACAGCAACAATTTTCGCATTTATTTTCGTTCTGATCAGTTTGGCGTATTTTCTGGCTCTCCAAAGATCAGAGGTTCTGCCGTCCGTTAGAATCACCACAATTTTGTCTACTTTATTTCTTCCTCCGTGTTCGGCCGTGAAGCTGTTGGTGTACACAAACCTCAGAGCAGTTCCCAACATTGTTCCGCCAGTAGAACGTGGCAAATTCTGAATGGCTTTTATCACCTGCTCCTTGTCGAAATAGTCGTTTAGCCAAAACTGGTTTTGGGTTCCACTGTTAAAGGTCACCACGCCAATTCTGGCTTTGGTTTCGCCGACATCTGTTGATTTGATGAATGTTTCCAAGAAACTTCTAATCTGTGCCATACCCTTAGAGCCAATGCTTCCGGACCTGTCGACGGTAAACACGATGTCTTCTGCTTTCTGTCCGCACACTAAAGGAGGGGGGGAAATGGTAAAAGATGGAACTTCTATTAAAATCATGGTTAAAATATACAATTTAGTGTCAGACAATTCAGATAAAGGATATTAATCTTTTTCTAAAAGAAAATAGAAATAATTTGCTTGATCTCCATTCAAGTTACAAATAAATAACACGATGACGAGAAGTTTGGTATCAGTTCTTTGATTGAAAGCCAGCAATTATTACAGCCATCGTCATTTAGATTTCTGTTTCCTTATTAACTCTTAGAATAGGAGTCATCCTCCACCTCGGTGAACTGGCTGTAACAATTACTAAAATAACAGTTAAAAACATCTAACGTATACCGTTAAACAGAGGAATAAGGTAATGACTCTAAACGTTCCCCTGTCCAAGACATCATTCACAATCTCACCTTTTTTAAATGTTTACAAAAAGATTAGCTGTTTCTTTAATAAGTGAAGTCCTGTTTGGGTTTTGATCAGATAACCAGATTCTAACAAACTCTACACTACCGGGGATTAGGCGTAGTAGTCCAAGAAATTAAAGGTAAGAAATAATTTAGAATAAAAGGATGGGTAACAATATCTGGCTAAAGATTCATCTTTGCTTCGTCTAACCGATCTTTATTACAGCAATAAATAATAAATTCAATACAATTCATTTTATCCGATGATATAAAAATAAATTAAAATATGGAACGAATTGAAAATCTACTAATTTGGTTCAAGATATTTCTACAATTTTAAAGAAAGCATTTAGAATCCAATAATCTTTTATTTTTCTATCTTTTCTGATATCCACAAGTGCACAAATATTTCGAGACTTTGAACCTTTCAGTTCATGGCATTTAAGACAAGTAACCTCCAGCTATTGTTAATAAGTTTACCTTTATTCTTTTTACAGCTGTGCCCTTCTCTGGTGTAGTCTTTCGGGCAGACACACTGCCTTAGTCCATCCAAGATGTCGCATCCATGTTCACACTTAAGCGAATCGGTCTTCAATGTTCCACGTCCATTCACATCAGCAACACAGCTGGCTACTGACTGGCATCCAGGTAGCACGATATTCTGGCCCAGCTGAAATATCAGGGAGAACTGTTATTAGAAACTGAGCTTAAGAATGTAGATTATTACTTTATCTTAGTAAATTAATCTAAAGATCAAACCTGAGTGAAGAGAAGTCGAGCGAGGAAATATAGTTATCTACACGCTGCGCTCATAAGCTGACGTCCCACACACCTGATACCTTCTCACCGCTATGAGATCTAGAATTCACCTGAGTGTTAAGTGTTTAGCGCTTCTTTAACCATTCAGTGCAGTTTAAAATATCATCTTTATTAGAAAAGGACAGGAGGAGTGACTTCAGACTACAACGGACATAAAAGGAGAGTCAGGAGGTGAAGATAGGTACAATGATGATGTCTGAACTTACTGGGATGTAGGAGCTTCCCTTCCCATCTTTGTACACACAGCCACAATCTTTTTGGGGGATGCACTGGTCGCCGCTCAGAACGAATCCTTGTTTGCACACGCAGCCTTCTATGTTCTTCAAGCTGCACTGGGACTGCGACTGCGAGTCGGAACAGGTTGGCTGACAGCCGCTCGTCCTATACTGGTATTCCAGGTTCTTACCACATTTCAAGGCTAAAATAAATTAGCAGAACTGGATTAAATAGCATCCCTAATTCAGGGGAAGGGATAACAAAAAACAACAGATATCAGATGTCTGACTTCAACTGATTTTTCTCCAATCTGCAGTCGAAACCTCTCCTTTCTGATGTCTTAACTCTCTGGCACACAAAATTAGGCTGAAGTTGGTTAATTTTTACATTGCAGTAGAGGTCAGCCACATAATGATAATAAAATATAAAACTTTGTTATCAGGTAAACAGGATTTGGTGTGGAAACTCTTTCCCTTAAATTATCGACTGACAGCAAAGTGAAAATGTAGCTGAACAGAATAACATCTGCCAGTAATGAGACAAAGTGGGTAATTCATGCTGGTATATCTCCCATAAGACTTTGGTGAGGCCTGTTTTAAGAGGAATTCAGATTATTAAATAAGCAATTTTTAGTTTAAATTGCATTTTCCAAAAAACAATTATTATATTATATCAGCTATAGGTGATGATCTCACCCAAACGCTCAGCCATACAAGATGGGAGGCTGGATTGGAAAGATTTATCCCCCTTGTTAGATCCTCAAAGTAAAACTGCGGACGATCCAGTCGGACCTCGTTAAACGGGAAGGAAACTCAATTATCGAGTAAAATCTGAACACATTCTTCCATTTTTTAAAAACGAAAAAAACTGCATATTTTACCCCAATTCTCTTGCGAATGATAATTCTGATTGTTTGCATAAATGAGCCTTAACTTTTCTTAAATTAAATAATGAAAACCTGAATTAAGAAATCACTGACAAGAAACAGAAAAGACTTGTTTCCAGTCGGACTGTCTTTAAATAATTGTGTTCTATCCCTGCTTAGTAACCAACCAGTAAACGAGGATCTTAATTATTTACTTTTCCTTATTGAATAGAAACAAGCGAACTGATTGTGTATCAATAAGGAAAATATGTACAGAATTTAAAAAGTCGTCGTAATTTCTCCTCCTCGCTGTTAATAAAGAAGGAAAGATTTGGTTGGTAAGACTGCAGTTTCTTTAACATCAGCAGGGAAGTTCAGGATTCATGAGGCTAAACCGATATCGAGGCGCACCATCCGAAATGGGCTGGCAACAGGTCCAGCGCTCAGGCAAACTTAGACACGGATGAACAGCGATACCGCGGTCCACTGCTCACCTGAGGAAAAGTCTGCTAATCAGTGAAGACGACGCCCCCCAGCGATAATTTGTCACTGTTCGCTATTTCCAGTCCTGCTCGAGCCATTCGGGGAACGGCTCGAAGATGTACAGGACCTTAATTGAGACGTTGAGGATCCCATTGGAGCCAACGAGTCCGGTCAGCAAGAATTTTGAGTCAGAATTGCAGGAGGAATATTTGGAGCGGGTCAGTCATCAAACGATTCAAGAGTGCGAAAATGTCACTATGCCACCGTTGTTCGGCTGCGTGGCAAGCACGCGGAAGCAGGATGTACTGGCGACAGTTGTTACGTCAACACGAAACACCTACTGACTGCAACTGAGGGATACCGAGCGTAGCCGCTTCCGTGAGATGGCTGTCTGCCAGACCTCCACCTATCGGACCCATTCTTTCACCAAGGCGCCTCGTCCTGTTGGTTCTATGGCCAGCAGCTTGAAGAAATGTCCTCTTCAGTGAGTGGAATGCAAGGGTGTGTCCCTGTTGGAATCGCCGGTCCGAGGGAATGTGTTTTTATGTCTTGGGATATGCTAGGATGGCCGCATGTCCAGTGAATTTGGACTCATAGGCGGCGCTGTGTTCCTCTTGTAGAAAACCCTGGAGCACAGAGATGCTCGGCCTTGACGCCTGTCAAGGCAGACACTGAATGTGGGAAACTGTTTTTACCGTGTCATCAATACTGAAGAAGATCCTATCAATAAAATGCTTTGTTAATGAAGACAAAATGATTGTTTGTAGACGATAAAAGATAACATCAATTTGATATCACATGATGTAGATCGATTGTTACACAGAGATCTTCTCATTCTACCAAATGCATACTCAGACCCATATCTAGATCTTCTAATTCATTGTCCTGAATTACTTGCCTGTAATCGACTCTGAGATCTTATATTACAAAAAGGGAGCCGGGAATCCTTGCTTACCACAGTTTGTTTGAGGCCTCCAGTTTATGTAGACACCTCGCGATTCACAGAACGCAGACAGACTCTCGGCAGCGGGGCACCACCAGACCGACTGCTGATTCCTATTGGCTGAATAAGCGCACACATCGTAGACACAGTCTTTGTAAAAGGCATCGAAAAATGCTTTGGTATTTTCATTAAGGCACTGAAGGAAGACTTTCTTAATAAGCCTACATCTCAGCTGTCCCGCACGACAACTGCTCGGAATGTCTACGGTTTCTTTACACCTGTGAATAAATAATAGTGGGCACAGTAAGGAATTTTCTAAAAGGAAACAAAAAATATATTTTTTTATAAATTGGTTCTGCTAATATTCATCAGAAAATTAGTTTAACTTAATTTTGCAATTAAAGGCAGGCAAGGATTCATTATGGATGAATCAATGTCGCCGGGCAAATTAATTATTTATCTTTGACTTATATATTGGTTTCCATTATCAGAATCAACAAAAATAGTCGATAACTGATTCTATTAGTTTGTTTACCAATAAAATGTTTTTCTAGTATCAAACTGAGCTGACAATTGAGCCACTTTGTAATATACCGCTCTACCATTCTAAGAGAACCTAAGCAAAAATTATCTTCCTGTCCACAATTCATATGGAAACACACACTGGCAGGCCACTTTATTAAAATATTTCAACCGTTTGAGACTCGGCCATCACCTGAACTGCGGATGAAAACTAGGTTTATCGCATAATGTGACAAGCTATTCCTCGAGACCTGTATACGACTTGGGCTAACAGCTAAGGAGAAAGACGAAGATGGTAGAGCGTTCAAAGAGGCGAGATAATGGAGGCACACACAGCAGGTACCACAGAGGTCAAAGCAGTTTCATCGGTAGTCTTCTCTAAGAAATCGAACATTTAAGTCTATTAATAATGGAAAAAGATAGAAAAATGAATGTTTGTTGAAAAGGGGAATTATAGCCGCAGACGCGTATAGAGAAAGAGAAAACACTATAGACATATTGCTATAAAGCATAGGACCAAATGACAGAAACTTTGACATCTCCAGACGGAAGATAGTAAAAAATAAGTCCATTGTGAAGCTTCATTTGTACACTGATAGGGACAAATACGCCCAGGACAACCATGATCTCATCCACTGTGTCCACATTGTATGTTGATAATTTGTTAAATACATGCCAGTTATTTTTTACAGCATCTTCCATGGCCAGCCACTGAATATACATGAAATGAACTAGACAAATGCATTTGCCATCACGATCCATTGTCTACGTAGCCTCATACATTCCGTAGGATATTAAATGCCTGAATGGGAAAATATCTCACAAAAAAGCTATCAGCATCTGGAAGATTCGATGCCATTCCGTTTAATGTCTGTTATTCTGACAAACGATAGGCCAACCCGTCAATACCTACAGTCCAGGATAACGTGGCCAGGCAGTTTATGTAAGGAGTGATACATAACCCTCACAGACAGAATGTATGCTGTTCTTCCGTGTAATAAAGTTGTCAGTACTTCAAACCCAGCACAATCTCTCCACTGTTAACTTACCGTTGATTTCTTCACTTACCGAAAATTCACCGACTGGATACTTACTGGTTAATGTTTGAGTTGTCCTTCACTCTGTAACTCTCGCCTATCAAACTAAACTTGTTTCTGTTATTGGAGACGTCTTGGCCGGTTCTCGTCTTGTAATCGTCTTTCCTACCGTTGCAGTCTCCGCAGATTCCGGTGAGATGGCTTCCATATTCCTGAGGAACCACCACTTGAACTCGGTGATTCCCGTCAAAACGGACCTGTAGGCCCCAGAGAGTGGAAACGGTGACCCATCCGCCGGAATATGCCACCGATACCTTGCTGTTTTCAACATAAAACTTGGCAGGAAGAACTGAAGCCACTCCATTCACCTGTTACGAAACAAAATTATTTACCTGTTTGTCTGGAAATTAACGTGACAACCTGGTGGGCTTCGGTTTGTTCTTTGAAGAGTTCTGAATTTTATAGATACAATAAACTGTTGTAAAGGAAGCCAATCGGCTCGTTGGTTTATCACTATTTTTGTTATGCTTGCAATCAATAATTATCCAATACGTAAAAGGGGTACGTAATTTAAATATTCTAATATTGGGACTCATCAGACTGATAAATATTTCTTGGTCTTCAATAAGGAATATAAAAGGTAATAACAATGAAGCTGAGGACCGTACAGCACAAAGATCGCCCAACAATGAAGCCCACCGTATATATAATCTGCTACCATACTTTGCCCTTAGTTCCAGCAGAGAGATTTTTTATTCACTGGTTAATAAAGAAAGTCTTAACCTAAAATAACAAATAAAGTATGGGATGTGCTTACCTGAACCTTTCCTCTCGGATTGATCCTTATTTTCAGATTTTCAAAGTTCACATCAACTAGACGGGTGTACGATACCCTGGTGTTTCCACCTCGGTGCTCGTTCTTAACCTCCACGTTGAAGTCGTGACCGTATCCAACAGACTGACTCAGCGTGTACTTGCAGGTTCCCATGAAATCAATTGTCTGGCCATCAAATGTGTGATAGTGAGGATCCCCTGACACCGTGCACCTGCAATTTCTTTCTGAAATATAGAGATACGAAAGTCCAGCTTTTATCATCAGGTCGTGACTTCGTTGACTCAAAAATCTTTCAGGTTGACAAACCAAAGTCTGCGTCTTGTTGCTGTTGTGCTGGACACATGACGCCGTTCAGATTGCTCTAAGCGGTAACACCGCCTCACCGGTTATAACGGCCCTTTGTTATATTTATCACTGACAGAAAGGAGATAAAATGTGTGTGCGTGTTTGTGTTTATTCCAAAAAGTACCTCTTTACAAAAACCAACTTAAGTAACTGGTCATATTCTCTATCTGTCAATGTAATAGAAAGTATGGTGACATCAGAGCAGCTTTACAAATACTGTATCATCTGGCTAAAGGAACACTTCCTGTCATGGTTACTGATGTAGCTCCGCGCCTACAGATGAAGAGCTGAACTGGTAGGATTTAGTAATTTACGGTGGTAATCAATAGAGAATGAGTCAGGAAATATTAAATAAAAATCTCCTGAAACTAATGCTTTTCTGCTAACATCAAAGAACACAGGATCTTCAATAATTTGGAACGATACTCAATAAGCTTTTGATAAATGAATACAGATAACCCATCAGTGTCGGGAGATAGTATTTGTTAAGTGCCTGCCTGAATCCTCGGCAAATACAACAGGTCCAGTCTTTACCTTCAGAAAATATTCCGCGATACCAACCAAATGCCACAAACATATAAAAAAGCTGGTAGACTTCTGTAACCAGGATATACTGACCGGAGATTCTGTCTGTTCGTGGGTGAGTTCCACGGAATAATTCAGCTTGGCACAGAAGAAATGTTGAGACAAGAAATTACGTTGATCGGGAATTTTCACACCACCTCACTTTGTGTAGAAGATCCCGTCGTCAACACCGCCATTGTGATTAATTTAATAAGAAGTCGCACTGGTTTAACATCTCATCCAAAACTTCAAATTAGTCAACCCTTATTTTCCACGATTGTTGAAGCTACTCACTTCCCAAGATTCCATGATTGGCCGTCTGAATTAATGTCCACTGCGACACAAAATATGATATATCGCAATTTCTTAGTGACAGAGAGCATAATGATAAATGATTGTTGCTTGCCAACAATGAAACACGTGACTTACTCAACACACACTTGGATCCTACCAGCACATAGCCTTTTGCACATTCGCATCCTCTCTGACCCTTCACACTGCCGCACACTTGGTTCGAGCCGCAGGAATGTTGGACGTATTTCAAAGACCCACGTCCAGATGCCAGTTTACAATGGGCCACGTACTTACAGCCCGGAAGCAGGATGTGTGTCCCCAACTGTAATAAATAGCACGAGGATAGTCAGTACTTCGCTAACTATCGACTTGGCAGGAGTCTGATGAAACAAGAGAGAAAACTATGTCGATGTCAAAAGTATCGAGGGAAAACAACATCAATAACGGTAACGAATAGCAGTGAGGTGATTCATCTCAATAGAAGATGAGGTCCAACGTGAAAATATTCAGGATCATTTATTCAAACCGATCAATGGAGACAGGTGTGAACTCTGAAGTGGCTAAAACGATAATGGTGGTAATATGGCTACCCTAGACCACAACCTGGTTAGTCCTCCTGCAAACAAGAGATTACTATTGCTGATTACACTAGCAACCCGTCTCCCTCTCTGTACTTCTACATTTCGAGCGTCTCCGTATTACGCTGCAGTCAGCTCTTTTAGAGGCAGATATTTCTTTTTATTATCTTCTGTTTTGTTTGTTTACATCGAAAGGAGCCATAATCATAGCAGAGTGGAGCACGGGGACCAGACGTACCGGGATGTAGATGTTGTACCCATTTTTGGAATAGGTGCAGCCGCAGTCTCTCTTGGCTATGCACTCCTCACCGCTCAGAACAAAGCCGGGCTTACACACGCATCCCTCTACATCCGGAAGATTGCATTCCGTTTGCAAGCTGGAGCAGGTGGATTGGCAGGCGCTTGTCTTGTATTTGTACACCATGTTCTTCCCACACTCCATTGCTGCAGAAAGATTAATTGAGTTGATACAGAGAAAGTGAAAGCTATTGCATCTAATAACAGGTTAATTTATTCCGCTCCTCTTGAACGTCATTAACGAATATTATAAAATAGATAAAGAATACTGAACACGTGTGAGCTTATTTATAATTATGTCCTTTTTATTGCACTTGCTGAGAAATAAAATGTTTTATAATTTGTAAATATTGGAATTTATTGAATCTATCTCTAAAATAGCTCCCATTGTAATCTTTATTCTTTTGTTCATTTATGTCTTAGGTCTAAAGTTCAGCCAGTAAATCGTTCAGCGCATCATGAACCAAAATGTTTCAGTTAGAAAACCAAACACAAGCATAAAGCTTCTCTTTTACTTGGAGATCCTAGTGTCCAAGAACACAGTACTCACGACACTTGGCTGTGGCTCTCCAGTTCACATTTATGCCGTGGATTTCACAAGCTGCAGACAAACCTTCCACCGCCTGGCACCACACTTTAGATAAGGTCGGAGCCGTCGCGTATGCACACACATCAAAGACGCAGTCTTCGTAATAGGAATCAAATATCTGTTTTGTCAGCTTCCCAGCGCAAGACGCGAAAAGGGATCTGAGAAGGTTGCATTTTCTTTTGCCAAGATCACAGTGGCTCTTAATGTCTACTTCCTCCTCACACTGCAAATAATAATAATAATAATAATAATAATAATAATAATAATAATAATAATAATAATAATAATAATAATAATAATAATAATAATAATATTAAAACCCCTGACGAAATCTTTAACCTATTCCAGGATTATTCCCGTTTTTCACGAAGCTTCCAAACGTAAACGATCAGAGTTGAGTTCACTTACCGCAGCTTTCAATAAACGACATCTATTATGGGAAACACAGAACACATTGTGGTCCTCCGGGTGAATTATATAAATAATATGTTGTCTGTGGCTGACGGAAGCAGGTATTTAGGGATGACATGCGTAAGAAGAGACAACAACTGCCCAGCCGACTTGCCAATTTTACTGAAATGTTGGATGGATGCTCTTCAGCGAGTCACTCGTAAGTTTTCGCTATTCTCCGTCACCGTCTTTCATTAAGGGACGTGGGTTTATTTAGACTTGTCATCATGCGCCTGTGTCCCTGTTGCAAAGACTGAACCAATCGAATGCAGACCTATGTGCATCTTCTAGGTTCCAAATCATCTTTGATTAATTACTAAGTAAAAACGACTCGTTAGATTTCTAATTTTTCTATAATGTTTTGAAACACAACTCACTGTTTGAAATTAGAGTCATCCCGGACTCTGTAGCTTTTCCCGATGATGGAGAACTTGTTATTCACTCGAGAAACATCTTTCCCTCCTTTCGTCTTATAGTCGTCCTTTATTCCATTGCAGTCTCCACAGAGGCCAGTCAGGTGCTTGCGGTATTCTGTCGGTACGAACACCTCCACCCGGTGGTGACCATCGAACCGGACCTTCAGACCCCAGCCAGTGGTCACAGTGACCCATCCGGAAGAACTTGCTACAGTAACTGAGAAACTGCCCACAGACTGTCTGAATGGCAGGGTTACTGCTGCACCGTTTACCTGTAATTGATAAAAAAGATAACAAAAAGTCTGACTTCAAAAATACGACGGAAATAATTTGTTCTCGTATCCATTATCTTAAAACCTAAAATATTTTCATATTACAGATCATCAATCTGGCTGACCAATGCAGTTACTTCTCTCTATTTTGTCAACGTTATTCCTGGTAGCTGAAGAAGCAGATGATGTCGGAAACTTGGCTGTCCATTTAATTACAGGAAACTGTGCACATACACACGCACACATCACTTAATTTATTTGTCCCCAAATTTCTTTCCACTGGATATAAAATATTTGGCACTAAATTTTATTAATGAAGCTGTGAAGAAAAAAAAACAACATAAAATGAAAACAGTACGGCCGGTAACCTTCCCGATTAAATAAAGATGTTTTTTGTTTACATGTATACAAATAAGACCTCTCTGTTGATGGTTCTTGCTCTTATGTCATCGCCAGAAGACATATCATTCAATGAAAGTATATAGAGAACATCCAAAATTTGTTTGCTTGATTTCTTCGTTTTTCGTTTCCAAACTCTCTGTACTTTCAAAATAATCTCTTACTTTCTTCAACAGTTCCACAAGAGTCCTATCTTGGCAGAACTAGTTCCACACGTTATTGTATGAAGAAAGCAACAAAAAACAGTAATTTTAACTTTTCAAAAGCACAAAATACCTGGACACTTCTTTGTGGATTGATCCGAACCGTCAAGCCATTAAATTTGACGTCGACCAAACGGGTGTAGGATACCCTGGTGTTTCGACCCCGATGCTCGTTCTTCACCTCCACACTGAAGTATTGGCCGAATTGAGCAGACTGGCTCAATATATTTGCAGGTTCCCATAAAGTGGATCATTTGGCCGTCGAAGGTCTTATAATGCGGATCCCCGGAGACTTGGCATCTACAAGGTTTCTCTGCAATATACAGAAACAAAGTTCCATCATTTAGCATCAGTTCGTCACTTCAGAGACTGAAAAGACTTCAAAGCTGACAAACAATAGCCATGAATCTTGTCCCCTGTTAAGGTGGACACATAAATTGTTAAAACACTTATTACTGACAAGGGAGAGACAAGTCAGAATTACATGTGTCAGTGTCTGTGGTTATTCCTCAAAATACAGCCTTTACAGGAACCGTATTATACCTCCATAACGGGTCATATTCTTTATCTGCGAAAGAAATTAAAGAGAACACTTCCTTCATGGTTACTGATGTAGCTCCGCGCCTACAGATGAAGAGCTGAACTGGTAGGATTTAGTAATTTACGGTGGTAATCAATAGAGAATGAGTCAGGAAATATTAAATAAAAATCTCCTGAAACTAACGCTTTTCTGCTAACATCAAAGAACCACTGGATCTTCAATAATTTGGAACGATACTCAATAAGCTTTTGATAAATGAATACAGGTAACCCATCAGTGTCGGGAGATAGTATTTGTTAAGTGCCTGCCTGAATCCTCGGCAAATACAACAGGTCCAGTCTTTAACTTCAGAAAATATTCCGCGATACCAACCAAATGCCACAAACATAGAAAAAAGCTGGTAGACCTCTGTAACCAGGATATACTGACCGGAGATTCTGTCTGTTCGTGGGTGAGTTCCACGGAATAATTCAGCTTGGCACAGAAGAAATGTTGAGACAAGAAATTACGTTGATCGGAAATTTTCATACCACCTCACTTTGTGTGGAAGCTCCCGTCGTCAACACCGCCATTGTGATTAATTTAATAAGAAGTCGCACTGGTTTAACATCTCATCCAAAAGTTCAAATTAGTCAACCCTTATTTTCCACGATTGTTGAAGCTACTCACTTTCCCAAGATTCCATGATTGGCCGTCGTCTGAATTAATGTCCACTGCGACACAAAATATGATATATCGCAATTTCTTAGTGACAGAGAGCATAATGATAAATGATTGTTGCTTGCCAACAATGAAACACGTGACTTACTCAACACACACTTGGATCCTACCAGCACATAGCCTTTTGCACATTCGCATCCTCTCTGACCCTTCACACTGCCGCACACTTGGTTCGAGCCGCAGGAATGTTGGACGTATTTCAAAGACCCACGTCCAGATGCCAGTTTACAATGGGCCACGTACTTACAGCCCGGAAGAAGGATGTGTGTCCCCAACTGTAATAAATAGCACGAGGATAGTCAGTACTTCGCTAACTATCGACTTGGCAGGAGTCTGATGAAACAAGAGAGAAAACTATGTCGATGTCAAAAGTATCGAGGGAAAAACAACATCAATAACGGTAACGAATAGCAGTGAGGTGATTCATCTCAATAGAAGATGAGGTCCAACGTGAAAATATTCAGGATCATTTATTCAAACCGATCAATGGAGACAGGTGTGAACTCTGAAGTGGCTAAAACGATAATGGTGGTAATATGGCTACCCTAGACCACAACCTGGTTAGTCCTCCTGCAAACAAGAGATTACTATTGCTGATTACACTAGCAACCCGTCTCCCTCTCTGTACTTCTACATTTCGAGCGTCTCCGTATTACGCTGCAGTCAGCTCTTTTAGAGGCAGATATTTCTTTTTATTCTCTTGTGTTCTGTTTGTTTATATCGAAAGGAGCCATAATCATAGCAGAGTGGAGCACGGGGAGCAGACGTACCGGGATGTAGATGTTGTACCCATTTTTGGAATAGGTGCAGCCGCAGTCTCTCTTGGCTATGCACTCCTCACCGCTCAGAACAAAGCCGGGCTTACACACGCATCCCTCTACATCCGGAAGATGCATTCCGTTTGCAAGCTGGAGCAGGTGGATTGGCAGGCGCTTGTCTTGTATTTGTACACCATGTTCTTCCCACACTCCATTGCTGCAGAAAGATTAATTGAGTTGATACAGAGAAAGTGAAAGCTATTGCATCTAATAACAGGTTAATTTATTCCGCTCCTCTTGAACGTCATTAACGAATATTATAAAATAGATAAAGAATACTGAACACGTGTGAGCTTATTTATAATTATGTCCTTTTTTATTGCACTTGCTGAGAAATAAAATGTTTTATAATTGTAAATATTGGAATTTATTGAATCTATCTCTAAAATAGCTCCCATTGTAATCTTTATTCTTTTGTTCATTTATGTCTTAGGTCTAAAGTTCAGCCAGTAAATCGTTCAGCGCATCATGAACCAAAATGTTTCAGTTAGAAAACCAAACACAAGCATAAAGCTTCTCTTTTACTTGGAGATCCTAGTGTCCAAGAACACAGTACTCACGACACTTGGCTCTGGCTCTCCAGTTCACATTTATGCCGTGGATTTCACAAGCTGCAGACAAACCTTCCACCGCCTGGCACCACACTTTAGATAAGGTCGGAGCCGTCGCGTATGCACACACATCAAAGACGCAGTCTTCGTAATAGGAATCAAATATCTGTTTTGTCAGCTTCCCAGCGCAAGACGCGAAAAGGGATCTGAGAAGGTTGCATTTCTTTTGCCAAGATCACAGTGGCTCTTAATGTCTACTTCCTCCTCACACCTGCAAATAATAATAATAATAATAATAATAATAATAATAATAATAATAATAATAATAATAATATTAAAACCCCTGACGAAATCTTAACCTATTCCAGGATTATTCCCGTTTTTCATGAAGCTTCCAAACGTAAACGATCAGAGTTGAGTTCACTTACCGCAGCTTTCAATAAACGACATCTATTATGGGAAACACAGAACACATTTTGGTCCTCCGGGTGAATTATATAAATAATATGTTGTCTGTGGCTGACGGAAGCAGGTATTTAGGGATGACATGCGTAAGAAGAGACAACAACTGCCCAGCCAACTTACCAATTTTACTGAAATGTTGGATGGATGCTCTTCAGCGAGTCACTCGTAAGTTTTCGCTATTTCGTCGTCACCGTCTTTCATTAAGGGACGTGGGTTTATTTAGACTTGTCATCATGCGCCTGTGTCCCTGTTGCAAAGACTGAACCAATCGAATGCAGACCTATGTGCATCTTCTAGGTTCCAAATCATCTTTGATTAATTACTAAGTAAAAACGACTCGTTAGATTTCTAATTTTTCTATAATGTTTTGAAACACAACTCACTGTTTGAAATTAGAGTCATCCCGGACTCTGTAGCTTTTCCCGATGATGGAGAACTTGTTATTCACTCGAGAAACATCTTTCCCTCCTTTCGTCTTATAGTCGTCCTTTATTCCATTGC
Organism: Nautilus pompilius; assembly: GCA_018389105.1. Classification (NCBI taxonomy): domain Eukaryota; kingdom Metazoa; phylum Mollusca; class Cephalopoda; order Nautilida; family Nautilidae; genus Nautilus; species Nautilus pompilius. Next base: position 51,771 of record JACATO010000089.1, read on the forward strand.
AGTCTCCACAGAGGCCAGTCAGGTGCTTGCGGTATTCTGTCGGTACGAACACCTCCACCCGGTGGTGACCATCGAACCGGACCTTCAGACCCCAGCCAGTGGTCACAGTGACCCATCCGGAAGAACTTGCTACAGTAACTGAGAAACTGCCCACAGACTGTCTGAATGGCAGGGTTACTGCTGCACCGTTTACCTGTAATTGATAAAAAAGATAACAAAAAGTCTGACTTCAAAAATACGACGGAAATAATTTGTTCTCGTATCCATTATCTTAAAACCTAAAATATTTTCATATTACAGATCATCAATCTGGCTGACCAATGCAGTTACTTCTCTCCTATTTTGTCAACGTTATTCCTGGTAGCTGAAGAAGCAGATGATGTCGGAAACTTGGCTGTCCATTTAATTACAGGAAACTGTGCACATACACACGCACACATCACTTAATTTATTTGTCCCCAAATTTCTTTCCACTGGATATAAAATATTTGGCACTAAATTTTATTAATGAAGCTGTGAAGAAAAAAAAACAACATAAAATGAAAACAGTACGGCCGGTAACCTTCCCGATTAAATAAAGATGTTTTTTGTTTACATGTATACAAATAAGACCTCTCTGTTGATGGTTCTTGCTCTTATGTCATCGCCAGAAGACATATCATTCAATGAAAGTATATAGAGAACATCCAAACATTTGTTTGTTTGATTTCTTCGTTTTTCGTTTCCAAACTCTCTGTACTTTCAAAATAATCTCTTACTTTCTTCAACAGTTCCACAAGAGTCCTATCTTGGCAGAACTAGTTCCACACGTTATTGTATGAAGAAAGCAACAAAAAACAGTAATTTTAACTTTTCAAAAGCACAAACTACCTGGACACTTCTTTGTGGATTGATCCGAACCGTCAAGCCATTAAATTTGACGTCGACCAAACGGGTGTAGGATACCCTGGTGTTTCGACCCCGATGCTCGTTCTTCACCTCCACACTGAAGTATTGGCCGAATTGAGCAGACTGGCTCAAGATATATTTGCAGGTTCCCATAAAGTGGATCATTTGGCCGTCGAAGGTCTTATAATGAGGATCCCCGGAGACTTGGCATCTACAAGGTTTCTCTGCAATATACAGAAACAAAGTTCCATCATTTAGCATCAGTTCGTCACTTCAGAGACTGAAAAGACTTCAAAGCTGACAAACAGTAGCCACGAATCTTGTCCCCTGTTAAGGTGGACACATAAATTGTTAAAACACTTATTACTGACAAGGGAGAGACAAGTCAGAATTACATGTGTCAGTGTCTGTGGTTATTCCTCAAAATACAGCCTTTACAGGAACCGTATTATACCTCCATAACGGGTCATATTCTTTATCTGCGAAAGAAATTAAAGAGAACACTTCCTTTCATGGTTACTGATGTAGCTCCGCGCCTACAGATGAAGAGCTGAACTGGTAGGATTTAGTAATTTACGGTGGTAATCAATAGAGAATGAGTCAGGAAATATTAAATGAAAATCTCCTGAAACTAACGCTTTTCTGCTAACATCAAAGAACACAGGATCTTCAATAATTTGGAACGATACTCAATAAGCTTTTGATAAATGAATACAGGTAACCCATCAGTGTCGGGAGATAGTATTTGTTAAGTGCCTGCCTGAATCCTCGGCAAATACAACAGGTCCAGTCTTTACCTTCAGAAAATATTCCGCGATACCAACCAAATGCCACAAACATAGAAAAAAGCTGGTAGACCTCTGTAACCAGGATATACTGACCGGAGATTCTGTCTGTTCGTGGGTGAGTTCCACGGAATAATTCAGCTTGGCACAGAAGAAATGTTGAGACAAGAAATTACGTTGAGCGGAAATTGTCATACCAGCTCACTTTGTGTGGAAGCTCCCGTCGTCAACACCGCCATTGTGATTAATTTAATAAGAAGTCGCACTGGTTTAACATCTCATCCAAAACTTCAAATTAGTCAACCCTTATTTTCCACGATTGTTGAAGCTACTCACTTTCCCAAGATTCCATGATTGGCCGTCTGAATTAATGTCCACTGCGACACAAAATATGATATATCGCAATTTCTTAGTGACAGAGAGCATAATGATAAATGATTGTTGCTTGCCAACAATGAAACACGTGACTTACTCAACACACACTTGGATCCTATCAGCACATAGCCTTTTGCACATTCGCATCCTCTCTGACCCTTCACACTGCCGCACACTTGGTTCGAGCCGCAGGAATGTTGGACGTATTTCAAAGACCCACGTCCAGATGCCAGTTTACAATGGGCCACGTACTTACAGCCCGGAAGAAGGATGTGTGTCCCCAACTGTAATAAATAGCACGAGGATAGTCAGTACTTCGCTAACTATCGACTTGGCAGGAGTCTGATGAAACAAGAGAGAAAACTATGTCGATGTCAAAAGTATCGAGGGAAAACAACATCAATAACGGTAACGAATAGTGAGTGAGGTGATTCATCTCAATAGAAGATGAGGTCCAACGTGAAAATATTCAGGATCATTTATTCAAACCGATCAATGGAGACAGGTGTGAACTCTGAAGTGGCTAAAACGATAATGGTGGTAATATGGCTACCCTAGACCACAACCTGGTTAGTCCTCCTGCAAACAAGAGATTACTATTGCTGATTACACTAGCAACCCGTCTCCCTCTCTGTACTTCTACATTTCGAGCGTCTCCGTATTACGCTGCAGTCAGCTCTTTTAGAGGCAGATATTTCTTTTTATTCTCTTCTGTTCTGTTTGTTTATATCGAAAGGAGCCATAATCATAGCAGAGTGGAGCACGGGGAGCAGACGTACCGGGATGTAGATGTTGTACCCATTTTTGGAATAGGTGCAGCCGCAGTCTCTCTTGGCTATGCACTCCTCACCGCTCAGAACAAAGCCGGGCTTACACACGCATCCCTCTACATCCGGAAGATTGCATTCCGTTTGCAAGCTGGAGCAGGTGGATTGGCAGGCGCTTGTCTTGTATTTGTACACCATGTTCTTCCCACACTCATTGCTGCAGAAAGATTAATTGAGTTGATACAGAGAAAGTGAAAGCTATTGCATCTAATAACAGGTTAATTTATTCCGCTCCTCTTGAACGTCATTAACGAATATTATAAAATAGATAAAGAATACTGAACACGTGTGAGCTTATTTATAATTATGTCCTTTTTATTGCACTTGCTGAGAAATAAAATGTTTTATAATATGTAAATATTGGAATTTATTGAATCTATCTCTAAAATAGCTCCCATTGTAATCTTTATTCTTTTGTTCATTTATGTCTTAGGTCTAAAGTTCAGCCAGTAAATCGTTCAGCGCATCATGAACCAAAATGTTTCAGTTAGAAAACCAAACACAAGCATAAAGCTTCTCTTTTACTTGGAGATCCTAGTGTCCAAGAACACAGTACTCACGACACTTGGCTGTGGCTCTCCAGTTCACATTTATGCCGTGGATTTCACAAGCTGCAGACAAACCTTCCACCGCCTGGCACCACACTTTAGATAAGGTCGGAGCCGTCGCGTATGCACACACATCAAAGACGCAGTCTTCGTAATAGGAATCAAATATCTGTTTTGTCAGCTTCCCAGCGCAAGACGCGAAAAGGGATCTGAGAAGGTTGCATTTTCTTTTGCCAAGATCACAGTGGCTCTTAATGTCTACTTCCTCCTCACACCTGCAAATAATAATAATAATAATAATAATAATATAATAATAATAATAATAATAATAATAATAATAATAATATTAAAACCTGACGAAATCTTTAACCTATTCCAGGATTATTCCCGTTTTTCACGAAGCTTCCAAACCTAAACGATCAGAGTTGAGTTCACTTACCACAGCTTTCAATAAACGACATCTATTATGGGAAACACAGAACACATTTTGGTCCTCCGGGTGAATTATATAAATAATATGTTGTCTGTGGCTGACGGAAGCAGGTATTTAGGGATGACATGCGTAAGAAGAGACAACAACTGCCCAGCCGACTTGCCAATTTTACTGAAATGTTGGATGGATGCTCTTCAGCGAGTCACTCGTAAGTTTTCGCTATTCTCCGTCACCGTCTTTCATTAAGGGACGTGGGTTTATTTAGACTTGTCACCATGCGCCTGTGTCCCTGTTGCAAAGACTGAACCAATCGAATGCAGACCTATGTGCATCTTCTACGTTCCAAATCATCTTTGATTAATTACTAAGTAAAAACGACTCGTTAGATTTCTAATTTTTCTATAAAGTTTTGAAACACAACTCACTGTTTGAAATTAGAGTCATCCCGGACTCTGTAGCTTTCCCCGATCATGGAGAACTTGTTATTCACTCGAGAAACATCTTTCCCTCCTTTCGTCTTATAGTCGTCCTTTATTCCATTGCAGTCTCCACAGATGCCGGTCAGGTGTTTTCGGTATATTCTGGAACGAACACCTCCACCCGGTGGTGACCATCGAACCGGACCTTCAGACCCCAGCAAGTGGTAACAGTGACCCATCCGGAGGAGCTCATTACTGTAATTTCGTTTTTGCCCACAGTCTGTCTGAAGGGCAGCTCTACACCTGCACCGTTTACCTGCAATTGAAAAAAATATAAAACATCGAAATTTGACTTCTTATTTGCCAAGGAAATATTTTGTTCTTATATTCGTTATCTGTATACCAAAAAACAATTTTATATTACAGATAATATATCTGACTGACCAAAGCAGTTACTCCGATCACAGTTTCTTAATGTTAATCCTGGCTCCAGAACAGTCAGGTGTTTTCTGAAACTTGTCTGTCTAATTACTTATACAAAAACCTGCACACACACACACGTCAATGAGATTTCTTTCCTGGATGTTAGAAAAATATCTGGCCCCACCTTCTATTATTGGAGCCTCTCAGACGAAATACCTTAATGGAATCCATCCAGGCCGACAGAGGACACCTCTGTTCCTGGTTCTTTCTGTTTTCTCAGGGAGACCAGATATCATTCAAGAAAATCATGAAGACGAAACCCAAACATTTGCGTGTTTACTTTATTCTTCTCTCCTTTCCAAACTTTCTGTATTTACTAAATCATCGTCCAGTTTCAGGTGAGTGTAGACCGCTTCCTCTCTCCGGAGCTTTCAAGATAATCTCCTCTCCGACAGCTAAACACCTGCAGTCGCCTATCTGTAGTTTCAGACATTCGCCAAGATTCGTTCGGACAGATATCAGAAAATATTTGTTTTTCTCTCCTCTTTACAAACAGAATGATGACGAGTGGACTAAAAGACCGACTATTGTAGGTGATGGAGACAGATGCATAAAACTTGCGGCCGTTCGTTTTCCACAGAAATTTTGCCCTCGTTATAACTAAATTTTAATGTGTGTATTTTAATGTTTTTTATGTTTTAAATTTGTTTAGAGCAGATTATTAGGTATCATGATAATCCGCATAAAGTGTCCTTCTGAAAGAAGATCGAGCTAGATCTGCACCATCATGGCAGTAGATTACCCGAAGTCCTCTTCACTGACGCATGCGCCATGGACCAAGACATGAAGTAGGTGAAGAGAGCGGAACTTAAATGCAGAAGTACATGAATAATAGAAGGAAACAACAAGAAATGATGATCAGAATCATTCATTTTTCCTGCTTATATTTCGTCTCTTTGTAGATTTTCTATGTAGCTAATAATATGGATATTTAATCTTTTATGATTCAAATGAGAATAAAATGCTTACTGTGAGCTGAGCAGCTATATTTTGAGAAAATTCATTGTTACAAATGTCGTCTGCTGTAATTATTAAAAGAAAAAATTCTCCGCCATATTTAAAAAATAAATTATTATCTTGCCAACAAAGTGACCTACTAATTTTTTAACTACACGTCGATATTTTTCGCGTAGTAGGTTGTATAACATACAACACGGAGAGTATGAGTCCAGTACAGTATTATACATCAGTCTCCGCAGAAGGATAATTTAATAACTCGTAAATTGGTGAATAAATGAGCAGAGACTTTCAGTCGTCGCCTGAGACTGCGCTTTCTGTTTTACCAAATCGAGTCTAATAAAGATCTGGAGTATTAAAGCGCAGCGTTAAGGAAGATTGACAGTAAATTAGGTTGACAATCCAATAACAAAATTAGTTCTACACCTTTCCGATAATCCAAAGAGAGGAAACTTAAAATTATGTAATTTTGACTTATATAAAAGCACAAAATACCTGGACTCTTCTTTGTGGATTGATTCGAACCGTCAGGCCCTTAAAGTTGACGTCGACCAAACGGGTGTAGGATACCCTGGTGTTTCGACCCCGGTGCTCGTTCTTCACCTCCACACTGAAGTACTGGCTGTATTCAACAGACTGGCTCAAAATATATTTGCAGGTTCCCATAAAGTGGATCATTTGGCCGTCGAAGGTCTTATAATGCGGATCTCCGGAGACTTGGCACCTACAAGGCTTCTCTTGCGGGGATGGTTTCGGAACTTCTAAAACGAATGGTTAATTTACAGTAAGGAAGAGTTGCGTCCCTTAGGTAACTGGCGCATGTGCAATATTCTAGATCACACCCATGAACATTCCTTAAAATGTTTGAAAAAATATGCCACATCTAAGTCTTTTTTAAAAAAAATTTTCCTTCATTTCTATTTTTAAAGTAAAACTTTTCGTCAAATTATTTAGATATACAGTAAATGAAGTTATGCTAAAGATATTCAGAAATAACCTAATTAACTTTCACTCTACCTTTGCTTAAAGATCTAATTCCAGGAAGCGATGGCAGCTTCACTGATGCCGGCCAATATTTCCTGAGATTAAGCGTTAAAGGTTGATAGATACTTCTTTTTTTATGCGGAAAAGGAATTGTTATCTTCGTACCCGTGATGCAAGACAGGTCAGCATAGTAAACACACCTGACATTTAGAATTATACAGAATAAAAGTGAAAAATACAGTTCGTAATATGATATTTTCTCAGGTCTGGTAATTTGTCGGTGATTTAATCCACGAAGTTTCGAACAAATAATGGAAGACATGGAATAGTGGATCAGAATATTACATTTTTTATTTATGCATATATGTATATATATATATTACCTGTTAATACACACGTTCGTCCGTTAAAAGTGTAGCCACTGTTACAGCGACAGCTCCATTTTAGTCCCCAAAAACCTTTTCTCTGGCATAAATATGTCGATGTTTTACAAAACCTTTGGTTTATGTGACAGGCGACATTCCTCACTGGATAGATAAAAACAAATTGTTTGCGTACAAAAAACGCCACAAGCACACACTCTGCTGGCCAATACCATTACCGCATCAGTTTCCTGAAGAACTAGCGATACTTTTAAAAAATAAATAAATAATAATGGGTAATTAATTAAACTTTTTCTAATTTTGGAAATAGAGAAAGATCGTGTATCGTAAACCTTCCAACATCTCATCTCTCTTTCTCTTTATATCCCCGATTAACTTGGACAGAGATGCCTGCTTCTTTTAACATCAGTATTCGGAGGGAAAACAGCCGCTTGCGTAATTAAGGTTTGGCACCCGCTTATCACCAGGAATAGGCGAGGTACCGCAGCAGAGACTGAGCGGTGTAGCCTCGGTTTTTGTATCGATTCCAATTTGAACTCTCGTCACCGCACATCTTCGCATGGAGACAGAAAACTGAGAACGTCGACTTTTATGATTAAAAGAAATCATGACTTATAATTAGACAATTCCTTCTTCTGCTGCTTTTCAAGGTAGAAAAACGTGCATTTGTATTATTTTTCATTAAGTTCCTATCATTTAACGAACTGTGACAAATTTGAAAATACAAGACAAATTAACAAGGAATAGATATTTTATCAGTTCATGTTTTGCTTCATTCAAGACATGAATTATTCTGCTTTTCTTTCCCAGGTTTTCCTAAAAGGGGCAGACCCTGTTTTATTGTTTCTTCCAAACTAACTCCCTCCAAATTTCTTATGTCTACGCAAGTAAGTTTTCGATAATGAGACTCGCACTGAACATTTCTGTTTGTCTCTTTTCCCAAATTTAAGATTAGGCTCCAAAAATAATAAGAATCTCTTGGTAACCAAGTAGAGTTTCATGAACATCTGTGAATAGTTGACGGACTGTCTCCTATGTTTGGTCGTCATTGTACTACCGAGTTAAAACAGAAAGTAGAAAGGATGGAGATTAAAGGTGAGTCCACTTACAAAGCTGCATCAGTATATGCTTCTTTGGCGTAAACCATCCAGAAATTTTAGTTCCAGAATTAGGATGAGGACGATTGTGAGAATTATGGTGACCTCTCCATGAGTGGAAAAAACCTAAAATAAACAAATAAATACCATTTCTTATTACGGAAATTACAAACAAAATGTTACTTTGTGTGTATTATAGCCGGCTTTCGTTTCGCTATGATCAGCTGTCGCCGCCCTTGTCTGATGAGCCACTTTTCCGGAAAATACGCTTTCCCTTCGTAATCGACCATCGTGATTTCTAACTAAACCGTTTATTTATAGTTATACTAATTTATTTGTTTGTTTTCTCGTTTTATCAGTGGATAGTTTACAGAAACAGTGACATTTTTGTTTTTAAAATTTAAAAAAACAGCTGCAAGCATTAGGCCGATTGTGGACGAGTCGTCTTGCAAGCTGAGAGGGATCCCAGGGGTCTCCTCGCCTTTCTAGGGCAGATTTGGCAGGGAGAGACTCTTCATCCCTTTAGCCGATTTCCTGTGCAGCCGTCGGATCGAAGCCCGGATAACGTGGAAGGTCGGGTGGGGCGGATAGTTAAGGACCGGGCGTCGTAAAGCAGCAACAACATTGAACCTCTTTGAGGTTTGGATACAACCTCCATGAATGGACTGAATCTGGCCTCAGCAAGGAATGGAACCAGGCTGTGAACTCGTGAAAAGATTTAAAGAAAAAGAGAGACAAAATTGGACGTTTTACCTGATGTCGTGGCCACCCCAATGGAGAGAAGCAGAAGGATGACGGCCTTCATGATTTCTGCTGCGTCAAGGAGACAAACTGGTTCGTCCTCCTTATATTAAGTCCGGGTGTCCCCCGGACTTTTGAAAGGCAAATAATACTGAATTTTTGTTTGTATTAATTTACTATTCAAACAATCCCACCCTTTTTAACAATAAATGATGATCTGATGTATAATGATTTAAACAATCGTTTAATTAATCGACGAATCCAACATACTTCAACCTTTTAGAAAGAGACAAAGCTGTATACCATTCAATAATCGGTAAACAAATGGCAGAATTAGTAAATGATATTTTAGCAACACCTGCAATTGAATATTCTGGGAGATTTGTAATCAACAGGATTGGATTGTTGTTGATGCTGAAACCTAAATTAAATATTGAAGTAAAATGTACCAAACCTTAAAAACGAACTGGATACGTGGGCAGATAAATCCACAAGCTGACGATTACACTTTATCTTTAACCCTCTGTGTGCGACCTGCGATACATTTTCATTCTAATAACCACGAAATTTATATTACTCAGCACGGGTTGAGCCATAAGGGCTATGACGTACACAGTCCCTTTCCTCATTATTTTTATCCCGTTGTAACATCAAATGGATCCAACTCCACGTGATATGCAATACGAGTTTTTGGCTTAAATATACAGCCAGTTCTACAGAATTACTAACTGGTCAGATCTTGTAAACTGGGATAGGTGCTGGTCTAACAAGTGAGGGGAGAACTGACGTGGAATGCGAAGGGTTAACCGTCCAGTCCTGTAGCCATCACTTTATGTTCTATACCATGACAATAATTTTTATTAGTAAGGGCTGATAGGGTCGCAAGGGTTCTAGATACCCAACAAACCGTCTACTAGGGTGCCAAAATAATTTTTCTACAATATCTCACTGAAGCCCCTCCGCTCAAGACCCGGTATAATCAGGGGTCGCATAAATTACTAACTGATAATGAGCCATGTTATGAACGGAGGACAGTATCTACAGAACTAGTTCGCTGGCGGTCGGGAGGAAATTAGAAGACACTAACGGGCGAACCAAGGCAGTGCAGCACTAATTAGCCACGATACCAGACCGCATCTGAATGTGGAGACTGTTCAGAACTGGTGCCGGACACCGGGAGAGAGTTCAGCCGGGATCTCTCTGGCTGTATCAAGCGCCTGGCTCTTAAACAGCCCAATTTTCAGTCCATGTTCCATTTCCCTGATTCCTTATGAGCGATAAATAAATTTCCCTTGCACTGAGGTGATTTTAGTTTCTCCATTTTAGTAAATGTAAAAGATTAAAAATTATTCACATAAAAATACGAGCCAATTATAACTTTAACAAGAAGCAGAAATGGATATTTAGAGGAATTTTTCAGACACAAATTTATTTAGTTCCTAACCAAAAATAAATCAAAAATTACAGAATGTGATTAAAAGAAACAGAGGCGATTAGGCCAACAAGGGGGGAGTAAGTGAGTACGTAACTTCTTTGAATCATTAATGGTGAAGAACAGAAGATGTTTTATTATCCGGCTGTGACTTAGGTTGCCAGAGGAACGAATAATCCATATTTTAAAGCTTTGATTTAACACAGGACATGGCCAAACGTCTTCCTGCCATTAAGGAGAAACCTAATTCAGATCCCTGTCACCTTTTCCGTCTTCTGAAACTGTTGAGCATTCTGGCTAATTAAACAACATCCAAATTTAAGTTTTACGTTGGGGATGGAGAGGAATGGTCAGCTCTCCTGTCTCGATCTTCTGCCTTCAGTCGATCACTTAGATGATGTGCATCTTTTCGCTTTAAGGAAACCTGCATCTACCGGCTTCTCTATGGATGGGACACTTCTATCCCCAGGTTCTATAATCTCGATTATGTGTTCATGTTAATATTTATTACTGAAATGTTTAAGACGGAACGAATTTATTATTTCTGTTATTCGGTGCCTCATCCGCGGAGATCTGTGTAAACCGTGGAATTCAGAACTTTCTGCACAAACCGCACGTGAAAAGGCAGATCCTACCCTGTGCAACTAGAAAGGCGAACGGTCAAGGCATTGACAATGTTTCTCTAATTTAGTCTTTAAAATCTGCATCACTACTCCTTAATCTATCGCTCAACTGTTAAAAAGGGGGGCAAGGGAGAGACTAGACTTCTGTTCGTATAACATCTCCTCCCCGGATTTTACCTACCTGCTGAAAATGCAAATAGTATTATTGATCTCAAATTTATCGATATGGAGCAGACAGGGGAATAAGCCACAGGATGGGCTGTTTCTTATGGTAATTTTTCGCATTTGTTTTATTGATAAATAGAAGGGACCGCGTGCTCTCTCCTGTTGAGAGTATTGATGGCTTTAATGTGTATTCTATAGCCCTTTTATCAGTATTGTTTCAACGGTTGGAGGAGCAAATACGGGTAACGGTTTAGGAGATGTCACTCATCCCTGCTGTCTCTACAGGTGGGGATAACCCCACCCCAAATTCACGGGTGGAGAGGGTAGGGTCGCCAGTTTAGAAGAGTTTCGTTTAAGGACAGAATCTTCATCACTGACAGGCCGCTTGCCGTTAATCTGTGCATCGTCAGTGCTCAGGGCCCACACACAACGGCTCGACCATCCCGTGTATAAAGGTATCATCTCTCAGGGTAGAGAATTTCGCCCTTTTACACAATTTGCCACTCATCCTTCGTAACCGATTCCTATTGAAAAACATAAGGATCCCGGCCAGATCCTCTACAGATCTCAAGTTACAAATCACAGAATCTCTCTCTGGTAAACATTCCATATCCATCCTAAATGACCAGATTCCCTTCGTTCTTCCATTTCTCCTCCACTACAGACCTCGCAGGTAATCTGCATTCAGTTATCTTCCGTTACTTATGTTTCTTGGAGCTTCTACAGGACATCGCAGTTCTCCCCCTTTGTTATTTCGGAGGTTGTCTATCTGTGGCCGGTAATGAGCCAGAGCAGATCGACCCCAGACACTGATCATTATAAAAGAGCTTTTGTGTTTTTAGGAAGTGTTTATGTTCTTTAAAATGTTCGCGTGTAAAGTGTTGGTCCGTCCACAGGTGATTAGCTGAGGTTAAATCTGCCGCCGTGTATGCTATGTGTTATCACATTGTTTTGTCCTGTCAGGGTTAAGGGAGAGAAAGGGCTGCGTATGTAGATCCAGAGCCGACTGCGCTACATGACAGAGGGCACGATTATAGGGGAAGTAAGACATCTGTACGCGTGGAACACTGAGAGCTAGGGAGATGAAGACTCGCAAAGGGTTCGCGTGTGTGACATTAGCTGGTGTGTCACACACGTTATACGGTGACTGGTATTGGTGCTGTGCAGCCATGTGTACTCTCGTCTGAACTATACAGCTGTTTATATACAGGCGAACTCCAGTCAGCCCTCGCTGCTCTCGATGGCGGATGGTGAACTTCTATAAATGTGAGATTCCTGGAGACCATAATTCCAGCAGCACAGGCCTCGGCGGCTACTCGAGAAATCCATCCTTTGGTTGTTCCACAAATAACGCGGCGATCGAAGCGATTCTTCGATGGACTGGCTTCAGACGAACGACTTTCCAATCCAGAGGAAGAAGCATTGAATTCCACACATTCTATCCAATTAGAGACCCAGCACTGGGGCATTTAAGGCTCGCATTGAGGCTCAATAGACTCAGTTACACGTTTGTATTCCTCCGCCCAATTAGCCGTGTGGCTTCACTATCGATGTGGAGTAGGAATTTACTGTGGCGACACCATTTCCGGTCTCGTGCAGAAAGTGCGGTCGTCCAGGTGAGAGGTTCAGCAAGATTTAAAGCTGAGGCTCGTCCAGGTGAGAGGTTCAGGAAGATTTAAAGCTGAGGCTCGTCCAGGTGAGAGGTTCAGGAAAATTTAAAGCTGAGACTCGTCCAGGTGAGAGGTTCAGCAAGATTTAAAGCTGAGGCTCGTCCAGGTGAGAGGTTCAGCAAGATTTAAAGCTGAGGCTCGTCCAGGTGAGAGGTTCAGGAAGATTTAAAGCTGAGGCTCGTCCAGGTGAGAGGTTCAGCAAGATTTAAAGCTGAGGCTCTGAGAGGTTCAGCAAGATTTAAAGCTGAGGCTCGCGGTTCTCGTTCTACTTCAATTTCTGTTCGTGAAAAGCTATCGTCATCCATGTCTCGGCTCCCTGTTCTCTATATGCTTCTGGTGATGCTGCCCGTAAAAGATGCAACGGCTGAGCTGTTATTCTCTCACCTGTAGATAATTAAACCCCACCTTCGTCCATCCGTGGCACAAAGTCGCCTGGATGATTTGGCTGTACTGGCAGACGATAGCCGCGAGATACAGCTGCTGGGGGAGAGCAGCAGAACAGACAAGTTGGAGACAGACGGTGAGAAAGATGGAGATTTGTGTCGAGAGGGTCCTCTTCCCGTCGGGTCGGTTACTCAGCTTGTTGTACTTCTGCATTTACATTAATAAACACCAACTGATTCAGAATCTTTTAAAAACTTTTATTACTAAAAAGAAGACAACTGAACACCAAATCCGACATTACAACAATATACCAGATGAAATATTTAATTACAAAATGGCTGCTATTGAGAATCCTGCATCAGCCACAGAACATTCAGAGAAGGCATCTTCATTTATCCAAAACAGCGAAAAGGAGATGGAAGTCACAACCATAATTGTTCCCATGGGTGCAGCAATACTAAAAATGTTTAAGAATAAATATAAATGCCACCAACTCTGCTTCAAGTGCACCTGAAACACCTGAATTGGCAACATTTACAACAGAAGAATTGCACAAACATAAAGAAAAGATTACAAATGCAGATAACAATTGGCTTCATATATACAGGGACATTATGGATTCTTGGTGACTTAACCTTTGAAGTACTAGACCTCGCTGCAAAGATGGAATGCGATCATTTATATCCTATAGATTTTCTTGAGCAGGTAGAAAGGATATCAGAATATGCTTCAAGAACAGCCGCAAATCTAAACGTAGCACCTCAGGAAGCTTTGTTGGAACACAAGCAAACTAAACACATTGAATGTATATTTAATAAATCTGAGGATCTGATAGTTCCTGATCTTAGGAAACGAATATATGATTCACACCAGCTACAGCTAAAATAACAAAGCAGTGTAAGTTTTCTGCTTGGCATAAGGAGTTTGTTTCTCTATCTAGATTGTGACATTTTAAAAAATGATGCATTTTGTTTTGTATGTAGCTTATTTTCTCATGGTTTGGGTCATAGTAAGGCAGGTAATTCTTGGGTTTATGACAACAGTCAGTGGTTAAATATGAAAGGAAGAACTCTCACATTTTACTAGTGAATCATGAAAATCAGCAATAATGGATTTCACCATCCAATTCCAAAGAACAGATAAACATTTAGATATACTTCTGAAAAAGCAAATACCTTATGGCAGAAAAAAATGATAAAAAAAAATGAAATAATAACAATTATTTTTTATGTATCTCAACATTAGCTTGCTATGGAATAGTGATGAGGGATAATAACAATAACAAAGATGGCAACTTTAACCAAATTGTGCACCTCTAGGAGTAGATGTAATGCTACAGATAAGCTAACATTCAATGCCATGCTGTTTGTGAAGCTGTATCTTTGAAGTTTTAAAGACTGGAATATGTGATACACAAGAACCAACTGGCAGTTTCTGTCTGCTTTGTGGATAACGATGGAAAGCCAGCAGTGTCTCTTACTCAAATCAAAGAGGTTTCTGACAAAACTGGTTGAGGGTCTTGCTTGAGAAATTCTTTCATCCAATGTAAAGAGCAACATCGACAAAGACATAAGATTCCAGCATATCTGGAGAATTCAGAGGTGCACAGAAGAAGAATCCTGAAATTCTGCCATGGTCACTAGTCTACATACCATGTATCACTGTGGAGCCATCTTAATTACAGAACATACTAACAAATCAAGCATCTTTATATCAAATTGAGAGCACATATATTTCTTAGTTCTAGCAAAAAGTGCTACAAGGTTGTGCGATATGTTGATAAACGTGGATCCAAAATCCACTGGATAGCACAACTAGAATCGGTTGAAGCTGTGTTGAGAGGATAGGGCTCTCAAAATTATCACCACCAACAAAAGAAAAACACACTAAAGCATCAGGCCTTTCAACCATACTTTGTTTTAATTTAATTGTTTCACTTATGCTTTCAAAGAACATTTTCAGCAAAATGAAGATGATGAATGAAATCTTGGAGAAAGAAGTAAATACTACAGAGGCCATTGAGTCGATGAAAGTAACTGACAAAACTCTGCACCTGGTTAAAGAGTCCGAAGCAGAGTTGAAACAACTCAGAGGATCTGTTGTTTATGCAGATAAATATGACAGATGCAGTTGTAGATTACACCAAACTTTATCACCTTGAAAACGCATCCGGGTGACTGGATGAAAATCATACTGTCTCTAAATGACGCAAGAACAATCTAACTGATAGCATTTGTCTTAATCACCGAGATAAAATATGAGCTAAAATCAGGCTTAAGCAGATTAAAGTATTTCTTTGCTGTCAGAATTTAGTTCTATTTTGTGCCAATCAAGTTTTGCCATTTTTCAGTTTGGTGATTGCTTTTGTCTGCTGTTGTCTGGTGAGCGCAGAGTATCAACTTATGTAATGGTCAAATTTTAAATTGTCTATGAGAGAACCAATAATGTCTGCTTGGCATGTTTTCCCTTCATCTAATTTATAGAGAGTCTTGGAACAAAAATGGATATAGAATACACTCAGACGTGATAACATCACATGATACCTGTTGTGTTCTTGTCTTATGTCAGTTATTGGTAGAATCGACAGCTGCCACAAATGTTACATTCCGAACCTCAGTTTGTTGTTGGGAATAGGTCAAAATAATTTTGCGGTGTGTGTGGGTGTGTGTGTGTGTTTAAGGCACTGAAACATATTTTACGACGACTCCCAACTAATTTTTTCTTTGTTCCTTATGCTAACCTCCGCTTTTCCATTTTTAATATTCTCAGATACTTTCATATATCTGTGATGATAATCACAAACCTTCATTCCAGGCCTTTGACCAAATGACCTTCATTTGCTCCGTTTTTCTTTCAAGAAAAACTTGCCACTTATTCCTGTTAGCCGAGTTTATAAGATCAACTCCCCAAAACTAATTATTTCTATCCAAAACGTTATTTAATGGCTGATTTTTCCTGTTCTATTTCATCATCGAAGCACAGATTCGTCTCTTTCTCCAACGATCTGTATTTATGTTCAGTGAGTGAGAGTTACTGTTTATTAAAGGTATATAGCTATTGACCTTCACCTGTTTGTGTGTTATCTTATCTTTGAGGATGGGACCTCACTTCCTATTTAAGGGTAGAATCTTCTCGAACCCCGGTCATATGGCAGTCTGGGCCGCCGTATGAAAGACGAGGGCTGTGGTTCCAAGCACCTTGTGATAACCGCTCAGCGCATTTACGACAGGTGTCCGTCCCTCTTATTTGCTAAGGTGTCAGGTATCCACGCATTTCGTTCCGGGCTGATTAGGGGCAGAAACAACGATCGTGATTGGGGGTGGGTGGGGCTGCAACAGGTGAGGTTCGCTTTGAACAGGCAGCAGCCGGATCGGAACAAACGGTTGTTGAGCCCACGTAAAAAAAATAATAATAATAAAAATGCAGTTTTATTTTCTTTTCAAAAAAAGAGAGAAAAGTGATTTGTTGCCACTGTTCCCATCTGTATAGGTTACAATCTGACGCATGCGCGATGACAACATCGGAGTCCGCTCATGACCCACCGCAAAAAGTAAAGCGATTCTTCGATATGAAAAATACAGTTTATCATATTCTTTTTTTTTGCTTTTATATACCTGTCACCTTTCTCTTAACTATTTACTGCTTTCCCTGCAGGGGTTATTAATATCCTTTAAATGAAAAGTTAGCGTCTGTATGGATGTATATTTTTTATGAGCGCGTCGACCTCCATTCTGGCTGATGGACGCTGGGGCGACCGGGTGCGGATTCCGATGCTGTCGGCTGCTCTGCCGCGCGTGTCCTCAGTGGTTAACCTGTCAGTCGTTGTTGCTCTTTATAACTGCCTGATACTCCTGGGTAACGAAGTACCCACTTTCGAGGACGGAGGGTGGTAAGATTCGTGTCTTTGTTCGGCGTTTGGAATGGTGGGGGGTGGTGTGTGGAGAGCCGAGATGGCGGCGGTGGGCGGAGCTACGCCACAGCCTAGGAGGGCAGGGAACTGACTAGTATAAGAGGGGCGCCGGGCTCGTCTGATCGAAAGGTCCATAAGGGATTTCTAACACCCGAGAGACAAACTCCCAGATAAGTGAGGCATCTCGTATGAGACCTCGACTGGACGTCGTTGAGGCTGCTCAGGGTGTCTGTAGGCGGGAGGGGTTGTTGTACCAGTTACTGGGATGGAGTCCGGTTCCTAAGCTGACTCAATCCAGGTAGAAAATAAATACATAAAACGCGAAAAAGATTAAAAGAAGAAGAAAAATGCATGAATCGCATTCATTTTGAATAAAATGCATCTTTAAAGAATATCAGTAAACAACGGGGCGGGCCCTCCTGAAGTAGTGATAGACGAGATCCGATTACCTGCCCCTTGTTAGAAGTGTCCATGTCTTAGATTCCCGCATGAATCTCTAACAGGGAATGTCACGAAGCTTAATTTTTGCCGATTGCCTAGAATAACTAGGATCCGTCAGTCACAGAGTCCCCGTAATTATAAATAACATGCTAACGGTGGACTGTGGGTAACTAGGGGTCCTCGCCTTGGAGACAAATCGGTGATTGTCTGTCTGTATGCTATGTTCGAAATCTTTAATTATTCTCCAAGTCAAATTTCCTTGTCTAATTAGGTCCACCACACTACAACAAACTACTTATTTATATTCTTATTTTAAGGGTTACCAACCAGTCTTCTTCTGTAAGAGCGGGAGCCGGACCTTGCAATGTTGATGTGGTAGACACGTCACTGACTCAGAGAGACTTCATTGCACAGTAAGTATTTTCGTCTCGTCGATATTCGTCCACGTACGCAGAGGTTTCCATGGCGCAATAACCTCTCTGCATGACGCCCGCTGGCTGTCAATAATATTCCTGTTCTTATCTCTGGACAAACAGGTAAACAGAAATAAGGATTTTTATGCAAGCCACGTCTCCTCTTGAGGTGCTGGTTCGCTGGGCTATTTCTTCCTGGCCTGACTTGTATTCTCGTTAACTGAGCAGGAGGCTGGAACATCTACATCTTATGACTACATTTATTGACCGTAATCAGTCATTTACCAATGCAAAAATTCGTCTACCTCCTATCCATTAGATTCAGGAATTATTTTGTAATCACTGCAACTCCTGGCTGATAAATAGAAAGCTTTTCAACCCATTACAAAATCAATAATTTACACTATTTATTCTGATAGATGGATAACAGACATGTTGACTGTTGTCAAAACTATTCACTTGTTTCGTCGTTGTTTGTTTCCTTTTTACCTGGTATTGACTTCCTGAGCATGAAAGCATTCATTTGAAAAAAATTAATGACTTGTGTACATTTGAATCTGAAAACACAGCTTCATTTGAATAAATTAGAATCAGTAAGTGTGTGAAGAGATTTTCACAAGGTACCCAGCAATATACAGATAGAGGTGAGCAGACAAGTTATTCCCTTCTAAATGTCCGTGCTTGTGGGATATGAGTGGCCACCCTAATTGCAGCATGGCGGAAACTGTTGGATATTTTCTAGGAGAAAGAATGTCCCCGAGACAAATGTGTTGGGGCAGGTGGCATTTACCAACACTTTGAGATGCTTTTCATAAATGTTAAACCAACAACAGTTTCTAAGGTTTTATCTCTCAAGAGGAGCATAGAGTAATATTCTGAAATGGAAGTGAAAGGATCACTAAACAAGCAAACAAGAATTTTACCCCTGTAATGTTGAACTAAAGTTTTCATTCAGACTTCTATATTTCATATGGAACCAGCGAAGCCTCTTTATTGTAGTTCTTTAAATGTTTGTTAAAAACAAGTGATAGTATTAATTTTTTTTTTTAGTATGTTTATTTTGCATTATTTTTTAACATGATTACAACTCCATCTACAATCTCCATTGTTGGTTGGCATGGACTACTATCATATTTTTGTATAATGCGAAACGTTGGCTTCTTTTTGGGCATTCATTAATGAATCACTATGCAAAATACAATTAGCTTTTATTTAATTGAAAACTTTTGATAGGCTTTTTATGTAAGAATCATGGTTTCCTTATATTTTGTTTTTTATTTGACTTAATGATTCCATACAAGTTGAAATTATAAAGTTACCCATAACAATATATGCAGCAACTTACATTTTTCTATCATTAACATTTTGTTGTTTTAGCTATGCTTTTAAGAAACCAGTTGTCATCCAGAAGGTGAAAGATAATGAAGTAAGTATGTCATTGTTAATTTTTATCTTTTGCTATTTGCATGTTTAGCTACCAGAAAATACTTGCAAAGTCTTTTCTTTTTCTTTTTCTTATTTTGACTGTTTCTTTTAAAATCTATACCAATATCTTTTTTAGAGTTTCAATAATAGAAAGAAATAGGCTATTAATGAATCTTTTCATATTTGCATTTGGATGCTATACAGGGAGTAGTTTTAATTCTGGAGGATTTGAAATTTTTAAGAATGCATTCTGGATCATGATATAGTCAGACCTCTTACTAAAGTTCTTTATAAAGCAGACTTTGAAAGAAACGGGAGATCAAAATGATGATTTATCTACTCATGTAACCAATGCTGAAATTTAGCTGCCATGGGTAGATACATTTTCATTTTCTCCACTGTCTTAAAATTTATTTTCATAATCCAGACACTTAAAAAAAAATAAACAATTTCCAAATATAATTCTGGGTTTCAGCTGCAGAATTTTTTTTTTTTTATATTTCAGAATTTTAAAAAATTATGCTCTAAGAACAGTTTACTTCGGCAACATGGTGACACGATGGTACGGCTGAGTTCAGCTAATACCTACTCCTATGAAAAAGGTGAGAAGCTGTTGTTGCAGGCAGTCAAAACTAGGAACTAAAGACAACTCAAATTCAAATCATGTTTGGAGATGTAAACAAAACAATTCTTAAACTAGAAATTTGAAAGTTAAAGTTGGTTTTTAATTTTTCTAGCTTTTAATACTGAAGAGATGTTTTGTATTTATACAACTTATTCACTTGTTCTTATTCCTGTATATATTTGTGTGTGAATATTGTTTTACTATAAAAGCCAAATTTTACATTTTACATTTCTGTCAGTACCTTTGTTGGAAAAATTTAAAAACTCTTGTGGTGGTGTTTATTTCTAATGCTTAAGTAAAAGAACAGAAAATTGGTTAATGTAAACTAATTTTGGCTAAAATTCTTTAAGACCATAATATTTCATTTTTAAAAAAATTATCAATTTTTGTTACTAATCAAAATTTAAATAAAATTTCTTTGAACCTAAAAAAAAAAAAAAAGATAAAGGAAAATGTTTATGGATGAACTCAAATAAATGCCATTAAAAAATGAAGTGAAGGCAGATTATGGATGTTTACAAACAGCATAGAACTTCTGTTGTAAGAAGTAAACTATTTTGAAAATAGAAATTAATGACATTTGATATTCCTATTGTAAATTCAAACTAATAACCTTGACTACAGGATGAATAAGAATGAAATGATAGACAGTTAATTTTCTTTTTTTGTTAAAGTTGATGTACAGCTGAAGACATATCTTCTAGACATCATGCAGCCACAGACTTTGGACATGCTTGGAAATGGTCAGTTTGTTGTGCATGCAGTATCAGTGGAAAGTGCAGAAATGTGTTATGTTACTATTTTTGTGTCTGGTTTTGGCAGCTTTGTGATTGGTGAATTTTGTTACCAGAATGCATGTATATGGAAATGTATTTATAAAAGAGGGACTCAGGCTCCAATTATCTGCATTTTAATTTTTTCATGTAAGTTCCATTTTATGCAGATAAATGGAGTTTTAATGTATCAATATGTGAAAAGAAAAGAATTTTATTAGATTACAAATGTATAAAAATGAAAATATTCTTGTGTGAATTTTGAATTATAAATCAAGGAAAGCTTAATAATTGAATTTGAAAAAAAGATAAGAAATGTGGATTAAAAATATTAAAGAGAAATCTTGTACATTAGTGTCAGCATTAGAGGATTACTTGAAATTACATTTGAACATCTGCCTGAAAACAACTCTTGTCAAACATGGTAGCTTTTCAGTATGATCAATTTTGTTCTTTTGGGAGAAAAAAGATGGACAACAAATGTGAAAAAGAAACCTTGCTAAATGTTAGAAACAAGTGTTCAAGTGCTATTATAAATAGCTTTATGTAGTAGTAGTAGTATAGTCAGTTGCTGTTGTCAGTAACCGGTCTAAGAGAGAGAACTTGTGAGGGGACTACTTATGTCCTTTTAATTTGCTAAATTTAGTAAAATGCAGTATTTAAAATATACGATCAAACTTTCTATTTTAAATTTCCCATTGTGTTGTAATAACTTGCTGGGTCAAATACTATCATGTGCTACATTTTTGCTATACTTACATGTCACTCCTTCAGAGATTAGAAATTGTCTGTTGATAGGCAAGTAAGAATTAAACTGTTTTGGTAGGAAAGAACACTCGTGCTGAGGAAACCTACCTAATCATCTCTGCTCGTACTTCACATCGAACCAGGCTCACTTATATAAATGTATCACTGCCTCTTTCCATAACAAGATTTTGAATGAAACAATTTTAACTTTATATGATTCACAATTGCCTATTTATTAGAAATGCTATACTGTTTTCCCCTTTTCAGATCTAATTAAAGACCAACACGTGTGTGTGTTACACACACACACACACACACACACACACACACACAACACACAAAGGCATGATAAAGTATGGCTAATTTGTCTGCTTTATTCCCAAAGAACTGTTTTAGTTTGCCAAAAGTCAGTAAAAATCTTATTGCATAGAGCATGTATCTGTTATATTCAGTCATGAATTAATCTAAATTGAAATACTTATGTTTTTTTTTTTTGTTATCTTCCTACAGTGCCTTAAAAATGTGCACAATTTTGGAATTATTCATGAATGATCTTACATTCAACATTGCTGCCTTTTAACAGGATGGTGATGCTAGTCACTATATAATAATGTTTTTCTGCTATTTATAGAAACCTTATATTGGTTTGGAGACAATGATGAGAAATGGCATAAACTGTTCCAGAACTACAAGGCTCCACCTTACTACTTACCTGGCATGTCAGGTGCTTTCAGTTTTGGTGTTGCAGGTATTGTTTAATTTAATGTTGGCTTTTAAATGTGCAGAAGAAAAATTTTTTCCTATCATGTGAGATTATTCTCAATATTTTTTAACCTTTCAAGTTTAATCTTTGGCTTTGAGACTCCTGATTGTTAACATTGTTCCCCCTTAAAAATCTACTATTATATCATTCTAAACATCCAATGTGTCTGCATTTAGTAATACAAAACTGGTAGCCTGTGGAGTTGTATTCCACAATGGGCTGGCAATACAAATTCTTTCCCATTTTGAATAATTTGCTGGGAAGAATAAACTTGGCACTGTTGCAATTATTGATATAAGCATCGCCGCTGCTGCTGGTGTAACCTTGTATGACAGAATTGTAGTAGTTTGTGCTTTTCATGAGAGTTCCATGTATGGGCAAACTGTATTGTAACAGCAAAAAAATGGCTGGTGGCGGAGGTAGAAGAGTATTTAAAAAAAAAAAAACAAAAAAAAAATCCTGAAGTTTTGTGTACAAAACAAAAACATCAACCTTCTGTACACCATCTTGGGTGCAGTTGCACTTGACTATTTTTCAAATCTTTGTTATGCTGCACGGGGCTGTGACATGCGGTACCTTCCTAATTAATATAACCCATAGCGACAGAAAACCTGTATTGCTCCAACCCCACGTTTTGCATTACAACAATGTTGACTGGACACATGGCCAGCCCAACATGCGCTGGTGCTGCTAAGCTGGTTTGCAGAACTAATCCAATCAGAAAAAAATACAACTTGCTAAAACTTTTAAAATCAGATGTGCATGCTAAAGTCTTTGTTACAATACAAAACCTCAGTCAAAAAAAGTTTCTAAATCAGATGTTCAGGTACTACTAATTATTTCTTGTAAGTTAAAACCATGAAACCAAAGTGTGCTGTAGTTTCTTATAGTAGGAAGAATCTGTTGGTGGTAATGCTCTTCAACTAATGATTATTTTTTTCATTGTTTAAGCCACTGGTACAGGAGTTCCTTTCCATTTTCACGGACCTGGGTTTGCAGAAGTCATATATGGGAAAAAAGTAAGATGTGCCTGACGCTTTTGGTATCATTGAGTTTGCTGTGTTAGCCATCTAAGTAACCTACTGAAGCCATCATAGCTTATGCAAGGGCTCCAGGGAAGAGAGAAATCATTGTCAATACAGTTCTTCAATTGATCAATATTTTCTCCATTAATTACACTTGCCAGTGATTTATTCCATTTATTACAAAACAAATATATTCAGGTGTTGAGTTATGATGGAATCTCAGCTAATTAGTAATTTTACCCACCTATAACAAATTTTTTTTCAGTAGTTTATGTAAACAAACCATTAATTAATTTGGGAGCCTCTTTTAGGTCTCTTAAACATGAAATTGAAGCTTGGTAGATTTAATACTAATTAATCATTTAGCATATTCCGAATGCTTAAGATCTGGAAACATTCTAGTAAATCCATTCTAATATCCTTTCTCAAATAAGGATTTTACATCTGTACAGCATATTCAAGATGCAGACAAATCAAGGAGTTATAGGATGGAACTAATACTACTATACTTCTAAGTTTGATACTCCAATTAATGACTCTTACATTTGATTTGCTTTGTTTGAAGATTGAAGATGAAATTCACCACTGCTTATTTGAGGTTTTGGTTAATGATTATCTCCAAATCCTCTCCAAAAACTGCATTTTCCACAGTAATGTCACCCATATACTGATGGTTATAATTCTCTATTACTTGGATAATTAAAATTTTTAGTGTTAAATTCCATTTTCTACTTAAAAGTCTGCTAAATTATTCAAAGTTACCTGGATATTTCATCTTTTTTTCAGTATTAACAATATTAGTATCATCTGCATCTTTTTAATATTAGTATCTATTATGCTATCACTATATCATCATAGATATAAAAAAAATGAAGACAACACTGGTCCCAAAACAGAACTCTGTGGCACGCTATTCTGATGATGGTGGTGGTACTACTAAGTACTATGTTTGCTTTCTAAGTTCTTTATCCATGGTAAAAGTGAAACATGCACCTATTTTCTTAATTTTTTCTACAGTCTTTTAAATTTCTTTTATTATTGGAAAGAGATAGATCTGCAGTCTTATCTGATTTTAAGTGGCTTCAGCATATTCAAAATCATTTCAGTAATGACTATTATCTTAACACATTCTTTGAAAGTTTGCTATACTTCTGGTATATCATATTTGTCTAAGGTGTAAATACTGGAAAAATAACTATTTAAAATTTCTGCTTTATATCTACCTAGATATTCAACACATCACCAAGATCTGATTTTTGTCAGTTCCCTTCCTGTTCAAGTTGACATGAATAAAAGTATTTCCAATCATTCTTAATATTAATAGTTTACTTTATTATCAAATTTAATTCTAGCATTTTTAATTACCTCAGTACAATTCTTTTGAACAGGTTTTATGATATCTGATAATTTTTTAATTATTAATTTTAGCTGTTTATACAGTTGTGTTGGAAGTTCCACAAATACTTCTTGACTGACTTAACTGTACCCAAGTAACTTGCTTAGTCGCCAAGGCTGATGCAACAACACCTTTCCATTCTAGTTCACAGCTGGGAGATGTCGTCAACCTCAACAGGGGTCCACAAAGCATACACCCAAATTCGTTTTTGTTTAAGAACTCCGATAAATTGCAATTTATCTATTTTGGCTTATTTTAAACATTTAATCCTTAAATGTTTCCTTTCTGTTTGTCAACACTATCAAATATTAAGAGAGTTTTCCAGTTTATTAATTTGTGTTGATGCTTTACTATTTGTCAACATTATCAAGGTTTAAAAGAGTTTCTTGGTTTATTTCATTGATGTGTTCATTTAAATCTGCATTATGTCCTTCAGTCTGTTTTTCTTTACTTAACAATGTATTAGATATTTAGAGAAATGCGGTCACTTACCTGGTGGTTCACACACATTCACTTTCATTTTTAAGGTCATTGTCAGAAATAGATGTTAAATGTTAAAAAGTATCTCTCTTTGTAGAGCCAGAAATAATGATGGAAACTTATTAATTAAATCCACAAATTCCTATTACCCTGTTTAATTTCCAGTTATTTTCCCATCTGTTTTCACTTATTTTTATTTTTAGTTAGGATTGTGACACAATAACTATAGTCGATTCACTTTTGTCCAGATGCTTTCATCAGATTCATTCTCAGTAGTAAAAGATAAGGTGGACATTTTTATTTAAATATGATCCAGCATCTTCAGTTTTTTTTTAAAATAACTTATCACCCACAATCTCAAGTTCTTTATCAGATATAACTGCCCACAGCGCACAATGACTTTACTTATTCACTATGGTTTTTTTCTATCGATATTGCACTTATGCCTCTCTTTTCATCTAAGTCTTTACATTCTTAGAAACTTGTTAGTATAGGAATCTTGAAACTGAAGAATTTATTAGAATTTAAAATTTGGCTGCATTTTTTTCACCCTCATCTCCAAAAATTCTAGTTTTCCTGATTCTCCAGAATAGACAGAAAAAAATTTAACAAGTTTAAAATGCTGATTCTGGTGCAATCCTTTCTTTGTGTAGAGATTTGTGACTGGAAAACTTGCCCTCAGCCTAACACCTACCTCCTTGAGGTTCATTGAACAGAACACTTGTAATCACTAGAACTCCCAAGCACACTGGTGAGAGTCCCTATCTCTATAGTTTCTAAAATCCTTCCCGTACCTAACTTGTAGCTCCTCAATCTCCTGTTCTTCATATTATTTACTCCTACATGTACTACAAATAGAAGCTCTTCATCAGATCTCCTAACCACATCTGTGATGTCTTCAATTTGGGCTCCAGGATATGTGTTCATTGAGAATTACTAGTCCATCTGCCAGCGTGGCTGATGTAAAACACTGACTGGACCACTTGGTAGCTGTATTTCTCTCAGTGAATAAATTCAAGATAATTTTTAGTGTGCATATAATGGAAAACAAAAAGTAGAGTACTTGTGTTTTTATTGTATATTTTTTTAGGCTTTTGAGTAATTTATGAATTTAGTCTTTCTTGACTTGCTACAAATAAACAAACTGATGTATGAATAAATTTAAAAATACAACATTTATTGGATGATCTTTTCTTTTTTAGAGATGGTTCATGTATCCTCCAGACAAAAAGCCACCCTTCCACCCAAACAGGACAACACTGCAGTGGTTATATGATGAATACCCAAACCTTGATATAAAAGACAGACCCTTAGAATGTACAGTGGGTCCTAATGAGGTAAATGTCTCTTGTTTCTAAAGCAGATTATTGGTTTTCCAAAATTTTATGCCTGTAGGTCTACCACCACCTGGTTGTTTTCATCAGACCCTGATGCTAGGAAGTTTTTGGAATGGTTTGAAATCAACATCAAAAGCATAATCTTTATCTGAGTTTTATTGTAGAAGTTGAAATAGATGACATACATCTTTTAAGAAAGCCTTATCCATTAGCTTAATGAAATGAATCTAGAATGAATCTTGCATCTTTTAATCCTTTTTCCTTTAAAAGAGTCGGAATTTGTTCTAGTGTATTAAGCATGCAACTTGAAGAATATCAATCTTTAAAAATAAAGAAAAATTAACTGATGTTGCATAGTTATCTTTTTCTCAATTTACAGACTTGTGATGGTTCTTTAAAAAAGGTGTATGATGGGATAAAAATTCTTTGGATTTACTTGAGTGCATTTTATTAATGCTATTATTTGTGATCAAAACATTAGCTACCATCAGCTGTTGACTTATGGTTTAAAATCTAGAGTGAGAACCATGAAAAATATGCACTGACAGCATGTATCACACCTTCAAACTAAATAAAAATCATATGAAACTTGAAGCTACAGATTTTGAAATGCATTCTTGTTGCCAGTCAGAGGGACTTTGATGTTTGATGAAAGCAGACTTCATTATGCAGCATTACTTATCAGATGTTCAATTGCTGATCTCACTGAGCATCTGTCATAAGTATGCTCATTTAATTTGGCATGGTGCCATCATCATTGTGCAAGAGAATTCAGTGGCAGCAAGTGATTTTCTGCCTGTTCAATTTAAACTTTACTGACAGCAAGTTGTATATGTGGTATTGTCAGGCACAGTGCTATACTGCTGCTACGGTCTGTGGTGGAATCATGGCTGGAAGGACTTCCCCAAGTCATTGTTCAAGGCCACCCAACTAGTCAAGTATGTACATGAAATGGCATCTGGGTTTGTGATCCAGGACAACAGTGCCAGACTATGCAGGACACTGTATTATGTTAGGGCCAGCATTTTCATACTATGGAAAGCCATGTCTCTAGATACTTAATCCATTGAGCATCTATGGAGATTCTTGATAAAAATGTGTAAGGCTCAAAGATTTCCTTTATAGAAATTGCATGTGGTCTTGACCATTGATCAGGAACTGACGGTGTACCAGCTTCATTGTCTCCTTAGCTAGCAGCACTGATTAAGCCAATCATCCTGTGAATTTTGATGCTGCAGGATGCCTGTAAAAATTATAAGATTGTTCCTGCATTAATATGTAATGAAATCCATGGACTAATCAGACTAAGGACTGAATTGTTCTCAAGAAATTCTGATCATCTTTTGTTTCTTTGCAAGTGAAATTAAATATCTGATGTGAAATTCCAAAATCCCTAGACTTTTGCAGCCAGCATAATATTTATTGTATATAAAACTTGTTTTAAAAATGTTACTTTAAATGACTCAACAAATTTCATTAAGCAGTCTGTGCAACCACATATTCCTGAGGAAGGGGGATTACTCTGTCAGGATCAGTACTCTGTAAATATATGGGTGGGCATACTCAAAGGTTTAATGAGAGTTAAAACAGTAGATCTGCACGCAATCCAATGTATCTATAAGTGATTTAACTTCCATCTGTCAGGGCATAAAGATTCAGCCTCACTGTTAAAACTCAATTTTAGGGGTGGTTCTGTTTCATGTGGCTTTAGCTGGTTGGTACTCTGGTCTTGCTGGGCAAGGTTCCAGAACCATTCCAGACTGTCTGGTGCTCTGACTTTCTTAATGAAAACTTTGTCTAGTTTTCCCTACAGGAATAAGTTGTGTGTTACTTTTATTAGAGAAACAATTTAACTAAATCAGAAGAAAAAAAACAACCCAATCTGCAGGACACAGCTATGACATTGTCAGTAAGAACAAACTTCATGGTTGTAGTTTTGCATTGGGTCAGAAAACTATGCAGGTTGTATTTTGTGATGTTTTATTATTTACTTTAAGGTCATCTACTTTCCTCACTTGTGGTGGCATGCCACTCTGAATATAGACACCTGCGTGTTTATCTCCACCTTTCTTAGCCCGAGCTGATGAGGAGTGGCACCAAAGTACCAAAAGTGGGAGGCAGGTGGTTCTACTATTATCTCAACAATGGTGAGATTCTTTTTAGAAAGTTATACGTAGGATCTGAACAGACTAGAGTAAGTGTTTACATATGATTGTATCTGGGATGGGATGAATGTTCATCATCTTATTCATTTTACTTCCAAATTTTATTATTGTTGATTGGGAAAAATAAGAATGGAATACCAGTCAGTATCTTATTAAAGCATTTTAAACAGTTATTGTACCTACTTTAAATGTTGTTAGGGATTGACAAAAGTAAACTGCATCAGATCATATGAAGGAAGACTTGAGAATCTGTAGGGTCAACAAATTAAAGCAAATTTCGATGTAGATTATGTAAGTGATGTATATGTTAAAAATTAATGGTGACCAGATGTCACTTAAATGTAGAGGAACACTTGCTTCTGGACTACAATAACCAAGGCAGTAAATCATTTTAATACTTTGATTCAAATATATCTTACTGTGAAATTTCATGTCATAAACTATGATTAGTCTGAAAGTAAAGAAAAACAAGTGACTGGTAATGTTTATTATGCTGTATAAAATAAATGAGTTTGATCACCGCAACTGCATCAACATTTAAACTGAAAGATGGAGATAATGGGTATTACCTGATCCAGATCCCATTTTCTATTTAACCAGAGGTAAAAAGGACATTATAATTATAGCAGATACAAAGGCCAACAGAATATTAACAAGAAAATAGAAAAAAGTTGATGATTTTTGCTGAGTTTTCATACATCCTTTTAACTTATAAGCTTTGATGATTTCTGTCATGTCGTTCTGTTTTTCTGGCTTATATCCTAGTTCCCTCTCAGCCTTCAGTGTGCTAAAGTAGTGTGTCACACCTGTTTTGTACACCTGTTTAGAAGAGAAAAATTTCATTTTCTGTACATAGATACTTTTAATAAGAACTTGGCCATGCTTTATCACAAGGCAGGTGAATCAGATGTAAGAACAAATCAATTACTCAATATTATCTGTCCTTCCTTATGGCAGAGTGGTCTGTTTACCTCAGTAGCTATAGCCATCCAATTTGTTTCCCTTTTCCTTGAAAAATAATTCTACCTACTATTCACAGGCATTTAACACCTTAAAAAGCAAGCAAGGATCACATGGATTTGATGTACCTGGCATTGGAAATTTTAAGTCTCTTAACTATACAATAAACCAATGCTAGCCAAAGAATAACTTTGAGTAATTTGATTATTTAGCTTGCTAGAAGTCCACTATAACTGTATTTTAAATAGTCCTTATAAGTTGCTTGCTTGTTGTTTTTTTTTTTAAGCCTAAGGGAAATAGATGCCTTATTTCCGTAAATGCCAATTACAAAATGATAGGTTAAATCCATACATCAATCAAGATTTAAAGAAATGTTTTCCGTTTCCTTTCTACTTTGGGCAAGTCATATAACATAATTACTAGAGTCTACACAAAATTCTCCATTTGGTTTAGGAAACTGATGGATGCCCTATGTGCTAATGTTGGCATGCCAGTTTGAGATGTCTAATTTATATAAAGCTTAATATGAGTCAGATGTCAATAGACAGACATGACAGAATTTTGATGTTCGAAAGAGAGAGAAAAAAAAGAGGACTTTACCTCAGTACAGGTCAGAAATGGCTGGAAGTTATATACTCTGCCTACCACACGGTGAGCAACTTCAGTGATAAAAGCTGTAAAAGATAACACAGGAGAAATTAAATAAGTGTTTGTTAATATGTGAACGACGAATAATAATGACTTCAAAGTACTTAGCATGTGGAGTCCCACATTTTACACCAGACAACATGAAATTGCAAAAAGCATGGTTAGACTTCCTTCAGTACCATAGACACAGGCGATTTAAAGGCCTTGGAAACTAGGTAATAAACATCATTTCAGTGTACTAGGGACGAAATTTTCGGAGCACAAATTTGAGAAGTGATCCTAGTTCTCATCACCCCTAAATAAAAAAGATAATATAAAGGAAGAAAAACTCTGTAATGCTGCTGCTGTTTTTGACAGTTTCAGCATTTGTAAACACTACTGCAAGTTTGAAATTTACACCAGAAAACCATACTTCAAGAGGCCATCAATGAAGCAGCTTTATTTATTCTCCTCCATTATCATACTGTACCATGCATGCAAACAGATTTTCTTGGTGCAAGTGCGTGTGTTTCAGTACCTCAAGATACTGAAAACACATCATTCTACTTGTGACAAAGAAGGCACTAACTCAGTTACAGATATTGCAGTGAGTTCTGTAGCAAAACTCTGGTATTTGAAAATTCAGAAGATTTAACTGAATCATCTCTTTTTTAATGTATAAATTGGATTTGTATTAATTTTAACAAACAAAACTAAATCTCTTGCATTAAACTACTACATTTGATCTTGAAATATAAAAATGCCAACTTGATATTGTCAAACTTACATGAAATTGTAATGATTTCTATTCTTATTCAAAATTCACCAGTAGAATAATTATTAACAAATAATATCATTTCAATTAGAGTTGAAAATATAATTTTTGAGCAATATTTGACTTGCAAAAATTATTCCATGACACAGCATGTGAGTAAGAACATGCAAGTTAGTAAAAGACAAAACAGCAGTTTGCTGCAAAGTTACTCAGAGGTTTGACAATATGCTTATACCACCATACTAAGTAGTAACTCTACTTAAATCAAAACTACTAAATCAGTGATTAGAAGCACTTACTGTTAAGAGCTGCTGATGTTTGGTACAAACCATTAACACTATACCTGCCAGCTGTAGTACATTTGCACCCACCACCTTTCAGATCTGCATTTCACAGGTCAAGCCTTAGTTGCTGTGATACAATATTATTGTTAATATAAACCTTTGTGATGACTAGCACCACAGAGGGGTAAGGATGCTAGGGACAAGGGAAAACTATAATTGTAAAAGCAGGTATCTTTGTTCATTGAAAATTGCTTATGAATGAATGTGATATCCTGACCTGTTTTACCATATTAGTCAATTTGTATATTCTCTTTCATTTTCCACCTGATATTGGTACAATTCCTTTTTGTGTGTGCATGTGTACACAAGTAGAATGAGGTTTCTTTTAAATATTTATATGTACAAGAAATGTTTTGAAAACTCAATCTTGAAAGGAGATCACGCATACTTTACTTGTTGCACACTTCTCAGCCTTCAGTAAACCTGTGCAATGAATCTTTTCAGGTTTGAAATTCAGTAATATCTCATTTTTGCCTTGCCAGAAAGAAAATAACATTCAGAGAAATTTACTTGCAAACAGGTAATATATGTAATTCATTGCTTACCAATATAGTAAACAATCCACAGGGGAAGTCTGATGCTGGGGTAGGTATAACCAAGTGACTGTACCTACATTTAAAAAGAAATACAAGTTTAAAAAAGTGAATTTTTTTGTAGAATTACATGATATAAATTTTCTTGGGAATATCAAAATCTGACCAGTTCATTTTTATCGCTATCTTTTCTTTTGTAAACAAAATTAAAAACACAAATTAAAATATTACTTTCTATTTTTACAAAGAAAATACATGAACACTTTTTAACAAGTGATTCAACATAATCTCTCATAATTTGAACACGTAGCACCCACTGATAAAGTGGGGCACATAACTCTACAACCAACTCTCAAAGCCAGAAAGTACATTTGAGTCTGAAGATAACTAACTGCTTGTCAGTTACATGGCCCTAAGTTTGTTTTGACAGTGGCTTTAACTCTAACACAAATCAGATCTTAATTTCATTCTCACCAGACAGCAGCAGTCACCGAAATGCGCTTATTTAAGAAAGTTGATTTCAGTCAAATAGTTCCCTAAAATTTTTAGTTAATTCCATTTAACATTGCTAAATTAAGATAAAATAAGTTCTTTTTTTAACAGGATTACATATTTTTAAAAAATAGTGTCATTATCAGTATTTTGCTAATGTTCCTTTATATATATTCAAAAGTTTGCTTTCTAAAATTATTATTTAACTACAGCAGTCAGAAATGTATATCAAAAACTAGTTTCATATTATTGTTATGTTTGGTTTACAAAGAAAACATTCTACAAAGTCTTTCTTTGTACTATACTTGAACATTTTTATTACATCAAAGATCTATATTATTATTAAAAAATCTTTAAAAGCAACAGACTTTAATATTTTTGATTGTTCTCAACACTAACTTGTGAAATTATTAATAAATTGATGCCTGTAAACATAAAAAGCCTCTTATGCAAAGTCTGATGATATTATTATTGTTGTTATTGTCATTAAAACAGCTTTAGGCCACAAGTTGTCATTTTTAAATGAGCTCAAGGGAAGATAAAGGGTTAATGTCAATGCTTCCAAGAAAATTTTATCTGCACATCATTTTGTATCCTCACTAATGAAGATCAGCTAAGCAGCTGCCATTATGTGGAATACTGTTTACTGGTGTATAGACTTAAGAATTATATGTCAATATACAACTCATCATATAAACTATGTAATATCTCAACTAAAAAAACAAGTTCTGAGCATGAAGACCATCTAATTTCAGATCTTTCAGCTGATGGACTGTCAGTTATTTCAGTTTATAGTGTTTGCAGAAGGGCTGGAAATATGGGGATGGTGCCAGATGCCAGTTTTGGGGAAGCAGTTGACATTTTTCCGATCGCCATCAGCCAGGAATGATTAGCAGGAGGAGCCTGTTGAAGTTGACACTGAATACTTTCTAATGAATGCCCGCAGTTATTCCTGTTATACCACGTGTGTGTTTGTTTATAGATATTTTGCAGACCCTGTACTTATTAAATATATCTGTGACTATGATTTTGATTTTATTTTCCTCTATACTATTCTTTTATTTCAAATAAAAATCTGTTTTTATATAAGAAAAAACAAACAAAACAAACTGGAGATGAACAGTTAAATGTTTTTTAAGCAAAACATCTGAAGTTTCTCAGGTACAGAACTTAAATGTTAATGAATGATTTTTGTTTTGATTGTTTCCTACTTTTAACAAGAAATAAATATAATTACCAAAGGCTTGAAGAACTCAAAATTGTTGATGGGTTTGCTGTCTGAGATGAAATACACCTGGCCAGCCTAAAAATAAGAATGTAAATACAAAATTAAAATGAAAACAGGCAAAGATGGAACTCACTCAGGATTATGGGAAATGAATGGGGTCTGGTGGTGGGCTGTGGGGGGGAAAAGGTGTACAATTTTATTAAGACTAATGGAAAAAGAGAAAGGAAGGGGAAAAGACAAATAGATAATACAGGAAGAGAAAGCTGAGAGAGAGATTATTAACCTCAAGAATAGATAAGTGACCATAATTTTAGAGTTATCTGCGTACACCTTTAAGTGAATCATGTTTAAAGGTTAATCTAAAATCTATGTCAAATGAAGTATGAATAAAAAATATATTATTTAAAAAATCAATACCTTGGCATATACACTGATTTCCTAGTTAATCAGTCTGCTTTATTTAATTATTTTTTGGCTTTATATCATTACCTGCAAATAATCTTTTACCAACGTTTTAGCAGACACTTGCTGTGGCTGTCAGTACTGTGCGATCTACTTAACTCGGTTCTGGTGTCAACCTCAAGCTCACAGTGAAGATGGTTCCAACAGCCACTCAGATATTTTCAGACCATAACTAAATTAAGCCTGTTTCTGAAGATGACAACACCGAATAAGAACAGAAGAAAAAATGTCTAATGCAGCACAAGAACGATTCTCTGGATATCAGTGGTGTTCAAATGAGAATAGAGGAAATGTAGCAGATCCACGAGCATGGGAGATGCCAGTGTTTGGATGTTACTATAATGAAGACTACTGTTTTGTCTAAAACTGCCGAATTAATATTACAGTCGACAGAAACAAGCTATGTAAATATACTCTGGTGTTCATGATCAGCTCCTGGAATGTGAAATAAGTTTGTGTAAAGGCTGGCACTAACAGCTGAGAGAGGGTTGCTGGCTGAGAGAGCCCTTCCGGCCAGGATGTGCGCTTGTACCAAGTTATCCACGTGTAAGAAGTCCACCAAGGAAGTTCTGTGCCCGTACACAAACAGGAAGAGGCCCCTCTGTAGGTAAGACTGAAACGAGAGAAGAGTGAATGAAGATTGCGATGGCTGATGCGGAGAATGAAAATTCCAAAAACTATTTAGGATATTATATTTAAAGGAATTTCCTTTTTAAATTAAAAAAAAATATATATATATGTGTATTTATTCTTATTTTTTTTAGAAATAAGCGTTAATAATAATAGCGATTATATTATATTATTGTCTGTAACTGACCCAGTATTGTCGCTCTCAGGATAAGGGAGGTAATAGATACTTTATACGTCAAATGATCTCCCTTGAATTGTTGCACCGCTGCTCTGTCACGCACGAGTGACATAATCCGTGCCCCTTGAGATCCAAGCAGACGGGTCACCAGTCCGAGAAAAACGAGATAATGCGAATTTTCGAGGAGGTCGTGTACTCCCCTCCCCAGCTGGCGCTGAACGTCTGACGAGATGGCCGTCAGGGGGTTAAGTGGAATTTAAGCCACCCCATTAACGAGGAGAGATGCTGAGGGGTGCTTGCCGTAAACAGGTGTTGTTTCCCTCGGCCAGGAGGGGTTAGCAGGTGTTGTTTCCATGCCGACGGCGCCTCACGGAGCAGTAAAACAGGATGCGACCGCGACGAGACTCGAACTCGCAATCTTCTGATCCGAAGTCAGACGCCTTATCCATTAGGCCACGCGCGCCCCCGACACTGACTCTGCCTCCCGATAGCCTACTTATCCCTTTTGTTACTGATCCAGGCCCGCGCGCCGACGGACAGGTGAGGCGAGGGGAGTGTCTAATTAAAACAGTGAACCGAACCCGGTCGCGCGCGGTCTCCCCCCCCCCTAAGACAGAACTAGAAATAGGCGCAAAGGTAGAATCGAGACTACTGTCGGGCCGGTAAAATCGTCTTTTCTTCTTCTTCTTCTTCTTTCCATTCTTTCATTTAATTAACAGGCTGCTGTGGAGATGAGAGAGAGGGAGGGGTACAACACAGCACACCTGTCGGTACCTGAAGTCCGGCGCGAGGAAGCTTTCGGAACGGTTCGGAGAAACGCCGATGATAGCCGAGGTCGTGGAGGGGGGGGGGAGCCTACACAAAGCTACTACCTTCGTACAGCAGCCGCGGCCGGCTCGCTGGAAACGTCCGCCGGGATTTCCGAGAAAAAACACACACAAATAAATATCATGTATAAATAAAGGGGAACGCGGGAGGAGGAATAACAGCAGACGACAAGTGTCTTTTTTTAAATAAAAATACTAATCGCTGTCTGTAGCGCGGGGTATCTCATCAATGGCCAGAGATCAGCTTTTTCCAGTTAATTCCAATCCTATGTCCTTATTACCCTAAAGTAGCTAGCTTTCAAACATGAACTTAAATTTCAATAATAATAACAACAATAATAACAATAATAATAATAATAACAATAATAATAATATAATAATAATAATAATAATAATAATAATAATAAATTACTGCACTGTTTGGAGATTCCAGGCAGTGGGTGATTCAGCAGCAATGGTAAAGGTCTTCATGCCCCTGGTATTAAGATGTTGAGCATCTCCAGGACTCCACAAATATCAGTCACCCTTCGCATATACATTCAAAGTTAGAGGTGTGTACATCGGTCTCACAAAAGAATGTCACCGACCAACCATAAGATCTATTTAGTTCACAAAATCAGTTCGAAATTGATAGGCCTTTAAATTAACATCTGATGTGTATAGATATTTGTAATTTTTTTACCAGTGAGTAACTACGTATTGCAATCTACTAATTTACTATTCTAGAGAGATATTTCTTTTAAGTCTCCTGTGGCTCAGAATAACTGATGTCCCGATGACAGAGAAAAAGAGGGATTTTCAAGAGAGCGGAGTATAAATGCTGAGGTAGATACATTACTTAACAGAAAAACTGAAATGCTTCTTGGAATTTATCATCTGCTTAATTATTGCTGAAAAATTATACAGAAAGAGCTAACAGATTTCAGAGATATTTTAATATTTAACATTAATTTTTACCAGTATTCAAATCAATGGAATATTGGGATGCTGAGTTTACATGTACTGTGCACACCTGTGCTTCTTTCTCACTCTTCTTCACCAGCCAGTTGTGTGGATTTTCTCCCACACCAAAAAATGCAGTATTTCAGTAGGGACTTCTCTGCTGAAGTCAACCAGGCCCCTAGTGGTGCAAGATAGGCAGTACTGTCTGGCAGCTAACCACATACCACACTCTGTCACATTGGTTGTCTCCCATGTAAAGATGTAAAGATTGGTGTACAACATTACAGCCACATCCCCAAGAATTTTGCAATTGTACTTTCATTTTTAAAATTTTCTAGATCCATTACAATGCCTATGATGCTGAATCACAAGTATTAATGTCTGTCTGTGCCAACCCACATAACATGTTGCTAAAACAAGGGTGCATGGAAAATGAAACAATTTTGTAGTCACTGTTAAGAAAATTTCCCAAGATGCAATGCTCCAATCTACCAGAGCCTGGCTAAAATGGTTGCCAAAAAACAGAATTGATGATACCAGCTACTATAATTGTAATAATATTTAGAATTGAAAAAGCACTTGTTAAAATATTTAGTTTATGGAATCAGCTTTTACAACATTGCATTGAGGGAACAACTCTAATTATTGACAGAAAAATATTTGTTTTTAGATTCCATACATCTCTACTTTAAATTATGCACTATTGGATCATTGCCATGTTATTTTGGTAAATATAAATATATTGGAGCACAATTTCAAAGCAATCCAAAACATTAAATAAATATGGACAAGATTTTGAACGAGAAATTTTACCAAACTATCTTTAAAGTGGTCAACAGAAAATGTCTGACACAATCAAGATTTCTCAGAATGCAGCATTCCAATTGCAAGGCAAGTTTGTTGTGATTATCTAAGAGCAGCTACTCTAGCACTTGTTCACAAACCTGTCCTATTTCTGACTGAAAAGTGCTATGGCAGTTAATACTGCTAAGTACTTATTGAAACAGAGAAATTTTATTGATTATATTTTTAAACAAGTAGAGAAACACGTTCCATGATCAGAAAAAAAATGCAAACGAGCCTCAAGGCAAACACCCACTTTTTACTGTATTTTCAAAGGCTGCTTATGCACTTTTACCAGAGAACCAACAAGTGATTTGATGTAGTAAAATCAATCCAAGACGTGGTTTTAGTTGAGCTAATCATTATTATAAATTAAATGCCTTCATTTGTTTGATTTTCTTTTATTGCTTGATGGGTTTTTTTTCAAACATACACTAACTTCATAGTAATAACATGTGAAATACTAAATGATCTAATAGTTAATCTGAAGACAAAACTGAGAACACACACATTAATTCACCAAACTAACATTTAGAAAAACTAAAAATAAATAAAACAACAATTAAACAGAAAAGTCTGGCAATACTTAATAAAACTGATTTGTTTTGTTAAAAATACTGTTAGGTGCCAAACCAGTTTTTATTCTTCCTACAGACAATCAAAAT
Source organism: Nautilus pompilius (assembly GCA_018389105.1). Classification (NCBI taxonomy): domain Eukaryota; kingdom Metazoa; phylum Mollusca; class Cephalopoda; order Nautilida; family Nautilidae; genus Nautilus; species Nautilus pompilius. The sequence goes on from JACATO010000089.1 coordinate 89,971, forward strand.
AATTTTCTGGAAATCTCTCTCTCTCTCATCCTCTGCACGTTCTCCACAATTTCTTCCATGCGGCATTTTGAAAACACTAGAACACACTTTAGATCTGAACCCAGATTTTTCAGATATGCACCAAAGGAACAGTAATGATTTTCTTTAAACATTTTCATTGTTTTTCAGAATATCATTTCTGAATGTGTGGACTAAGACAGGAAATCCTTTTAAAAATGTCAAATAGTTTTCAGATAGAGGTTTACTTCTGCCTGCCAAGTATTTTACGTAAATTGGTAATCTGAAGTCTGTGTAAGTTTATTAGTCCAAATAAAACAAATTCCAGGGTTTGATCATTTCTTGCTTATCGTGATCTTTAAGGTTGGAATAAAGTCTGTCTGAACTGATGGCTTAGACTGTTGCCAAGCAACAGACAAAGAGCACTGATAGAGAAGAACCTTGTGTTTTATTTTATACCCTGTCCCTGATACTAAGACGTATGGTTGGATATGTGTTCCTGATGTACCCTACAGGTGAATCAATGTGAGGCACCCAGCAACAACAGCCAGGAGAGGGGTACATGGTACTAGAAGCAATGGAGCTTAACAGAAAGTGCTCTATGCATTCTGATTTCATCTGCTTAATGAAAATTAGCAGTGAGATGAAGTGATGTAGAATGGCAGATGGAGAAGTGTGATCATGCCACTTGCTAGAAAGAACAAGCACTCTACAGCCGTAGCCAAAAGTTTTGCATCTCCCTAAAAATAACAATAGCAAAATCTACCTTCAAATCTTGACCCCGTACCTGCCACCACTTCAAAGATGTCTGCTTTTGAATACTTTAATTGTGTCACAGTTATTGTTTGTGATTTATAAGGTCTTTTTGGAAAGGAATTTTCATGTTAGATTTCAAACTGCTACATTATTCAATTTTGACCATTTTACCATTAATATTTAAGGTATTCACTTCAGTATATTAAGATAAACATAACATTATTATGCAAATTCAGCAGGCTTAATTAAACTTTATAAAGCAAAATTAGAAAATTATAGGGTGATGTGAGAGAGAGAGAGAGAGAGAGAGAGAGAGAGATGCTTGTACTGAGTCACTCTGCACCAGATTTAATTGTTTCACTAAATTTTCATTAGCATAAAGAAAGGCAATAAAAAATATCAAATTTTTTTATACCTAAAAAGCTTTTTAAATGTTTTTCGTGAAAACAAACAAACAAATAGCTAAAAAAAAACACCTAATGATTATTTGTTTTGAATAAGAAAAGTAGCTAATGGATTCCAGGAGTAGCTGACAGACAGAAACAGTTTAATTCTGACAAAACAGCGTCTGTTACAAACAAGATCCTTAATTAAGAGAATAAAGCTCGATTAGATGTGTGGCAGGGGGGGGGGCATTGAGTCTGCTTCAGAATGGATCGTAGATGCAGTTTGTAGGCTACTTTCACAAGAACAGGAGACTACATGGAGACACGCATTCCCATAACAAGCCTCCATCACACTCTGTCAGGTTCAAGGGGGAAGAAATAAGAAACCAAACCTTTTCTTTAATTGAAGTGAGTGAAAATCAATTATTGGCCTTTAGTATGTTCATGACTGACTGAATACATACTTGGCTAAAAGTTTCTTTTCCTTTCTCTTTTCAGTGGACTTTGGTGAAGGAAAAATCAATGTAACTTACATAAAACATAAAAACTATAGACTAACAAAAAATATTTTTATATATATATATATATATAAAAATGTCCACACTTACATTCTATTACTTAGATGTTTTTCTTTCATGAAGATCAGAAGACTACACGTTTCAGATTAACTTTATTATTTATCAGCACAAAGAACTCTGCATTTGAAACAAAATTTCCTAGAAGCCATAAATTGGTTGTGCAGAGAAAATTCATCACTGACAGAAGATAATTAAGTTATACAGTTCTGTAAAAGTCCAGTTATTCATCATCATACGTTAGTATGGTCACCATTCACTGGGTAACCAAGTTATAACCACTGATGATGCTACATTTATTGCTGAGAGTAGATAAACTTAAGTGCATATTGGTTGAGTTCATCTCATTCATATTAATTATATTTGTCACCATTAAAACCGTGGTGTAACGGTCCATGTAGGTTATGTTCATCTCCAGTGGGGAAAGATAAAAGGTAGGGTTGATAAAAATTTAGACATATGTTAAAAATAAAGATGATGCTATAAAACTGCTCAGAGAGACCAAGATGAAAGTTAGATGCAAACCTCAGATGTAAAGGATGATATATTTTGGCTGCTAACAAACCCAGCAAAATACCAAAAATAATTAACCAAATAATCAAACAAAACAAATAAAGATATTCTAGTTTTTGTTACAACCCTGACTTCGACTACATCTGTGTACGGCCAATCAGTGAAAAATAAGTAGTTTTTTTCCCTCAGCTTTAATGACTGACTAAAAGAACCAAGAAACCATATTTACACTGCAGATATATGACATTTACTATCTTTCATCTGTAAAGATGGATGCTTGGTTCTTTGAGCCAGTCATTAAAGATGACATGAAGATGAATTTTCTTCTGGCGAATTGAGTGAAGATAATGAAATAGTAAAAGAGTTCACCATAAATCGACCAGAATGTATGCAGGTTTTGAACAGGGAGTATTGAATGATTAAAAATACCAGAATTACCTGGCTGTGTAAGAGGCATTTAAGCAAAAAAGGAGCTGATCAAGGATTTGAAAATAATTAAAGGTTAATATACAACAACAAATTCTCTTTGCTATCTATAGTTAAATTTACTAAAGACCATAATTATGAATTGGCTAAAGTGATAATATGGCTTTATCTTAGAGAAACATTTTTAGATATTCTATTTTAAATCAGTAAATCAAATCATCAGCTGCAGATATTGGTAGTGTCAATGTAGATTATTTTAAAAATCAAATTGATTTTTTTGCCTGCTGGTTACTTGTATAAGCTAGAGTAGTTTTCTGCATCCTTTTAGTAACTAAACCAAACCAATGTATCTTAAGCCGGCTATTTTTACCTACAAATATTTTTAAGGTAACAAATGAAGTATTTAAAAAAATGTTTCTGGTATGAGATACACGTGAATAATCAAATGCTTCTGTGGGTTTTAAGGTAAAGCAGCATTCTTAGTTTAAGTCATTAAAATAAAAATAAAACTAGACTGTTTTTCTGAAACTTTAGTAGCTTCAGCTTCAGAAGGCACCCAATTCATAGTTATCATCTTCCTTCAGCGCCTTTCAACACCGCGCAAAATATTTCAGTGTCACAATTACTGAAAAACAAAACTGCATTTACCAGGTGAAGTTCCAGAATCACTGACAGGACAGCAGTGTATGCTTATTTGTGGGAAGATGGCATGTCCAGTGCAGCTCCTGTTTCTGATATTCTACCCTAAAATTAACTTAACAAAAAAAGAAAAATGCGAAGAGTGGGGGGGGTGGAACAAGTGGAGGGAAAAGCTGCTGTACAGGAACGTGATTGAATTATGCTTCCACCCTTTCGGATGAGCTTGATTACCAGCTTTATTAACACAGTTTGCAACATCTTCTTGGTGCTATAAGCTAATTGGAGGAATTAAATTTACAACCAGAGGCTAAGTCGACAACATCGGCTTATGTGGCATAGCATTCGTCAGCAGCGGCACTGATAGACCACAGCTAAACACGTACGGGAGTAAAATTTATTTCACTGCTTCCATACTCCAACCACAGATATTGACACTTTTAATTAAAATGTGAGGGTCTGAAACTCAACATTTGCTTTGTCAGTCTGTAATTTATCCCCCCCCACCACCTCTCTCCCTTTTTTCTCCTATCCCAAACCTTTTTGTTTTCCTCCTCCTTTTTCTGCAAAACAAATTAGGCAGAGATTTAGCCACAATAATAAAAGATAAAATCAGATTCATTTCTCTACTGCCGCTCCGATGTTGATTGAAATGAGTATAATTCACTGTGGCTTGTGAGAAGAGCTGATGTTTGAAAATAGACGGATAAAATAATGTAATGTTGTAATGAGGGTGATGTGAGTAAATAAAGAAAAACAAAAATGCAAATTAAAATCTCCAGCTTTCTTGTGAAACCACGCATACTGCACATCATGTCAGGGGTAGCAGTTGACTGTGATCTATCCAGACACTTTCCACTTCCAAGAAAATAAACATAGACAAACAAACAAACAAAAAAAACAAGATTTTTTAAAAATTCTTTATCTCTGTAAGGGAAGCAATATATGGCAAACTAATTTACTTCATCGGTAAATATGTCGGAGAGCGTGAAAGGTGCTGACTCTACCGTTTACCGAGAACGATTTTGAGAAGACAGCTAAATGCCATTAAAACTGTAGGAGCTAACCATAGACATGAAAGTGCATGCACATGAGTGTGTGTGTGAGAGAGAGAGAGAGAGAGAGAGAGAAAAGATCTGATGGTTTCCTACGCACCTAAATAAACTTGGACCTCAATGAGTCAGTCACCTGGACAAAGCAGCCCTCCAGCTTCTAAAGCAGAAGTAAATTCTTAGGACTGAAGTCAGTCATTACTCTGTGTAGTTTAGTAGCCCAATATAATAGAAAAAAAAAAACCGAGATTTTACTCGTTTCCACTCCCTTTAATGTTTCGCTGCTGGCAGCTGATTGAGGGGGGGGGGGCGTTAGCTGGGACTAACTAAAGGTCCTGGCCCTCTCCTGTCTGAGACACCAAGGACTACTACAGCATGAGCGTCGTTGTTGTGCAGGAAAGCTGTCACAATTTAAGGTCTTCATTTTCTGGATGTGTGAAGAAAACAGGAGAGCCAGGAGAACACCCCACATGATCAGATGCTGCTGAAGAACAGCAAGAAGCAGCCATGCAGGGAAGTGAACCAAACCTAGCCGGTTCCCTACAGGAGTCAAACCCTGACCCTCCGACATGGCAGGTCAGCATTTACTGGTGTTTAATGTTTTAGGTGCCGTAATTAAATTTCTCTGCAATCTTTGATGTTGAAAGTTTAATTTTTATGTAGTTGGCCAAAAAACCCTGAAATCCTCCATTACTCAGATCATTCTAGAAAAACATTCTTTTGCAGTCTTGAGAACCTGTCAACATCTCCAGCGACACAAACACACCACATCTGTGATGCATGCCCCACCTTTTTTTTTAAATTAAAAATATTTCCATTCCACTACTCTGTTCTTTCAAATGTGAAACAGAGGATTTGGAGAAGTTGATACAATGTTAACCAATAGCAATTAAGACAAATTGTAATGTTTTACCAACCCACCCACGGACAATCACCCAAAGACCTGTAGTACTGTTTACTAAATATCACAAAATTTGTACTAGAATCCAAATGCATGAAACCTAATGCCATCATTCTTGTCCTGAGGAGTTCACTTTGATGCCCTCATGTTTTCTTACTCAGTATTCCCCAGAATTTCAGATTATCACTCTCGAAATACACCCAACCAAGACAGACAACTCTGCTGGGGCAAGTGGAACTGCCGAGATGTTTCTCAATGGCATTACATCGACAATATGGTTACTGAGGTAGAATCACTGTTTCTTGGAAAGACCATGAAAGTAATTCTCTGAAACATCAAGGAAAATGCTAAGCAGGCAAAGAACTCCCATGATCCTCTCGAGAAACAACAATTCTACATTAGTAAACCCTAATTCATTAGCAGGTACAATTTTGCTGGTTTACTAGAAAAATGAAAAGGAACAGAGAGGAAAAAAATAAAAAGAAAAGCCAATTCAAGAAAGGTCCTTAAACCTCTTAGTAATGGAGACTGTAGAGGGGAACCCAAACAAGCAAAACAGATATCCTCTATTGTTATCCTCCATTTCTTATTTGCTTTTCCTCCACACAAAAAAACAACAAAAACTAAACAGATTGCAACAAGTTTAAACACAAGATTACCTTTAATCTTAGAACAATGCCAAATATGTCAAGTACCACATATCTCTTTACCACCACACTAGCAACCATTCGAATCCAAGCTCTCCTTTTCCCAAAAATGTCTAGACTCCTGCCTGTTTTAGCAAACTCCAAGCATTGCTAGACACTTAGGTGTACCCGCAAAGCCGCATCTGAAGAGAAAGTTTCATCTCCACAAACCAATATTTATCTATCTTGGGTGAAGTTCACTCTGATCAACTGATCTCATGCAAATAACAGCACACAAGAAAATCTGACAGACAGAAACAGTTGTTCAGCGTGTATCCGACTCAGCTGTTTTAAATCCGACACCTCATTCAAAATCAGAATTCAAACTACTCAAATAGTCAAGAGGTTGATGACATTTCCCAGGTCTTTTTTTTCATTGACACATCTTTATTATAATTGCTGTTGTTTTACATAAACCGTGAAAACAGATGATGAAAGGCTTAACTTTGCCATAAACTAAAACCAGAGAGTTTCCTCTGGTGGACGAATTGCTCATGCGCTGACAATGGCAGGTTCAAAGAACCCATTTATAACAAAATTCAACAAGAAAATCAAACTTGCCACTAATAATTATAACAAAACAAAATTGGTTCTTCTAATTATGATATTGGCACAAAATCTATAGTAGTCATTTGTTTTTATTAAAATCCATACGTCTTGTGATATAAGAGAACAGGTGAATATTTATTCTTCAGGGTTAGTAGATTTCTCACTGCGTAGAAAAATGAAAAAGGATTAACACAAAGCAAGAGTTAATTCCACAAACTAGACAGAAAATATAGAACTTCTGAGTTAAACAGTTAATTATCAACATGGAAACTCCAATAAGATACTCTATATATAAGCAAACAATGCAAGTTGATTACCATGCTCAATATTTTTTTTCAAGATGATTAATAAAGTTAATAATGACAGCATGAGAAGCGTTTGAGTCTGTGTTTCTTTCCAGTGGTGCATTTTAATCAAACTGGTTTCATACCCTGCTGACATTAATCACAGAAAATCATAGAAAATGTATACAATAAGCATTCTGGGCGAATCAATGAATCTAATGGCGTTCTTGTTCTGTCTTCGTACACTTAAGTCACAAACAGTTTGTTAAGAGAATTCAAAACACGGCTTGTTTTCTTGATGATGTGAAAACTGGCGGTGAAATCGGTCATCAAAATTCAGCCAAGTTAAAAACAAAGAAGCAAAAAATTCTGATAATAGAAGAAAAAAAGGAACAAAATGTACATCAGAAGGCAGTCGGTGGTGTAAAAGAAATACCAAACTCTTGTTAATACCACTACTACTGCTTACAAACCTAACTAGCAGATACCACATATAATACGATACATTCAGGGATTCCTGCAGTCCCTCTTTTCTTAAAGGCCTTTTCATTTTTTTAATATCCTAGACCTTCATTTCCTCGATGCGTGCTAAATGTGATTTTCTTGTTCCCTGTCCCGCGAGGAAACGGTCTTAATTCTAAAAATAGTTATATTCTGATGCTTGTTTCTATCTGAAGTGACCCCTCCCCAGCAAGTGTATTGTACTATGTGCTTAAGTCCAAACTTTTAGAGTAGATATAAATGCACAACAAGACACCTTCATATCGTCTTTCACATGGACAACCAGAATACGACTTTTACACGGCATTAAATATGAAAGGTGGTAAATGCCGTTAAACATCCCACAAATGTAGCCTTTTAATTCTTTAGACGAATTGTTAAAATAACTTGCGAATGTGTTTTTTTTTCGGTAAATATTTCTTCTTCTTTATTTTTCAACATCAGACGGCATGAATTCTACGGGTACAAAGGATGATCAGTGGCTGGTTTCGCTGATCCATTATCTCACATCTCCACCCGTACCTTAGGTATGTCTCAAACTGCTGGCAAGTCTGAACAGATACCCAACAACGCACCAAAGTTTTAATTAAGTCACAAAGAAATGAATGAATAATAATGAAAATTACCCTTCTTCAGTTCTGCTAAGACCGCATTAAAATTACAATCTAACCCTATAAACTACTCATGTTACTTCCTTCGGTTGGGGACTTATAATCCCCAAACCCATAATGCACATCATGCTAATTAATGCATGCGTGGACACACACAGGAGGTCATGGGTAATGCATATCCAGAGTTTTCAGATTTTGCCAGTTGGGGGGGGGGGGAGACGAGGTGCTACTTACGCTATGTGATATCTTCTCTGACATCTTTTCCCTTTGTATATAAGATTACAGAGCTGTCAGTTTGCCTGCAGACATGTGCCTGTGAACAGAGGTTTCCCCCAACGCTCATGAGGTTTTTTTTTCCCTATCCTACAGCACTGATATTATGTTTGGGGCAGCTTTTTTGTGCTGTTCATCACGAAAGCGGTGTTTGCTGAGACCAATGTGACCCGAGGGTCTTGCCCTTGGGCATCTGCAGGATTTTTTTCCAAGTTGGGGGGGAGGAAAAACGACCAAAAAAAAAAAAAAAAAGATGTCCTCAGGATAAGTTAAAGAGGGGAAGGGAGCATACGCACCTTATATTGTATTTTCTATACTCTCTTCCTGGCCTTTGACCTTTGGCCTGATGTGCTCAGATTCATTATTTCTTGAGCATGGCAGAAATGGCCAGAAAAATAACTCCAACATTACAAAACGTTAGTAAAATTCTGTTTTAATAAATCAGTGTTGGTATCTCGGCGATTTACCACTTTATGTCATGACTGCATATCAATTTTAAAAAAAAAGAAAAAGTTAGTTTTAAATCAATATGGTCATTTTAGCAAGGGGTCACTGCAGGAAGTAACTTTATGGCCTCCAAGGGTGTATAATAGTTTAATCTAAATTTATAAACCCCTCACATGTTATGTATACAACTAATTCTGATAACGTTTGCATTACTACTGGTATTGTTCCAGACTTAACAAATTTCCACTAGTCATTAGGCAGTGCTCAAACCATCTTGCTGTTCCCAGACAGCAGATCCACAAAAATATCAGTTGATCAATGCAGTTGACTTCGGCAAACATGCTGGGAAGTGGTGATATAACAGTGGCTATTGGAATGCCATAAAATTAAGTAGACAGAGCATTTACGTGGTTTTCTCTTGAAAACTAATTATTCCACTTCCTCACAACAGCCTGCAAGTTTGTACGTGTGTAAATATAACAGGAGCGTATTCACGGTCATGGCCGGTTCTACCACGGCTAATATCCCGAAATACCTGAGAGTTATTAGATAGAAATATACAGCTACTTCTGAAGTTCTTGAACCACAGACTGAGTCGGCAGATTAGCAACAAGTAATGATTAAAGTATAACCAAACATTGCAAATTAAACTAACCAATACAGCAGCTTTGAGAGCATGTGGTTCCAATTTCAGAGCTATCAGTATGCAGTGTTTCTCCAGAGACATTGTCAATAAAAGCCACATATAGCTCAATAAACATTACTACAGTGAAGAGAAAAAGAAATATACATCTGACAAACACCTCTGAAGTCTAGTGATAAATAAATTTCAAGTTCTTTTTAAAGATCTCCAGCATTTGCTTATTGGTATCATTAAGGAAGACAAGGATTAACATAGTGATAATAAAACATAAGGAAAGGTAGTGTCTTTACTTATCATCAACATCATTAAGGACAGTAACAATTAAGTAACTACTTTCATTATGAAAAGTAATAATAGCCCTTGATTTTTTCAAAAGCAGACATATTTAATTTGGATACAAGATCAAGTAAGGGAATTGATTATTCATTTTTTAAAAGAAAAAAAACATATTTATAATATGAACTAAAATGCCTCAAAGAAGAGTTTTCCAAAAGTTTTGAAATGATAAAAATTATTAATGAAAACTGCAATTATGCAAGAGTTAAAAACATTTCGTTTTTAAGATGTAGACGTTAAATGTTCATATTTTTTTAAAATTTTAAATGGCCTTCAACATCGATCCCCAATAGTATGTATTCATGGTACTTATTCTTTGAAATAATAAATTTTCCTAAATTATCTTTTATATACATTATAACTTTCGATTTCATGAGTAATTCCCTATTTAAAGATGACCTAACCAATATTTCTAATAAAAGGGTTAAGAAAAATAAAATTGTTGCAAATAATTTGAAAACAAAATCAACACAATAGAGGATGCAGTGCAACTTCTAAATGAGCAGTCACGTGAATAATTTTACAAATTCCAATCTTGCCATCAAGTACTGAAAAATACAAAAAAAAAGAAGAAAGAAAGCAGAATGAAAGAAACTCGGGGCTGTGCTGGTAGACATGTTTGAAAGGTATGCACATCAAAACCCAGCAGAGTGCTTTCATAGAAACTGTGGAATAGAAATAGTTATTCAACTTGTTGAGACTTCGAATAATGCCTTCAATCACTTGAGGAGAATAAGCAGATAAAGGAGTTTGTATATATCTATTCCATGCACCGATTTCCCAAAGAAGTATACAAGCTGATTTTAAAGGAAGGCTTTGTCTAAGAATGAAGAAACACGGAGACCTGCTGGCTAGATCTGATCCACATGCGTCTGCAATGTCCGGGGAAAGACTCGGCAAAATGACAATATTGATTGGAACAATATTCTTGGATTATTTGCACATCTGGTAAGTTTTACCAAAGGCACGTGCCAATGGCCAAAAACAGTTTGTATACTTGCTAACGGCTTTAATGGAAAATAATCTTGATTTCATTTTTTTTTTTGTTTTAAGACTTTCGATAACTCTGGCAAACATGCGCACGTGTTGCCGTGTACAACTGTTGGAAGTACACGGTAGTAGAGGCTCTGCTATTATTAATTTGTTGTTAGGGTATTAGGCCTAAGAACGAAGCAGCAAATGAAAATGCTGCTAAGCAGGAAAAATCCAGTCAGTGATTACAAGGGAAATAAAGTTAGATGAAATAAAAGAAAGTAAAAACAAACAACAAACATTGGGTTTAAAAGTTAAGCCTACACTACACCCATTAAATGCTACAAGCAAAGAACATTTTTATGAGTTGTTTTGCTTTTGATACAATCTATATTAATGAAGCAGCATTTTGTATATTTACAGAAAACTAAATACAAATTTTACAAAACATTAAAAGGCTAGCTATCTTTCTTATCTTATTCTGGACGATTTAAAATTCATCATTTTCAAATCACCAATTCAAACGCCATTAAATCTAAAGAGGTAATAAAACTATGAATAATTATCTCCCCTGACAAAAATCTTAAGTTAGCATGTCAAAAGATAAGCTTACTGTTAGTCTGTCCTGGTTTTACTAACAAAGGCAGCAAGATTCTTCTGCTTTCCCATGATTGTTGCTGAATAACTAATAACTGTACACAACTCACATTGCTCATAAAGGACTACTAGATCCCACTGACAGATCAGGTGACCCATGTACGTTTGCTTATAAGGAAGAGAGAAATTTTCACATTCGCGACTCTTTTGTGGCAGCTCAGTGCGCTATTAGATGGGATAACTGGCCTAAGTAACACTGGCCAAAGGTAAATTTAAATAAGCAGCTCTTCTCTTTTCTTTCCTCTCATTTTTGTATCTATATCTCAGCACTTTAAGAACTGGTACATTCTGTGGTGTCCTTACTTAAACATACTGTCAAGGAAAGTATCCAAAAGATACTTAGGTAGAAATAGTGTGACACTCATCAAGCTCCATCTCTGCATATATTGGAGATGGTCTCTGAAGCTGTTTTGCATAAGTAAATTACATTTTGAGAAGTTTGCAAAAAAAAAAAACTAATTAAGATTTCTTGCATTTACTAGAGATAAACTAACATGAAAATTCTATTCTCGTGATCTGATAAAGTTAATGCTAGCAGCAAAATATTTCAGTTGTATTATGATGTTATCTCATTTGATTTTTACTGTTTCTAATCATTTTTTTCTTCTGCCAGTCTAACAGATGGATTTTCAAAATTACAGGTATCTTTGAATAACATGTAAATTTTCTGTTTATCTCATCACTAAGGACATTTTTTTCACAGTTTAAATTAAGCTTCGATTTGGTTTCAAAAATATGGCAAGGAATTACAGAGGACCAAGAATTTTTCCAGCTTATATAAAATTCCTGTCTTTTAAAATCATATATAGTTCTATGCCAAATTAAATTGATTATATTCATAAGTGAATGAATCTGACTAAAATGTATATCAGATGTCATTATGTATAAACTGGACATCTTGGTGGGTGATTAACCATTAACTATATATTTATATAGCATAATAAAATTACACTACTGATTAGCAGGACTACATTTGCAATTCTTTACACTTGAAACACCAGTCTCGCACTTTGTCTTACTTGTAGATAATATTTCCTTTGATGAAGATGCTGTCTGCCATCACAACTTTCATTGGTGTTGATGTCAGTAATGATTGTATTGTTGATGTATCATTAATATCTTGATTTTCTGAGTACTCCTTAGTGACATGAGCAAGTTTATTTGTCATTTTGACTGTCCATCTTTCTATTTTGCTTTCAATTAATTTTAGATGATCTGAAGGCAGATTTACGATGCACAAACTTGTGATGTCAGCTGTCTCTGGCAACAGATAACTTGCGACTGCCCGCACGGAAACTATGTGCCTGGACTTGAATGTATTACAGATGGGAACTGAACAAAGGGAGTGCACTCGGGCAGGTTTCCACGTACCCTCTAAAACTCAGTCATGTACCCTCAGGGACGCAAATACTACAGATTGAGAAACACTGTTCTAGCCTGTTTAATGTGTGATCAGGGTCAGTGATATTTCTTGTATATCTGTGGCCAATGTTGCTATTAAGTTCATTAAAGTAAATGCCACTGCTGTGATAAAGTGAGCTGGAAAGCCTTCAAAAGTGATACCACAATAACCATACTCACACTCAATGACAAGATTCTCTTCCTGACATTGCTCATGCAATAGAAATGAGCAAAAGAATGTTCTAGCATCATCTCCACTGACTTGGCTATAGATTATACCATGTAAGAAATTCCATTCTGTCCAACAGGAATTAAACACTTTAAAAAGTCTGGATGGAAGGCAGGTCTGGCAAAATCACCAAGTATCAGTGGCATGTACTCTTCTTTCATGAATTCAGGTTTCAGCAATTTACCTCTGTAGGATACACTTAAAGAACTAATGAATACCATCAGCCCCAATGCATTTACTCCATGGTCAAGTGAAGAGCAGGAGTGACATGGGAGATGACCTGCCTGATCTGACATGGTGGAAGAACAGAAATGGTGTTCATCAAAAAACACCTCAGTTATGCTGGGTACATTTTCCATTTTAGAGACACATCTCCCCTACCATTGTACCAAAGAGGCATACTGAGATTTGATGCCCATATACCTCTTGTGTGACCATGGTCTGGGAAAGGAATCAAGGCATTTTCAAGTTCCCTGTACCCTAAAACCCCAATATTCATTTCACTAAGCATCTGTATCATTAACTAAAAATAACCTGTCTATATCCCAACAAAATGATGGAATTAAAGGAAACTCTTGGATGAATATAAAGAAACCCTAACTAGACCATGGTACAAAATTTTGTTGATTCAATGCCAAACAAGGTAGAAGTACTTCTTTTCCACAAAAGGTGATCTAACCAAATACTAATATAAATAATTTCCCTCTACTGCTGATTTCTGTTTGTTGTATTCCACACACACACAAAACAAAATGTAATGACAAATGTCCAAACTATTATGGAGGACGCTGTATCTGATGCATATTTAAATAACTGATTACAATGCATTGAACAAATGCACCAGGGAAGCAAACTGCTTCCCTTTTTTTTGTATTCACCACCCTACTATCAAACAATCACTTATGGATGCCCAACCTATGACAACACTTGTGGTTTTCTCCTTGTAACCAAAGATTACAAACGCTAACATTTGTCCATCCATTTCTTACTCTGAAAGTTTCATTTAGATCTCCCACACAGAAAAATTGGTAAGTTTAATTTTTGCTACCTGTTCAAAATAACAAAAATCCATTCTTCCCTCAAACTACTGAAAAATCATAATTATAAATCAGCTATGACTGCAGGCTGCTGAGACATCACAAAGCTTTTTTTTGTCTCTTTCATTTTTAGTAAATAGAATTTACACTTCTCTTCCACAGGAAACTTCGTGTGAGCTGCCTTCTCATAACAACTGAACTGGAAAAAGCATCTCTGTAGCCTTTCAGACTGCCAACCTCCCCATCGGGATAAGGACAGCGAGTCTGTTCAGTATACTCCAGCGAGGTCTAACCAAAGTGGAACAAGGGTATCCAGTGCCTCAAATCTGTTTACCTTATTCAATTTTAGATTCAGAAAAAAATAGCTAAACTAAAAAAAAATTTTTTTTATTAATTTAATACATTTTCCAATTAGTTCTCCACAATTTTAACAAATATATAAAAATAGAGAGAGAGAGAGAGTAACACAGATAGAGAGACAGAGAGAGAGAGAGAAAACAGAGAGAGACACAGAGAGAGAGAGAGAGAGACACACACGAGAGAGAGAGATAGAGTTTTTACAAAAAGTTAAATGTATTTGTCCCCCACCTTGATATCCATCTCCCGTATTTCTTTCATTAAACCATTGTCTTTTTTACAAAAGGTTACCACAATATTTATCAATTTTAACCGGCCACTGAGAACATTAGAGTGCATTCATTGAGTTTTAACCAAATAAATGTTCAGATTGAATTCCTAAACTTGCTGATATCAAAGAAGCTGGACTCTGTGAAGAGTACACGGATTCTGAGGAATAACATTGCTGAAGAAAGACTAACTGCAGCAAGAAGGGATACAGGTAGACGCTGCCATTCACAGACACCAGTATTGCCTGTCATGGGCTGCTTAATCTCACATGAATTTTCCCCTCCAGTAGCCATAATATGATAATCTAAAATGGAAAGACATTATGAAATGCTTATTCATGTTGAAATTTCATCTGTATCTGTTACGCAGAAAATATGATTGAATTGAACTGATTACATGGATTTCTCTGTACACAATACCAAGCCTTACCTTCCTGATTTTCTCACATGGTTATTTAATGAGGAAGCTTGCAAGTTTGGGAAATTGAAAGTAATTACTGAACAGTATGCTTCCTTGTTCTGGGCAGAAGAACTCAACTCAGTTAAAAGTACTTACAATTACGCTAATTCACTATAAATTATATACAGACTTACAGCTATAGTTATTAGGATACATGGGGGGGGGAGATAAATAAAATCATGGAAATATCTCTTTAATAATATTCTAAAGGTAATTACATTTGAACAAGTGCAGAGTCTACTAGAAGTTTTCAAGTGATTGCCACATTTGTAAGTTCAGATAATAAATTATACATTTTGTAAAGAAAAAATGCACACAAAGTTTAATGAAAATATGACAAATGTAATTACAGGAAAACTAAAATATTTGAGGCATTTTTTTTATTTACAACCCCCCCCCCAAGAAATACACATAAAGAAGGTGATATGTATTAAGTAATATCTTAAAGCTATGAAAATAGTAAGTTTCGTATTAACTAGAAACTCAGCCAGTTACCTCAAGACGTCACATCACTGCTAAAAAATTGATACTTAAACAGGGAAACTACCCATTGAAAGCACTAACCGTTGTAGACTTGCATGATGCTGTGATAAAAAATAAGATATCATGCACTTGGGAAGATTTAATAAAAAATATTAATTTATTTTAAAACTTATAAATTATGTTTTCAAATAACGAAATGATAATTTACTCCTTTTTTTTTCTTCTGCCAGCCTCTACTGTGGGACAACTTACATTTATTACTGTTGATATGAATTCCAAGCATGTAGACAATTAACTGAGGCTTGCCACATCTTGGTCTTTTTGTCTTTATAACAATAGCAAACAAAGTCACCACAAATTAAACGGTCACCATGTTGTTGTTTACTGTGACTAACTGGCCTTGTTTGTTTTCATTCGGGCTGAGGAAACATATGTTATTACTGTGAGAAGTTTAAATACTAGTTATACATTCATTTATTCAGCATTGCAAAAAAACATTCAAATTAATTTGAGGCACATTCCCCATGTCTGACAAAAAATCTCATGCTGTGGCTACAAAAACGGAGCCAAGTCCTCTAATTCAGGATTTATCCAGCTTGTTTTTTTTGCCTATCCTTAGCATCTCTCCACTAATAGTCTGTTGCATCAGTGGAATGTACAAAGTACAGCTCATCTGACTTAGATCCAATATACCCACGTGGCTTATTCAAAAGCAAGGCACAGCAAATTCCATTTTAACATAATTTTTAAAATTGTGTGGTCCATCTACTCACTGAAGTAATGCATTATTCAGATGTAAAGATTCATTGTAATTCAGGTTACTTCATCCCTTTAGCAAAACAGCTTCTCAATTTGCCTCCAAAAGATATGAATATCTGTATCACCTACCAGAGACATTCAAATAAATTCACAACTCGATACCTACACTGATGCTATTTTAGCCAGGTTTGATTTAAATGTCCATAGTACGTGTACCCTTAATTCCTTTCTTGCTAACTGACTATTAATTACTGTTGCTATTGCTTTGTTGTTGTGTTTTAATACCTTGTTAATTAAAGCCTTATTGTGAAACACGACTTTCTGATGTAAAACAGTAAAAAGAATTCTTAATTAATTTGAATAAATTTCTTAGGTGGGGGGGAGAAAGAATACAGAGGAGATGAAATGAATTTCCACCAAGCTCTCCGGTTTCCTTCTGCATCTAAAAAGTTACAAATTTCTGGCAGAGACTTTCTGCAGTAGGGATGGGGCTGACTTTCACAACCTGACCATTTCTGTTTCGTTTTGAAAATGGAAACTTTGGAGCTTATTGTGGTGTCTGCGTAATATGCTAAAGTCAGCACACAAAGTTTGAAGAATATCAAGAAATGTTTTCTTTTTATCAATACATATATATTTTTTTTTTTTGAAATTCTGATAATCCAGCCTAAACCTGGTTTTTCTTTTGCTGATAATTAAAAAAAAAAAAAACCTTCCCACAATGCAAAGCTATAAGCACCACAGTTATGTCCCTGCTTCTGAACATCAAGATATGAAATTAATATGGCAGATGAAAGAAAACGCTGATAGAAAACAAAATACATGCCCTCCCAAAAAAAACAACAACAACAAAATGTGCTATAAATACAGATTTAAAAAAAGTAAGACAGAAAAAGAAATAGATGTGTTTTTGAATAGCAGGTCCTTGTGAAAAGATCTAAATTACCAACTGTAGAAACAAAATGAAAATTACATATATGGTTGCTCTAAGTAATAGAGGATGTCTACCAATTTGAAATAGAAAGATTTACAAATGAAAAAATAAAAATAAAAGTAAACTTAAAAAAAAAAAAAATGTTTCTGCACTTCAAGGATTAAAATCCATTACAAAATAATTGGTAATTTTAGTTACAAAGGTACAATTTAAAACCAATGAATATTTCATTCCCACAAAATAGAAAAAAAATTATTATTCATAACCTACAGTAATTGTTTTTCATGATACAAAAAAAAAATATTAAAATGATTTTTCAAAAATACAAAATCTAATACTCATAAATCTTAAACCCCCCGAAAATTTCAAATTTCAGAAAGATTAATTTCATTCTTAAACTGTATTACTCAAATAAAATATTTTAAAAAGATTATAATTCTAGACCTCATGTTTTACCCCAATAACAAGCAGTGCTTGTTCATCATGGTAATGGCAGCAATTTGATTCTTACGCCATGTTCGGTTCTCTCAATTTTCTATACAGGCGTACTCCTATCTTCTTTTTCTTAACTCTAATTTCACAAGAAGTTCTTTCCTTATTAAGAGTGGCAAATCCAATGTTCATGAAGATGTTGTTGATGTTCTTCTCAAGTTTCTTAAGAATTACAGCCACCTCAACTAATATATCAACCAACACAAGACTTCTGGTTAAAAGAAATATGTATCAGTGTTTTTAAACTGGACTGCGCCTTAACCATTGGCGGAATTAATTTCACTTGCATAAGGAAATTCTGCTACCAGAACAGATTTTCTAACAAGAAAGCACCCACATGGTTTGTCAACTTTATGGTTGTCTGTTTTCCCATCTCCCCACTGTATTTTCTTTCTTTTTATATGTTGATAATTCTGAAGAGACACAACAGCATCAACATGTTCTGAAAACCTATAATAAATATAAACAGTTCTTGCCATATCTATAATATTTCTAAGCAAAAAAATGAATCTTTACTGACTGACATAGAAAACAAAAAAGATCATGTTTGTGTAGTATTTATATTTCATTAAATATGACAGATAATAAATATCATGTAACCATCACATAAGAATTGTTCTTCGTATTGGTCATTAAAGATTTTCATCCATTTGTGTTTTACACCAATGTTGACAAGGGAAACAACCCTGGCAATGGAGTTAAGTCTGCAGTTCTCGTTGTCAACCCTATGCCACAAAAGACCTAACTTTTGGTAGGGAAAGCCTTACTAAACATTTTCATTTTTTTTTGGATTTGGGAATAAACCAGAAGGGCTGGCTGATGAAAAAGAGCAAGAAGAAACAATGCTAGAGAGATATGACAGGTTGTCCCTTTGGGAATCAAAGTCAGGCTTTTGGTTTGACCTTAGTATCCTGGTAAACAACACCGCTGCTGGATGAGTGCTGTGTGAATTATCTGAATGAGGTGTGTTTTTGCTATGCTATACCTTTAACAAAAATTACAGACAGCATCTTGAAGTGCAACGTGAATTTGCTATTTACTGACCTCCCACGCCAGTTCAGGTAGTCATGTGTTCATCTACTACATCTCTGGATATTTTACATATTGAGAAACTTGTCACCATTTAGAGAGAATAAATCTCTCTTTCTCAAGCCGTCCACATTATCTCAAAAAACAGAACTGCTGAACTCCAATGTAATGGAGAAAATGAACTTAACTGACCCAGTCATTGAGGGAGAGACAAAAAAAAAAAAAAATTGCCAATTAAGGTGATAGCTGAATGCTAGATTCAAGCTGACAGCCAGTGTAGACCTATGGTCTGAGCCAGGAGCTGTGCGGCGCTCATACAGTGCAATATCCTCTTGGTAAGAATCATTTCAGAACAAATATCTGCATCATCTTAAAGACTGAACGTGTGTCAGGTTTTACCAGAAACCATCATCTTCCACCTAATAAACTAGTTTATTCTTTAGCTCAGTGTGAAGTTTCCATTTCTAAGTTTCTTCTTCTGCCACTTTACATTATCAGCAAGAAAAGGAAACAGCTGAAAAAGAGGCTTTACCTCGAGAGATGAAGGGGGGTTGCCTGCAAACAGTTGAAATCTATTGGCCTTCTACAGATCCATGCCACCATCTTTGTGTTAATGTCTACTCCAATATAAAAAAAGGGCTTGTGCAGGGTGTGCCTTATCATGGATCAATATGCCCTGTGGCCCCTTAGCTGCTTGCAGATATCACATGGCTTTTGTAGCAACCTGACCTTTCATCTACCGATAAATGCTTCGGGACCAGCTTTCAATGAAAACAGTGCCGGTTACAAGGAAACTGAACACAGGACCCGAGTGTGAGTTTCTCACCTCTATCACAGACACAGCTCCCACTCAACACCATGCCACCCCCTGGAAATCAATAGAATAATTTCCTTAATGGAGTGTAAGTGCTTGATTCGTGCTTGTGTAGAGTTTTCTTTTTCTCCGCCAAATTTCCGCAGCTTGATTACAGATGTGCTTTGGCCTGAGCGAATGTGCCAGGCCGGTTCTGGCTGTCAGTTCTATTTTGCCTGGTTGATGCGATAATCTACAAAATTAGAAAAAAAACAACAAAACAACTTGTTTTTTTTGTTGTTTTTTATTAACCGTGAGAAGAGTAGACTCAGTGATTAAATTACAATCTAATGCAATAATGCCCTTTTGGAAAGAGAGTGAGTGCACAGGATTTTTAACCAGCAGAAAGTGAAAGTAATGATTTGTTTAAGCTTCAGTCAAACATTATGTTTCCCTGACTTTAACGGGACATGTATGTGTTGGCAAGAAAGAAAATGTCTGTACACCTGTCCGACACAACTTTGATCTGCATGACTACCTGATTTACATTAAGGAAGATAAAATCCTGAATGTGATCATGTAAGAAGAAAAAGAGTTTAATCTCAGGATCAGCTAATTAGTAAAAAATCCATCATTTATTTATTTATTTGTTTGCTAATTATTTTAAATTCTAAGTAGAAACCAGATCCTGCACTTAGCAATGATTTTTCTTTGTTTACTTTTTCTCACAGAAACACCTGCTTTCTTATTCATTAAACATACAGTGTTGTGGAAGGAGGCAGGTGTAACAAAATTAACTGCCAAACTGATTTCGCTTCCTGACTTCTGTAAGATCTCTTGAACACAGACCATCTAAATCAGCCTGCTACCTTACCAACCATGGAATGAAAATTGTCTTGTGATCATCATTTTTTTAAAAAATGGGGGCTCAGCTGGATGTATGGATATTCCTTTCATGGCATTTCCTGCCACATCTGAAACCGAAGAACTGTAGTAGGGGCTTACATCATCTCACTCGTTCTGCACTAATAAATGAGTGCTGCAGTGGTGGTACTCAGTGGAAACAGATCTAGGCTTCTACCATAATTCTCCTGATGTCTACCAATACCTTTTTTAACATTACTTGGTCCAGGAATAAAATCAGTAAATGGCTTCCAAAGAACTGATGAGCACAATCCTCGTGTTTCAGAGTAGACGTCTTGCACAATGAGAATCAACTTTACACAGCCAACTAGCTCTCATGGGAAAGATCTGTGGTATTAAGTCCCTTCCCCATCTTTCCAGTTGGCAAAAAAAAAAAAAAAGAAATTTATTTTTTAGGATATTTAGCCTTATTTTCTTAGAGATAAATAATCTCCATTTGAGAGAAAAGTTTTTGCCATACGTTGTTCTTTTCTTCTGTTTTAAAGATTATTTTTTGTTTTCAGACATACACAATCAACATATCAGAAAATACATTATGAAAAAACAATGTCCGAAGTCTAAAATAGGATGAGGAGTTTATTGTTCTAATTATTGTTGAAAAAAAATCTAAGTAATTAGAAAATAGTATAAAGTATGGTACATCTGCCTTTGTGTCAATGGAGGCAACAGTTTAAGTTTGTTAAAAAAAATTCAGTGTTGAATATTCAGTGCCAGATCATCAGCAAACACAGGTAAGCCAGATATGGCTGGTGGTCTGCTAGCTGACCAAAAAGGTGCGGACTGTTTTGTTTTTAACCTCACGGATGTGTGCACAAAATTATAAAGAGAACTGGTTCTAATACACGCACATTTGGCAACCTCATTAGCACACCGAAGAGTGGATCATGTACAGTGGTTTATGGACCAGCTCTCTGGATAAACAAAGAACAAGGCAAGATTTCCATCAAGACTAACCTGACCCCGTTTTTCGAAAAGATACCGTGAAGAGCACCAACAGGAAAGTGTTAAAGTCAATAGACAAGTCCATTACTGTAGTTTGTCCTGAATGCAAATAGTAAAGCTGAAGAAGCCTTGGCAAAGCATGAAGCACAGGTGTAGAATATTCACATAAAAAATATCAGTAGGTGGGGGGGGTCCCCTTTAATTTTGGATAGTTATGAAGAGAGTTCAAAAAGAAATTTAGTTCTCTGTGCTTTGGTGATTAAAGTATCAGACATTTTATTTTTGGTATAAAGCTCTCAAATATCACCACAGTCATCAGTGTTTCTACTAATCATAATCACCGTGCACAGTTTTTAATGTAACGATTTAGGAAATTTCCTGACTCTTGCTTGAAACGTCTGCCAATTTAAGGCTGTAAAAGATGGAAATGAAAATATTTTTTAAAAACTAAGAGAAAGGGTCATTAATTCTCTCATTGTCTAAATCTGCGTTACTTGAGCCTGATATCAATACTTATTTCTACCTCATCATCAAAACCAAAACCTGATTCAAAAAGAGAGAGAAGTCGCTCTGTATTAAGGAATTAGTTACATTCAGAGTTGATGAATAAATTGCATGCTATTGCCAAACTATACAGATCCCTCAGAGGTTCAATTACCTGTGACTCATAGGCCGAGACTTAATAACATTCTCTTTTATTCCTTAAAAGAGTGGCAATTTTCTCTTAACAATGTGATATGCAGGTATGGAACTAGAACAGACTCATCAGTGGATTTAAAATTTAAAAAGAAATTGTTTTAATACCCCAGAGAAATACAAAATGTATAGAAAACAGTCAGATTCTTTTGACCATTCCACGGACAATAAATATAAACTGGCCTTAGTGTCAAATGGCTTAGTGCTAGGAAAAACTTTAAGCAATAGAACTGTCAGTGAATGGAATACATTATCAGCAGTAGTTGTTGACAGTGTCAGTGTATACCAGCTTAAAAATCAATCCTGATAGGCATCCTTTTCCCTGGGGGGGGGGGACTTTGTATAAGACACGATGGCCTCTTGCCTCATTGCAAATACTGAACTATTTTAAACTACTACTACTACTAATGTACAGAAATTTTTATTATTTTTTTAGTTGGCTGCGGAACGTTAGACTACTCAAATCTGGCATTTCAAACCAAATTAGAAGAAAAGTAATACTTGATATTCAGCCCAAGATATGTGGAGCCACTACATTTTATTTATATGGTTGTCATGGAAATTTTTGTGTGAATAATACTGAATATGTGAAAACACTTCAGCATGGCCTTCTCCTCAACCATTCATCGAGTAATTCTTCTTTTAATTCTATCAAAACACTTATTTGAATGAAGCACCATAGAGATTTTACATATTTTCACATGTTTTGTTTATTGTAGGCATTTTCTTTATTTTTAAAGTATCATGGATCATGAAATTTGACATCTTCACCTAACACTTACAAACTAATACAGGTAACAAGATTTTCATAATGATAAATACCTTAAAATACCTTTTCGGGGAAGGATCAGTGCTGCTATTGCTACTTTCTTCAATTACATCAACTAAATATCTAGTACACATCTAAAACCTTTATCCATAAAATTTCCTCTCTCTCCAACTTCAGAAAACCCATTAGCTGGATGAACATGGACTCCATGTACAGCGTCATAATATGTGAAGAAAGCAGGAGCATGGCAGGGTTAGGGTTAACTTGGTTTTGGAATTGCTTACCTAGGGAAATAAAGCAAGAATTTTAATGAAGTGAAGCAAGTCTGGTCTGCTTTATTAAAAGCCTGGATTTGCAGTCCAGTTTCATTTGTCTAATTATTCTGTCTAACGAGGAAACGTGGAACAAATGTTTTAAAAAAAATGCATCGTTCAGGTTTCCATGAATAATTTACAAGCTAAACTCCTTTAAAAAAAAACAAACAACATTTCTCATGATGACAACCAGATTTGCAAACCAATCCACAGTTCTGAAACTTTTGACATTAGAATTATCATTGGTGCATGTGCAACATGGAATTCTAGTGCATTAGGTCTCCTCATCTGGTTCATGGCTTTGAGCACTAAATTAACAATCAATAAATGCAATTTTTTTTTTTAACATAACATTCCGGAAATAAATATATATATATATATATATATATATATATATATATATATATTATCATTCAAAATCGTTATTAAGTAAAAAAAAAACAACAGAAAAGAAAAGAATCAAAAAAAACTTTTTTGTGACATAAAATTAATTTGCCTGCTTAAAAATTATTTGTTTTTAACTTTAATTCTCGAATCTTGTATTAATTTGTCTTCCAGGAAAAAAAAAGGAGCAGTTGCGAAAAGGTTTAGATGCAGAAAATATCCGTTCTTTCTGAATATTTCTCACCAACGTTCAACAAATATGAATCATTCCACCTCAAGGTTAGAATGTAGCTTCTAGGAGCAGGAAATTTAAAACTATTAATCCCTTTAATCCTTCCCCAAACTGCATATTTTAAAAAATCATTTAAAGATCCCAGTTCAACAATAGTACAGGTAAAAGCATTCAATAAATCTAAAAAAAAAAACAACTTTTCAGCTAACTGTGTGTTTTTAAGGTTTCCCCCAGCACCTATGACCTGTTCTTTCCTGATACAACAAGACAGGTAAACATAATTGTTTCAAGCGGCCTTCAGAATCATAATTATTCTTACCTTTGATTATTCCAGAAAACACAGTTACACTATTCCAAGACTATTCTGATGACCTTAATGTATTGCTATATTCCAAAACTAATCTGACCAATGCAGATAAATGTCATACTCATTACACTTAATCATGAAAGCAAAAAATACCTGAATATTAACCATATAAATATTTGATTTTTTTTATTTTAATTTTGTTTATTTATTTGCCGCTCTTTCAGTAAAAAAAAAGAAGAGGTTTCTGTTGCATCATAAACATTTTTCTTTATTCCCACAATTTTTGTTTTGACTTTTTGTTTGTTTGTTAAATCACGATTATTATTTAAGAGACCTGAAGAAAAAAGAGAAATAATCTGACTGTATCGTTCTTTTCAAAAAAATCTCTTTACCTATAGCATTAAGATAAGGGAACAGCTTCATCACACCCACCATCACCCAATCATGCACATCTTCAGTGATTAATGTAAACAGCTAAAAGAGTATATTTACACTGAATTTAGATGATGCTAAATACGAAACATAAGTGTATAAAATAAATGTTTTGAATTCAAATGATTAATTATTGCAGGGCAATCTTGGTACATCCTAAGAACCCCGTATGTATACCAAAAGGACAAGGTAAGGCAAACTATTGATAACCAAGATTGTGTTGGGAGTTATATTCTTTTTAAACAGCCGTCCTTCATCCTGATGGAAGAATGTTTACAAGCAACATTCCAAAACCATTTACTCGAACATTGTTACATTACATATTTTATTTGAAATAAACTTGTTTTCAATATGAGCCTTCAGAAAGTTAAAACTAAGAGCCAGTATAGAACCACTAATGACAGCAATACTACAGTAAATTGAATTCCTACTTATGCCAGTGTTTAAGAACAGAGTGGAGTGAGCCAGCCCTACGCATTCACCACTAATTGGTGCAGTGTACAATTAGGCCTGTTGTCTGTCAAATTTGGTGTCATCAGCTTCATGGTTGGTTAGAAGGCCAATGCCAGGGAAGACCCTTACCATCTGCGAGAATGACAGATCTTTCAGGGAAATCTAAATTTGGACAGAAAAAAATCCTTGTGGAATACTAAAACACAATTATGCATACAGGGTGTTCTCAACTTCCATAAAGACATGCCATGACCAAATGAGTGTGTGTGTTCTAAATTACACATTTTCCATTTTTATTGGCATAATATAATCTATTAAAGATTAATATGAAATAAATTGAGAGTAACCATATTTACTATGCAACCAATCTACTTACTGCATATGTAACGTTAGCATCCTCTTTCTTCTTATCTCCTATTAAATATTTTCATCCAATCAAAGAAAAAGGAACTTCACTTCTTAATTTGGAACAGTATATGAGAAGAAAATGAAGAATGGTATTTTTGTGCTGTATTTACCATGTGCTATATCGCTATATTTAAAAATAATACCAACATTTTGCTGAGTGCTATGGAGAGAATACCATAAACTAATCACTTTACACAATGACACTAAATAAAAAGACTTTGTCAAAGGTAACAGATACCTTACTGAAAAGGAACTTCTTTATTTCCCTATTAATCTTTAGTACAAATGAACTACAGGCTACAAACAGAAGACAATGAAGCTGAGGGTGTTTTTATGCAGAACAAGAACCAGTCTGTAGAAGAGGTTGATTTCTATGTCAGGTGTCAGTTTACTTTTACTCCAATCATATTTAAAATCTATCTAAAAACTGAAATAAAATTATTACCTGAAAAACTTGACCGACACATCTCTCAAAGTTTTACAAATAGAAATAATTCCGCAAATACAGCTCGAGCAATTTCAAAAATTCTTATGGTATGAGTTTACTGTTCACACAGAAGTGATTGAAGATAGCTGCTTGATTTGCACCCAAACCTAAATGCACTGGACACTTGAACCTTGCAGCAGATCAGCATTCAAATGCAATCTATGGCTTTAATTTAAAAAAAAAAACGAAAACTGCTGTAGTTCATTAGAAAGAGGTTGGAAGTTAGTGGGGAATTTAAGTTTGGTTATTGCCTACAAAGCTACTCTCAGGTTCATGGCAAGGCTAATGTTGTTTCACCTGTGTCAGAGATTGATGGCTACAACCTGTAAATACACTGCCAGCAACTGAACTTTCATTTGGCAAATTTCCTCTAAATGTGAGATCATTCCTATGTATTAGTAAAAGAACCTCATAAATAAATGACAACAGAGTCATAAACCCCAAAGCACAATAATTAGTTACACTTTAATCAAAATTAACTTTGTAAAAGACAATACTGATCTAATTAAAGTTGTCTTTTGTCTCCCCCACCCAAATCTGAATGCATACATGATAACCCTAAAGGTTAACTTTAAATTAGTTTCTTTTTTCTTCTCTCTCTCTCTCAAGAACTTCAAAATATCCTAACACATTAACTATCACCAGTAGTCACGCCCTTTGACAAATCTGGTTACCAACTGATTTTTTTTTAGATCAAAATATTCAAATTTAGTCTTTAATAAACTCTTGGTTAATTTCTTGTTGCGTGCTATTTCAACTACGATAATTATATGCAGCCAAAAAATTTTTTTTTGAACCGACTGATGCAGATTGATTGAGCATTGATGACAGAATCTGCTGAGAGCCAGCAAAGAACATAATTAATTAGGCTATGTTTGAGGCTCAGCTTAAGTCTGCTTTGGCTATAATGTTTTAACCAACTGAATCTCTCAGAAATATATGTAAAAATCCCACTGCAGCACATTCTTTTGGGAATTGCTCAAAAGTACTGTTAAAAACCTAAGCCAAATCTTCATTTTCACCTGGAAAGCCACAACATAAAGCTCTTGAATCTTAACACTGAGGATTATCAACATTTAAAATAATAATAATAATAAACTCTTCAAACTAAAGATTCTAAGAAACTTACTGATTAACATTCGCGATCTCTGCATCACTCCTTAACAACACCCTTAAGTTACTATTTTCTAGCAGTTTACCTTCATATGTGCTGTCATATAGAATGTCATTTACTTTTCCCAAGTTGCAATACAAAGATACCTGTCTGGATACAATTACAACAATTCTATTTTCAGCTGGGTTTGACTTGAATGTTCTCAGTATTACAAGTAAAGTTAATGAATGTACTTTAATTACTATTAAACACAGATAATACACATTTAAAATTTTGTTTTTTTTTCTTTACTTTATTTCCTTTATTTGTTTTGAAAATCATACCCAATTATTTATATTATTATTATTATTATTGGCATTTTTAAAAAATAATTTTTGAACATTAAGGGGGGAAACAATGATGACAATATTTGCAGTTCTGATTAATAAGGGAGATAATTGGAGTTTTATAATTAAAACTGTGCAATGTCCCATATTAAATTGCTTGGTTAGTGTTTCAATTGGGGAAGGAAAATTGGTTTAAATAAAAGAAGTTTTGTTAATAAGAACTGCTATCTTTCTCTTACTCAACTGGAACAAGTACATTAACTAAACAGTATAAACAGAACGCAAAACAAATTGGATAAAAATCACCTCAACCTGATGTGGCAAACATAAAAGAATGATGTGATTTCACTGGACGTTAAGTGGAGTTGTCAGCTCATCCCAATGAACTGAAATAACTGCTCCCTTTGGGACCCTAATTCTCCCCCTCCACAGAAGCTCTTTCCCATACAAAGAAGGAAAAAAGGCTAAAGTATAAAAATTAAGCATAAACAGAAACACAGGAATCATCATTAAATTCTCCTAGTGTTTTATTTCAAAGAAGACTGAAGTTCCTCTCCAACTGGTCTTTTATATTGAAAACCATTAAAACTCTATCAGCTTTAAAATCAAATGAGGGATTAAGAGACTTACTGCAGTAATAAAATCTGGGAACAATTTTGCTAGTAATAGATTGTAAATAAAGAAAAACATTCAAAAATAGTCACAAAAATGATTTTATTATACTTACGTATCCAAACAAAATTGTTTCTCATATATGTACACTTGCTATAATAGCTCATACCAAAATAACTGAGTTACTATGGATTTTTATTGAGACATTTTTAGGAAATAAACTATTCTTCCCAAACATTACATAATTAACCCTTGTAATCATCAGGGCTATTTTTTTTTTTTAGAACTAAACAATAGATAGCCCAACTAGGTATAAAATAGGTACATTATTAATTATTTGTTATTGGGTTTCACTCATAATACTGTTATATAAACATTTTCATTAATGTTTTTATTTTTAATTAGCAAAGCAAACAGGTAAACAAACAGGTAGGTAAATATGATCCATGATGCATGGAGAAACTAAGTTTTCAAGAGTTTCAGTTATAGATTATTTTGTTTTAAATGTTTCTTTTAAAGAAAAAAAAAAAAGAAGCTAAAAGAAAATAAAAACTTTAAGCATTTTATAAAATACATATTTATAAACAGACGGTCACAGATTAAATTAATAAAAAAAGGGCTATCTGCATTCGGACTGACTAATCATTCTAATAACTATTTCTGTTGAGATGAAGGAGTACCTTCCCCTGATGTGAATGTGTGTCATTATTTTAAAGCTGCTTCATATGTATATAACAGAAAGTAAAACATCACGGTATTACAACACCGAGTTCTTAAAGCTTCACCCCCAAAACCAACCGCTTAAAACCAGTTTGGCTTAGTTTGAATTAATACAGTTACTACAAAAATTAGAAAGCTATTATAAACCCTGTTTATATAAGGGTTTATAGAAAAAATGTCTAACATTTATTAATTGTGAAAGATCAACAACTACTGCTGGTAGAACCATTCACTTACAACCCTATAACTTCTTGGCGAGCCCCTGTCCAGACTTTTGGGGTCTAAAGAAAATGCTAGAAGATGAAAGTATAGGTTATCAACCTTGGTGAGCCAGGTACTGTTGGGGACTCTTGAGATGTGGTCAAGGTGCAACTCAAGCATTACCTGTGAAACCTCATCACATGTACCAGAAAACCCTACTAGAATTCTTCATTTTTAAAATGTTGGACCAAATTAGAGTGCCCTGCGAAGAAAAGCAAGAGGAAATCAAAACGAAGATGCATGCCAAAACCAAGCCGGTTCTGACTGGTATTCCAACTCGGGGCCTCAAATTCTATAACTTAAAACTATGAAGCCAATTTGTAACAATTATCTTAACTATTGGTAACTGCAGATAAGCAAACTAGTTTCTTCCTGTTAATATGGTCAAAACCTTCAATTAGTATGAAATTCTCAACCAGTTTGCACATCAGATATCTAATATTAATAGGAGGAAATATACAAATTGTAATCATTCTAAATACTGTAAATGCTTGAAACAGAAAAACATTCTAGAGTCTTTCTACTATTTAAGCATCTTTTTAAAATATAAACTATTTTAAGGTTAAAATTTTTTTAAAGTAGGAAAGATGTGTTCATGAGTGTATTTTGTACACATGTTCTATGGCATTCAAATAAAACCTGACCAGGTACCATTGCAGTAATGGTATTTCAAATGAATTTCATATGAACATCTATCCTTGGTATTATATATATATATATATAGTGAAAAACAAACATGTTCCTCTGTAGTATATGTCTAGTAAGAACAAATTTATTCTTTGTACAAGTAATTGAGCAGTTACAAGAAAACATTGATGTGGGTCAAAATAAAATTAAAACAAACTAAAGTGTATAAAATGTAATATATAAACAAATGTTTGAAAGAAAATGAATGTTATATTCATAACGACAGCTAAAAATATAACATATTTCCCTTTATTCATGTTACTACTAAGATATATTTGAGAAAACAATTCAAACGAAAGAAGTCCCTACTTCATCTTTACCTGATCTCTTTCATCATTTCCATCAACAACGGGTGACAAATCTGCTAATCAGAACAAAGGCAGAGAAGATTACCTGTCAAACAAGGTGCAGGGATTAACTGAGACCTGTCAGGAAAGTTCCACAGTGTCGTCACACACCCATCAACTTTTATCTCAGTATTAAGGGGGCGCTAATGTGTTTTGTGGTACAGCATAGTAAACATGGAATTTTTCTTCTTTCTCATTTATCAAGATTTCATTCTGATTAGGTTTGATGATGTGGCAATGGAAAGTATCCTCCTCTGATGCTGACAACTCTGTTCCGGCTCTGAGAAAAAAGCCACATCACAAAAAAACAGAGACAGAGAGAGAGAGAGAGAGAGAGAGATGCAACAAACCTTGCTAGTGTTAAAAAACAAAACAAAAAATCTGACCACCAGTCAACCAATCAAAATGTTTGTTTTTCAAGTTTCTATCTAGCTTGGCTTCAAAAACACCAAGTGATTTCTTCTCTAACCCTTA
Source organism: Nautilus pompilius (assembly GCA_018389105.1). Taxonomy (NCBI): domain Eukaryota; kingdom Metazoa; phylum Mollusca; class Cephalopoda; order Nautilida; family Nautilidae; genus Nautilus; species Nautilus pompilius. Next base: position 120,304 of record JACATO010000089.1, read on the forward strand.
AACCAGTCAAAGACTGAAAATGCAAAATAACCAAGTTATTTAAATAGATGGTAATAAGAAAGTTTCTCTATATATAGGTTTCAAACATGCACGAATCCAATTTTAAGGAGAAAGACAATGAATAATCCATAGAGATATTTTAAAATCATCTTTCTTTGTAATATAATTACACACACATATACACATATATGCTGAAATGATATTAAAAATTATAATTTCTTCAAAAATGTCACCAAAATCTATTTGTCTACCCTCAGAAACAATTTTTCCATTTAGCTTCCTCCCATCCATCAAAAAAATTCACTGCTCCATAATCCTCTAGTCCAGAGTTGGCATTGAAATATGTAGAATATTTTTAATTTATGTAAATTGTTGAAGCTTTTTTGGGGGGAAGCAGTATTCCCAAGTGATAAAACACTGACATACAGTTTAAGCACACAAATCTCTAGACTCAAGGTAGGCCTCCCATCAGCCACTGGTGGTAAAAGGCTTCAACAATCATTGTGCAAGTACAGGTTTCAAAGAACCAAACTTTTTCAGGGCCATGTGAACCCTGGGCCTGTTTGAAGAAGACATTTTGATAGAGTAAAAAAGCAAAAACTATTTGTGTAGATAAGCAGACCCGCTTAAGCAGTGTAAAAAAAAAGCATTTATTTTAGTTTCTGAATAATAAAAAGCCTTTAATCAACAAAGACAGAACAAAACATGGGAGAAAGGCCTATGTTTAATGTGTAAGTGTATACCATGTGAAGAGAGTCTCTGTCAGTAAATGTCAGGTAAACATGTAGTTTATTTTTTATTGAAAACCATATTCTAACAGTGGTTCTATAAATGTTTCTGAGATAAAACAAATATGGATGTTAAACAATAAATAAAGGAATGGCAGTGCAACTTTAATACCAATAATAATACCAATAATAATAATAATAATAATATAATAATAATAATAATAATAATAATAATAATAATAAATAATAATAAAAGAATCAATGTTTTAACTTGAATAAACAGTTATTGACCTGCTGTGTTGGTGCAGAGTTGTGTATTATATAGATAATGGCAATGTTTCAAACTCAGGGAAGCATTAGCCACAGCCAGTCAAAGTTTTCGGCTGTAACATTAGTGAAAATTGTACAAAAACTGAAATGCAGCAAAAGTGAAAAGAAGTGTCAAGAACTTGCTTCCTGACTCTGATTCTTTTCTTAAAAAAGATGAGTAGCCACAAAATTCTAAGCTGCTTCTATGTGTAAAGCATCAATAACAATAACAAAACAGTTTCTGACAACTGAAGAGGTCTTGTTACTATTCTTATTATTTGTCTTTCTGGGTGAATTACTGAATTAATAATAGTGTGGTGGGTATTTATAATTGGCTATTTTGTAAAGAAGTGATTAAGGCAACGAATGGCATATCGGGGGAGGTCACTGAAGCAGAATGAGAGAGCAGTTTTAAGAACTCCCATGACAGTCATTCCAAAATAATTGGAACCTATATACAAGCAAGTCTCCCACCTTTAGCAGAAGTTTCTTGCTTCTTAGCAATGCCTCCTAGCAAATGCATTTATCAGATCCTTCCCTTTCTCTAAAAGGAATCATAAAAGAGCTATGGTATGGACAAGAACAGTAATAGCAAGGAAACATTTTACTTACATTAGATGCTACCATCAGTGTCCAAAAAAAGAGATAGCCAACCAGTTTACAATTAGAAGATCTTTACAATTCTTCTGCAAGTTAAACAGGAACACGCCAATCTTTTGTAACGTTTCTACAGCATAAAACAACAAAAATAAATGTTAAAAGATAAATAATTAACTACAAAACAATATTTTCTTATCACTTGGAGATTAATTTTCACAACTAGTACCAAATGCAGGAGAACGGAAAAGTGCAGGTGGATAACTCAACTCAGATCATCTTCATTTGAGTCATTTTAATAATTGCGAGAAACAGCAGCCATTGTCAAACATGCTGAGAAACCAAGAATCTCCATAACTATAAAACTAAATATAAAATTATTAGGGACCATCAACAGAGATATTTAATTTTTTTAGAATTCTTCTATCACATGTGCACTTTTATTTTGTAAAAGATACATATTCTTTTAATTTATTTTTCTAAATAATGCAAATATATTAATATATCTTTTGTCTCTCTTTTTTTGCATTTGTGCTTATTGCATAATTCTTTAATATTTACAAACCCGACAAAACCCAAACAATTATTTTCCATTATCTCTCTTTCCAAAGGGCATATCAGACAGAAGACAGCTTACCTACGTGATGTAATGTGATGAAGATAAGCAAATAATAAGAAAAAACAGGGAAGTCTCTATCTTTCAGGCTTTAAAGAACAGTAGAGAAAACAGGCAACTCTTGGCATGGTTTCTCTCTAAAAGTTCTGGGAGGAGGGTTAGGGTTAGTCTTAAATAAAGGTATTTTAAAAGAGTAAAAGTTTATATTTGCTTCTTTCAGCAAAGGAACAGAAAATAATGTGCGGGAAAATCCCTATTCTCCAATTATCATTACATGCAGGTAAATCAGAAGTAACTTTGGAAAATCTATTAAGCGTTTTAAAATACAATGTTGGATTGTCTTAAAATTACTTATTTATCTCAGGATTTTCCAGAAGTTGAATTAAACACAACTGTTTTGCCTTTACTCATTTATCAATGTTATGTGTAGTTCAAAATCTCTGAAAAATTCCAAGCAAATAGAATCTTCCTCTCTTAAGCTGAACCAGCTTCAGCATCAAAGACTAGTTTTCCAGCTGATGGACGGATATTTCATCAACAACAAAAAAAAAATAAAAACAAATAAAAATATGGTTTTGTACTAAAATCAACAGTTCCTGCACTCAAAATGTTACAAATTTGGAGAACACCTTTTTTTTTGTTTGTTTGTTGTTTTTTCTGGAAACTTAACTGAGACTTTAAATCAGAAGCACATTTACTGATAACCTGAGAACCAACAATGTCAAAGTTACCTAATCATTCCATCCAAGATTGAGCAATGTTATTAAAAGTAACTAATGTTCATGATACTATGCTTAAAATTCTATTCCATGGTTATTCTTCTGTGGTATACAATAAAGTATGTTGCCTTCTCAGTGGGAATTCTTTCTGTACTTCAGAATTTTTTGCAAATGTTCAAACGCATACAGACTGATTAAAGAATTGGCATTTACATCAGCAGAACGTGTCTGTGAAATATTAATTACATTAACTGTGCTGAAAGGGCAAAACATTTATAATGTCGAATTATACTCTCCAGACATACATAAAACTGGCTCAAAATGTATTTATTGATTTATTTTGTAATTAAAATCGTAAAAATTTCTCCTGCAAATTAAAAGATAATGAATCAGTGTAACTTTCTTAAAAATATTTTTAAAATATCTGTGAAAATATTATTTAACTGGCACTGATAACACAACTTTATATATTTGTAGTGGCAAAATCAAAAATTCAACAGAGATTAATGCAACATTACTCAGTATTAATTTCAGTTTAGCACTGACAAAACGGACAGATTGTTTAATCCTATTGAAGCACATAGCAGTGAATGTGATGGAGATGATGCAAGCAAAAGTTATCAGCATTTGCCAGATTAACTCTTTTTTATTTTTATCTGTTTTCCTACTGAACTAAAGTAAGATGTCATCAACTTAAACAGGTTTGGAAATTGATGCTTTCAGACTTATTTTGTATAGAGAACTACAAAATTAGAAAGGTTGATGATGCAATTGTAAAATTATTTTAAAGCATTAAAAGCATATATATATATATTTCTTTGCAGTGTGTGTATTTGAAAACTAGTTTATAGTTCTTCCATTAAGCACTGATTCATGTAGTTGTAATATTATGAAGAACAGAGGCCATCTAAATGATTGCCAGAGTAGATAATCATTATATCTGAAAGTAATGAATCTGGTTCTTCTCTCATGTAAATAATGATTTTGTTTGATCATTCTGGTTTTTCTGGGAATACTAAAATACTGTGACAGATCAGCAAAAAAGGTGGATATCCAGGCACTCACATGCTCAAATATCTCATAGTCCAATGACTTGATGATTATTTTAGTCACAATGTGACATTTAAACCAGTATTTTACATACTGCAAGTGATAAGCTTGCTACAGATTACTGTGTATTATATTAAATAGTTATAGGAGTATAGAAGGGAAAAAAAAACCCCAGTAATCCTAACTTCTGTTTGCTTTTGTTTCATGTATCAAAAAACACCAAAATGCACTCAAATGAGTCTTTCAGATGGCCAGGGCTACCTCTTTAAAATTTGACCAAAGAATTAGAAACCGGCAATTACTCAGATGAATACCCAACTACTGTTCTGTCAAAACAATTAAAATTTACAGGGACACACAACATGTGGATGCTGGCAGTTGTTTGCAAAGTTGTTTTCATCCTTTTCTTCTTTCTGAAAAGAACTTCATCAGCAGTATTATAGGAGCCAGATAATCTATTTTATTACAAAATATGCGCAAGTAACTAAACACAATCTTTTTCACTTCTTTTATATTTCCAGTACTTTTGTGAAGTTCCAGTTCTGGTTAATTTGAATGAATAAAAGGTAACCAAGTTGTATCTGTTTCAGACAAAAACACACGTTGGCAGTAAACATCTGCAACTGCTGTACTACAGCTTTAAATTATCCTCAGTGAAGTGCATGCATGTCTGTAGCAATTTTCAAATATCCCCCAAATTTAAATAAACATATGCTCATATCATGACCCCCTGAGTGATCAATATGAGAACAGAGACTTCAAATTTAAAATATGAAATTAAAGAAAATAATTTTCAACCAATAATGAAGTTATTTTCGTAAGTCTGTTATGGAAGTCTTCTGCTTGCACAACACATTCAAATCGATTATGCAAAATGAATTTACTGGTAGCCACATCTCATGCAATTAACAAGGTCCTACTTTCTATTTTACAGTTATGCAGAAGGCAGTAAAATTATTTATCTGTGCTACCTCAGGCATTAATTTTTTTCCAGACGTCCAGCTATGCAAATGTTTCCCGCTGACTAAATTTGGAGAGCAAAATTTATAATAGGAAAATGGCGCGGAAATTCTTTTTATGTATGCATGTGCATTGAGTGTGACCATATTTTTCTTGAAATTGTAGTTAGAGAGAACAACCAAAAATTAATATTATCAGAAAGTAAATCAGCCAGGACAATCCCCTTCCCTCATAACGTTTTATCTGAAATTCTAAATAAACAAACAAAAATGTTCAAAAATAAAAGATATGGAAACAAAATTTTAACAAATTAGCAAGAGGAAAAAAACCCATCGGACAACAGAAAGTATACTGACAGGGTGTCAAGGTGGTCAGTGGCCCAGTGGTTATACTACGAGTCCTGGCTTAGCATACCTCCCTGCCATAGTTTCTTCTCATGTTCTTCATCAACCAGTCATGTGGGGGCTTCCTCTAAGCACTCATTTCCTGCCACATCTAGAAAGACAAAGAGGAGATCTAGTGGCAAGGCTGGACCATGCTGAACCTCGCCCTCAGGTGGTACAGGATAAGAAGCAGTCAAGCGGATAACCGTAGCACCATATTCTCTAACTGGGTTTGACTACCTTGTAGAGGGGTTACCTCTGTTGTTGAGAATGGTGCATGACATAGCAACAACAACAATGGCATATCAGGAATGTTGAGAGAGGAAGGAACAATTAGCCAAATTCTTACAGGCAAAGCCATCAGAATTTTCACAAGAGGAGAAGAAAAGAAAAGGAGGGATATAAAAGAAAGCAAACAAAAATACTGTAAAAAAAGCTGGAGATTTAGAACTTGAGAAAAATTTACCAAATCCTTTGAGGGACTCTCCAAACTTTTGAGGGTTTACTGATGCTGCCAGTGCTATTTACTCAAGTTGCTTTAACTCTTTCAGTAACACTTTTCAGTAAAAATATGGGAGGAAAAAATGATGCCATGTCTATAATTAATGACTGAGATAATACAGAATGATTCCATTTTAAGTAAAACCTGACAGAATAGCCATGATGCTGGTCTTTGCAGAGTTGACTGCAAGCTTAAGAGAATCAATTTTTTGTTCCATTTACATTAAATTTTTCTAAATTTAGATTTCTGAACAGATGTAATGCATGTGCACATGCATTGAATTACTTTATAAAGACTTTTTTTTTACCATTTCTTCAAGAGTTGGAGCAAGCAACAAAATTGCTCTATTTCATATCTCTCCCTCTCAACAGATTTCAGAGGAGAAAACATGATATACAAACAAACATCATTACCAGAAGTAGCCAAACTGTCTCTTCTTTATTTATGTAAAACACAAAACCATTGAATCCAATCAAACACTCATACCTCACAACTAAAGCAATTCTCTCTTTCTTTTTTTCTTTTTACAGAACTGCTATTCATAGGGCACAAAGATGTGTGCATGCAGAGTTGACTAATATAGGGAAAAATACACCATCACCAACACCCCCCCTCCATCTAATCAGTACATTTAGAGATACATAAATAATATTTTCTCAAATTAAATTTCTCCACTGAGGGCCCAAGTATAAGAGTTAATGTTCTAGGGAGTCTCTCATCAGCCAAAATCAAAGCGGTTCAACCATAGCTGGTTGACTGCATTCCAGGCCATGGTTGGAAAATATATTTCCTCAAAGAATCTTCAATTTTACGTAATTGTGCTTAAATCCACATGTGAGGCCAAGAGGGGACTTGGAAGTAGCAGAGATAAGCCACATTAAATTTGTTTATGTCCCAGCTATGGTCCAGAGAGACAATTATGAGATGGAGAAAATATACAAGTCGATTGCAGTGCTGGCTTCTGATCTTCTGAGGTACAATACGCATGATAAAGCAAAGATTAAAGAACACACACACACACACACACGTATACACAGAGAATATTGTTTATTGACATTACTTAAATTAAATTTGTATTGATTTAAGACAAGTTCGTTGCTTTTGTGTAATATTCCATCTTTGGAAGATAGATTGCCTATTTGGAGTATTAAAAAAAGTTGGTTCTTATAATTCTGATTGCACTGCCAAAATCTACCTAAATAGTTAGTTACCGGTTACACTTTGGGCTCATCTTTGGAGCACCAAAGAGTCAGGGGATCATAAAATTTTGATTAAATAAAAAAACTCGAACTATTTTTTTAGCCTGCTAAGTGAAAAACAGCCCCCCCCCACCAGAATAGACTATTTACAGAACACAATAATTGATTCTGGCATAGATCAATGTAAAGAGAGTTCATTTCTCGTGGGTAGAATTATGCTATCTATAGGTGGTAAATTAAATTAACCATTTGAATACATCTTTTTTTTTGTTATCAAGCATTTCAGCTGAGCAACTTGAAGAACACACTGAATAAAGAACATCCAAACAGCTGGAGATACATGCTACAAAATATACAGAGCCAATCTGCATTTTACAATATATCTGTTTGAAAACCAAACGTTTTTTTTTTTTTTTTTTGGTTAGGTTAGCACAAAATTTTTTACCAGAATTCTGTCTGTTGGTAACTCAGGTTTACCTCCCATTCACCTAATTTTTTGCTTTTGCTAACATAAAATATATATATATATATAATTCAATTCCATCAATCAATGCCTGAACATAGGCAAGGTGGGCACCCCTAGGTTCTTCTCTTGTTAGCGGCCAATAATTTGTCTGAGTTCCCTAATATCTTTACCCATTAAGACCTTTCGGCCTGAAATCCATGCTGCTAGTTCTGTTTTGCCATCTTTAGCACAGTATTCCACTTTAAAGCTCAAAACTACAGCTGTTTTCATAAAATTGGTTTTATCTGCTTAAGGAACAAACAAACAAAAAAAAAAGATATTACCTTAATAAACTTTCACTTGTGATGGATGTATGCACCCCTTTCTGTGCAGATAGGGCAAAACAAATGTCGAAATGTTATCATTTCATAAAATTTAAATCTGTATCAGGTTTTGTCTGGATGAATTTTCGTTTACTACTACCAGGGGCGTTCAAATTAAACCCGGCCAAGTGCCATTACAGCATGTGTTGTTCTGGCTAGGTTTCAGTTGAACATCTCTGGTATATAATCTGAGTCATTACCTTGCCCTCACACTGAATACAAATTAATCTTTGCTTCTGATTTAATGACTCCCATAAATAGCTGTTGTTACACGGCATTTACAATCTTTCACATTTAATATCTTCTAATTACCATGTGAAGATGATGCTCTTTGGAATGTTTATATCGGTCATTAGAGATAAAGTGAAGATGAATTTTGTCTAACGATGCTAATGAAAATATATTGATATGCCTAAATTCTGAATTTTAACACTGTCACCATTTTGATCTTTAGTATTTGTGTTCCTTGACATTGGGTTTCCTTCTTTTAAAACAATTAAGGTAAGAGAAACAAATAATAGGCTTTTATTATTAGTTTCTCTTACCTTAAGTATATAATCACAAAAAATTTTTTGAGAACTGGTTTTTACACTTTAAATGTGAAAAAAGTAACCACAAAAGCATATTATTTAGCCAAAATCTCTCTCATGTTATTTTTTTTTTTTTTTTTTGAGGGGTAAGAGTATAAAATATTACAAAACAGGCTTGTTATTCTATCCAATCATCTTTCAACACTATAATGTCAGTGATATGGTAGTTCAGTGGTTAGCCTACTGGAGTGCTAAAATTAAGGGTCTGAATTTGCTTTCTGTGGAAATGGCTCGGTTTGGTGAACCTCTCTGGAATGGCTATGTGTTGCCCTTCTTTCCCAGCAGGTTACGTGGATTTCCACTCACTTCTAGGTTTTCTCCCATATCTACATACAAAGAGCTCTAGTTGAGATTTCCTTGCCAAATATGGAAGTGGTGCTGGATTGCCAGAAATTCCTACCAGACAATCATAGCACTATGCTCCTTCAGCAGGGTTATCTGCCTTGTCATTATCAGCATATGCAAAAAAAAAAAAACAAACTACAAGGCTGTAATTAGTAGTCTTTCCTTTTGAAGAACATTGAAAGAAATATCTACACGAGAAGTTGGTTTCCTAGTTCTGCTATAGCATTCACTTTGGAATAAGTCAATTTCCTGTTTAACTGAGATTTGGCAGGGTTCATGGTTAGGACAATTAAAACAAATACGAGGTCTGTCCAAAAAGAAACCGAACTTTTTAAAAAAACAAATTTATTGCTTTACTTACAATTTAATCAGATTTAACTCTTTAATGATTGTCTGGCCATGGGGAACAAACTCATGATGAATGATGCCCTTCCAATCAAAAAAGATGATCAATATCATCTTCACATTTGAGCGACTCTGATGTGCTTTTTTTGGTTGTGGTGACAATGATCCAACCCACTGTGATGACTGCTTTTTTGTTTCGACATCGTTGCTATACACCCACATTTTGTCACCTGTTATGACACTTTTCAGAAAGCTTTCATCAGCATTGGAACGATTGAAGAGTTCCTGCCTGACTTTGGCTCGGTTCTCTTTTCGTTTATCTGTCAGCAGACGTGGCTACACGATGCATGTTCAATTTTTCTTTTAAAATCATGTGGCATGAACTTTTACAGATGCCTACTTCTTCGGAAACTTCACAGACAGTCAGGCGACGATTTCCACGGATCACAGCACGCACTTTCTCAATGTGATCATCATCCGTTGTCGTGGAAGATTGTCCAGATTTGGGATGATCTTCCTGATTTGAATCACTGGTACCACTCGTGACATTGTGTACGGCTCAGACAATCCTCCCCATAGGCATGATGGCATTCACTTCCACTGCGTACAGTAAAGATTCAGAAATTTCCAGCAATCAATCAAGGAAACAATGAATCCAATTTAAGTTGCTGTAAAGTTTTATTGCTTTAATGGTAAAGTCTGGTGTGAAAGTGCTGTTTGATTATTATGGTAAAAGTTTTCCCTAAAACAGGAGAGGGAAGGGGGGCAGGAAATTTTAAAAAGCAAGCCAAAACTGGAGATACAACAACTATGCCATTGGGCATACATATGTCTAAAGACAAGAAATTAAGTAAAATAATTAGATGAAAAATAAAACTAAATTGATGTCATTATGACTTTTGTTATTGAATACTATGGAAGTGCCAAAACTGAACCCGCAAGGCTAACAGGTGTTTTGGTAGCATCTAATGTGGCCTGTAGATGATTAAGTTGGATGGATTGCTTTCCGGCAGGTATGACACCAACATCTACAAAAGGTGACACGTTCAACATACCTGCCCTCATCAGCTATAGATAAAATGGTTTGCCCTCAGGTATTCTAATCATTGGAAAAAGACCTGTTCTGTGCTCCAACGCTCTTCTTGTAATTAAGCCATTTAATTTTATTCCAACATTAGTAACTCATGACACGTGTCACAACTTTAAAACCCTTTCATACATTATTTTAATTAAAAGTAAGACGACACCTGTCTCAGATCAGGAGATCATTCTCACAAAAGAAAATCTGTAGGATATCACAATTTAACAATTAATCAGATACAAATTTTGCTTTAAAAAAATGCTTTTATAAAGGTTTTATTCTATAACAGAAATAAGTTTCCTTACATATTCAAAAAATATATATAAGCCATGCAGATAATTCTACTACATATATTTTTTTAAGTGCGCAATTCTTAAATAATTTTACACTAAAATATGCAGCCTTTTCTGGTCTCAGTTTTTCTTTCTTACACAATTATTCAGTCAAGTGTAAATTTCCCATCATACTCAAAAATATTCCAACATGGAAATAATGCAGATAATCATAAATTATGGTATTTTATTTTTTAAAGAAACTTATATTGAATTAAGGGTTTTAAAATATTTTTTTATCTCTTGGGAAGAAATTTGGTACAAGGATAGCTTAATAATGGGAAAATAGAGCATTTATACATCAGAATCTACAGGTGGTAATAGAGATGCAGTCAATAAAAGATATTTAAAAAAAACAAGGCAAGTTGAACTAAAAGCAAAAGAAAGAAAAGCGTCTAACATATCTTTAGTATATCATATCACTAGAACGTTATTTATTTCCATCACTTTCTACCCACAGGATGTAATATAAATAATAAAGCTAATCAGAAACTAACTAAACTAAAAATGGATTTTCAATGAGGAATCATGGGAAATGTGATAAGTTCCAAGAGTCAAGATTAAAAAAAAATGTATGATGGTGAGACTTTATATGTTAAATAATTGTGGTCAGAATTTGTAGCTATCAGTACAAAATGTTGCTGGTAAATCAACCAAAATTCTAAGAAACGTTCTGAAGATCAAGCAGACTTTCATACAGACTAAAATAAAAATCAGTCATTCAAAACAGTACGTTCTTAACATGGTTCTACATTTTAGTAGGCTGAACATAGCAGTCAAACAACACTGAAGACCATAAAACACAAAGGCAGCATCATATCCTCTTGCAGCTGCAAATTAAAGTTTTCCCAGTAGAAAATGAGTACTTTGTGTTTACTTATATAAATGAACTTTTGCGTACTTCTCTTGGCTTTCTTCTGGTAAAACTATGAATGTAGACATTGTCCAATCATTTCTACCTTTGTCATATTTTAATTTATTTCAAATCCCATAAAACTAAACAACAAATATAGTATTAAATTTAAAAGGAAAAAACTGAAATTTTAGCACACACACACACACAAAAAAAAATTCCTCCACGCCAGACAGAACTCAAACAACAATAAACAGGGATAATAAAAGCCAAGGGATATATATCTTTTTAAACTAATCCTAGTTAATGTTTGAAAAAAAAAATACTCAGACAATCTGGAACCAAAGTTCTATAAGTGTGTAATATTGCCTCAAGATATTTTGTCATATTAATATTTAAAAAAAATTTTTTTTCTTGTCTCACTTTTTTTTAGAAAAAGGAAATCATGACTTTACGTAGTTTTATGATTCTTACACAAAACATATTTTTCAGCGCATTAAATACATTGATGAGTTGTTTTGGCCTAAAGAAAGATTAGAAGAATAAGTTCCTAACAATGACATACTCCCCAATAGTAGTATAGGCATTGGAAGGGGGGTGGGAAACGCTAATTTGTGAGGCGGTTTTCCTGCCACAGTTATTGGGTGTCCGTCTGCACCACTCCACACCTCACTCATTTGATCATACATCACTCCGTCATCTCTCTCGAAAACTAATGTTTCTAGTTTATAACATCTATTTAAAACTGCACCAAAATTGTTTATATATTTCAAAGAATGAACTTTCAACACTAAGGGTCATAGATGTGAAAGTTACACCATATTATTGTTTTCAAGTAAAAATTCTCATAAATAATCAGCATCCATTTACACGATCTTGGTTACCACCTATCCAGTAAGGATGACTCATCTCTCATGAGCTATCTGAAAATATTACTGTAACTGCTGGTACACTTTCCCAACTTACGTTTTAAATAGATTTAGTACCACTATTCCAAGCAGAAAAGGCAGGTATCGCTTGTCTTAATTTTAAACTGTCAACATACTTTTTAGTTGCTGCATTGTAATGATGATTTTTTTATCACTAAACGATGGCGATTTTACATTTGTAATAAATTTATGGTTTATATCTATAACCTATCGTACCAACAGAACCATCAGGTTTTAAACATATGGCATCTCCAGCAAAATGATCAGGAAAATCATCACCAGTTTAAGTTTTATTGGCAACATCGCATCCAGATATCAGTGCAGCTAAATTTGTAATTTTTTACTGTTTGGATTTACACTGATTGTTAACATTTCCTTTAAACAACATGTGCTCAACTATCATCACCATACTTCTTAATTTATGAATTATTGTTAGTTGGATATTCAATTTCTATAATTTTATTGTTTCCTAAGTTTAAATCCATCATTAAATATGCAGCATCACTATCACAATTTCTTATCACATATAAAAAAATTCATAACTATCTTGTATTATATGAAATTTCAATCCTTTAATTTTTACTGTATCATTAAAAGTTTGTTTAGTTAAAACAAAAATTCTATCTAAAAACCTAGATCTGTATTTTATATAAACTTTAAAAATTTTTTAAGGAAGAATGTGTTATTTTTATTTTTTTTTTCCATGTGAACCACTGTGTTCACATCTAGATCTATTAATTTATCTCCATGGTAAGTTGGATGTGAAAGATGTGGGGAAAACATTGACTACTGCTCTCTAGTATTAGAAATCTGATTATTATCTTCACCAAAAGCTTTTAACTCATTTAAATTATTAATACGATAACTGCCAGAATTGCAAATTTAACTCCATCATTAGAACAGGGTTATTAATATTTATAATTGTGTGATTATCTAAATTTAAATCTCCAACCATTAAACCTGAATGAACTCGTTTTAAAACGTTTGATGTGTCTAATCTGGAAGATACTCTTTCAGACTACAACCAAACCGATTCACACTTATTTACTACTTAAAATTAAATAAAATTAGGTGATTCCATAGGGAACTTTGCTGATCATCTAGACAATTCAACTATTCCTTCAGACAATATAATCTGGAAATTATCATAGTTTAATTTTTCAATTGATTTTTTTAATATTCATCTTTTTTATCTTTAATTTGCTTGATATATATATAGTTATTATAGATGGTAAACTGAAAGTACTGGCAATATCTCACATGATCATAGGTAGAGAATACAAAAACATAAATGTCACTGCATGAAAGCAGAACTGAAATAACAATGCTAAACAAAAAAAAAAAATTTTAATACATTAATTTCTTCTCACTTACATTAACTCTTTTCAATCTTGAATAGTTTCTTCTAAACCATGATATTTGATTTTTTCCATTCATTTTATTAGAAATGTTCTATCTACATTATCTAGAGGCTTAATTTAATCTATAATTTCTAATTTATTTGTTTAAAAATCATGGAATAAGCCAAAGATGTGATCTGTTTGTAAACTTTTGGTTTCTTTTATAATTTTAGCAAATTCAGTAACAGATTTTAAACATAACCGACCACAGGTAACACTGTTTCTATTTTGAATTTCAAATGCGTGTTAAGAAACATTTTTTATCACTAAAACTGCCACGAAACCAAATCTTTAAATATATACATATTATTTTAAAATTAGTTGGGAGTAAACAGAATGAATTAAAATAATAAACACTTTTATTAACTTAATACCAACAAGTCCAGTGGTTACCATGATTTTTAACTGAACCAGAATTTAAAATACCACATTCTGCTTTACTCGGTGTATTAAAGAGAGTATCTCACAAAAACCCTTTTAAAATGTTTTAACTTTTTACCATATTTCTCTACGCCAAAGTCTGTTAAAGGTCTTTCCATTTAATAATTAAAGGATAGCACCACTCGCTGAGATATTCTTAAATGGAGAATGATGTCAAAGTATTAAACCTTCACCAACAAATCCACTTTTCAACTTTACACACCTACAAACAACACAATTACATAAATATCTAATGTGTTTTGTTTTTTTCATATATTTTCAGCTGTAATGTCAGCTGCACCACATGTGCAACCTTTACACTACCACCACAATCACGATGCAAACCTGTACCCCCGCAGCTTTATGTCCGCCAGTGTAAACCGGTCCTCCAAGAAAACTTGCCGCTACTGCACCTAACAACGATAACACAAGCTTTTCCCAGTATTCAAGTTAAAGTTGGTAAAAATGGTTCCAGGACATCCACTAATTTTTGAACCATTAAATGTGTTCTGTATATCTTCTTCAAAAATGTCATTAAATCTATACAACTCTTTTGGAAGGAACAATGTCATAATGCTGCTATCTACCGATTCTGGAAGATGGTCAATTTGATTAAAGTCACAAACAAAAAAAGTAGTTTAGGGAGTATACTCTGTAAAAGGGATACAGCAAAAACAGGTATATAAAAAACAACCTTCCTCGCTTCTGGATATGCTTCATTTGTGATTCGCTACGTTTCGAATAAAAATTCGTAACTTTTAGCAACTCTACATTTTTAATCTCCTTGTAATGGGAATAAGAAATTCACCATGTAATTGATCTTTATTCAAACTCAAAGAGACACTCAACTGCTCTTATCAATTTTTGCTTTTTGAAGTTCTCTTCAAGAAAACCTATAATAAATATGACGCCGTATTTATTTAGCAAAGATACAATTTAAACAACAGTCAATTTATTACCATCTGGTTGTACATTTATAATTCTATCAGGAAAAAAGACAAAAAAACAACACAGCTACAAAGGACTGAGCCACTGCAGAAATATTTTCGTTAAAGGCAACCAACCGTAAGCTTTACATCAGCTAAGCTAGTTTTTTTTTTAGCCTTTCTGATGGAATACCTACATATTAAAAAAATATATATCAGTCCGATTAGTGGAAAATATCAACCTGTTTAAAATCTACTATTTCTTTATACATTCTATTAAAATTATTTACTCTAAAATCTAGATTTAGATCAAGTGCAGAAAATCCATTAGGATCTAGGACAACATAAGCATTAGTAATTGAACAGTTAATAAATATAGAAAAATTTGCTTTGTGGTTATTATCTTTAATGGCTTGAAATCCCAACACAATGTATTTAAGCTTTTCTGTTCTTGGTGAAATAGTCAACTTTCAATCAAAATTAGTACTTCATGGAAAAGCAATTAAATCACATGTTATTCTAAAAGCTATTTTAGTTGCTGTTCAGCAGACAACACTACATATGGCATATAGATACATATATATATATATATATAATATATTGCTATTTTCAAAAAATTAGATTTTTCCTACTTGCAAATCTGTTTTGTCCTAATAATTACATCATTATCTCCCTTCTATTTTTTAAAATATTTTGATTCTTCATTCCACACAATTCTTTTACAGTCTTCATAAAGCCTAAAGATTAAGTTATAGAGATATCAAAAACGAAGCTACCTATGGGATTTGATTTTTCTATTATGTTATCATGTCTTGCTTTAAATCCTATATCATCATCTGCCAGTCACTTGTGTCTTTACCAAACATTGATTCAATTCCTGGAACATGCAAAAACCCTCTGGATAAATTATCAATTCTTTCATAGTTGTTACTTGACCCAGACAGAGTACATTATCAATTTAATTATAACCTAAAATATATTCAATCTGATTATATAAATACAAAATGTCATTATTTGTCAAACTTATTATCAGCATTAGTATTTGCATAATTTATATTATCAGCTTTCAGAAGTTCTTCAAAAAATATACAACCTTTGTGTGTCAATAAATGCACATCTTGATTTTGAATTGTAATATTCATTTCTATTACTTACTTAAGATTTTTCCCAGTTCTGGACTCATACTCATGAAATTCATATTTACTGATAGTTTCATCAACAAATCAATCTTACAGTGGTATATCAGCAAAGCCCAAGATCCCAGACACCTTTATGCCTGTGTATGAGGCCAAAAGACTTGAAAGCATATTATGATTTGAAATTTTGTATAGATTTCAGAAATCCATTTCTTAAGTGTCTCAGCCTGGACAGTATGTGTGAAAAACGATGTTTTCCACATCAGCGTTGGTAAAAACAACATAACTCAGAAAAAAAACATTTTCATTAATAACAATGTAAACTGTCATTTGATGTGAGTGTTACTGGTTTCAAAAATCTTGAAATGCCTATTGTGATATACCTGGGCATTAGTAAATTACAAATATGGGATTTTATATAGTGAATGCTCTTTACCACCTTTTTTAAAGGTATTAATGTTATAAAATCTAAGTAATTTTATAGCTGTTTGGTGGTGCCACCTATGTACTAATCATGTGATCATGTCTGAATAAACAGATCATTTAACCTAGTTTTCATTTGATGTGCCATAAAGCATCAAGAAAGCTTTTCAGTGAAATATGAGTTGATTTTACGGCATATGAAGTTAAATATCATCATATCGTAAAAATTATCTGAATCAGACTAAGAGAAAAAATACTGCAGAAATGAAAGATTAATTGGAATATGCTGATGTCTGTGATGCTCATTGAAAAGCATTTGAAAGTTATCAGACAGCAGAAATGTTTATCATCTGAGAAAAAAGGCTCAGAATTTATACATTCGGTATATAGCAAATGTACTACTACACTTGAAAAGCTTGAGGTTGACAGTATGGGGTGCACAACCTTGTCTTTGTTACAGGAGATAACAAACAAGTTTGGAGAATTGTTTTTGTCTGTGAACCTTCCAGGAAACAGGGTAGTACTGTGTACTACAAAGATATTGGTTCAAAACATGCCCTGGAAGATACAGAGGCCTTTTCTAACTTTAAATCATTTAATATTATGCAAAGAGTGCACTTTAATTAATGATGATCCTACCCAGCTAAAATCAGATCCATTACATTCCACAATAACAACTGAAGCCATTGACCTTCTTTTTGGCCATGACCAGGGTTTGCTTTCTTGCCCTAGAAGGGGTTTGGGGTTCTGTTGGATCAGCAGTGTTGATTTGACAAGCTGAACTTCCTGGGGACTTGCAGTTCAATCACTAGCATGGTTCTCGGCCTTGAGTCGAAGATGACAAGATTGCCTTTGGGTATCACTCAGGGTCTCTGACTTCTGCCAAAACTGCATGCAGATCAGTAAACTACCCTGAAAAAAGAGTACAATTCCAGATATATTATTCTGTTTCTTTAGAGTCAAGAGAACTGGTTCTGAGACTCAACCAGATGAAGATTAATGTGTTGTAAGACACGTCGATGTTGCATATCAGGGTGCAATATTGGCCACATGTGGAAATTCAAAAATTGCTAAGCACATCTTCATCAGCACTAGTTTGAAAAAGCGTTACTGGCCACAGGAAAGTAACAGAAAATTTTTTAACAATTTCTGTTAATAGAACTTGCAACAAATGTAGCAAGTAAGCATTTTGCTGTAACTCATGGTTTACTTGCAAAGCCCTAACTTGCCATGGGTTCTGCATATGATAAATATGATGAGCTCAATGAAACACTTTTTAATTCAAGTACACTCTACGGCACATTTGGTATTTGCTTCCAAAATCTTCTTGTCTGAAACCTTGGATAGCTAAGGGTAATATATCTACCATCCCCACTGTATCATCCGACACTTTTAGGACAAATAAGATGAAGTCAGAGAAAATAGTTTCCAAAAATATGGGGGGGGGAAAGCCAGAGCTCTCTAATTTGATTATCAAATTACAGTAGGTACTAAGCCAAAGAACTTGCTTAGAGTATCGCAAAAAGATATGCTATAGATGATGCTCACTACAATGCTGCAGAATGGAATTAGAGAATCACAAATGACACATACCCTAGAAAGGTAGTGGGCTACATAGAGAATGTATGTCTGCCATCACAAAGCTTGATGTGGTAGAAGCCATGAGAGAGTCATAAAAGGTAGCCAAGGAGTGTGGTGAGGATTATCCATTGTTACCAATCATTTGGCAGTAGCGAAGTTCAGTTTTCTAGATCTAATTACAAGAATCACCACATTTTGATAATGCTTGTGTGCATGAATACTTTCCATATATCTTTATCATTCCTTGCAGCAATAGGATACATCATAGATGAGTCTCATGTGTTAAATTTTTTATATGAAGATGTCCTGGCACATGGATTTATAAATGAATTTGTACAACAGACATTACAGTAGGTGCTAAAGATTAAAGCCAATCCTGATTAATGACACACACACAAACACACACACCACACACACACACACTCTCTCTCTCTCCCTCAGAAAATTTTTGGAAAAAATGGACCATTGCCTAAAGATTTCAGAGATCAGTTAGAAGGTCTGAACAATATTCCATCACCAGGAAACATGGATGTTTTCTGCTATCTATACACATGTAATGCAAAAGTACATAAAACACACAGAGGACACTAAGAATGGTTTGCATGGGTGTCAATGCAAAATACTGGATGCTGCATATTGACTTAGCTGAGCTGTACCTACTGTTCGGTAGAACCATTAGAACAAATTATCTGGATCTATATATCTATTGCCTCAAAAATAATTTGTACTTTGTTCCTTGTGAAATTCCTTGCAAAATTATGCTCAATATAGCATAAAGTATTACCTGAATGTGTTGAATCTTAAGCTTACACACCCAGAAAAACATAATTTTATGAGCATACCATCCAGGCTGGGACACTTTAAAAATGACTTTCTGAAATCTACACAAAATTTCTAGTCAGAATATCCCTTCAAACCTTTTTATCCTCACACATGTATAGAAGTGTCTGGGCTCTCAGAGTAATATATTAAAAAAATCGATAAATACTCTAGTTGATTTCATAGTGGCTTCAGCCAATATTTCTGGAATCCTTTTCTCATTTTTAAAATTTATTTTTCCCTAAGTTTTTAAGTTCTCAATTCAGCAATTAAAATGTTTATGTCTCAAATAAAATATTTGATTTGTGAATTATTAGAATTTTGAATTGATTTTACTTTTAAAAGAATCTTAAGCCCTTTAAACTTTAGTAAAATTTCTAATAATAATTTTTTTCTGTCTTTTGAATTTTGCTGATAATTTGCATAACTTTATGCAAAACTATATCTAAAGTTCCTGCGGTCCTAACAGTTTTACTATCAGCACTATATTCGAAAATATTTCTATTTTACCATCTGAAGAAAGTAATATGTTCCAAGATTAATCATTACAATTCCTTACTGTTTTTAAGAATCTAAATTCAGCGTTGGATAAAATCTGTTTTAAAATTTGTAGATTTTGATGATAAAACAAAAATATAAGAATCTTTGGGTTGGGCTAATTGTACCCTGCTTTTTGCTATTTTATATAATAGTTTTTAAACCTTTTATAATGTCTTGAAATTAGTCTTATTTATCAAATTTAACATAAACAATTGATTATCAACTGTATTTATTCCAATAAAACATTGTTATTTCCAGCTTGATCAGATGCTAACAGTAAACATTCAATTAACTGATTTAGATTTAAAGGTAAAAAAAAACAAAACAAAAACATGGACACCTTCACCAAGATATGGCTGTCTCATACTCTGTGGTATAAATTGGTCCTTTCTAGATGAATCTTTTGCTGGACTTTTAATAATTCTGAACTTTCTAAGCTCAGGGGCCATTTCTTTGTTCCATTTATATTTTTTAATTGAACATCGTCCACCTGGTGCAGCAGCATTGTTGAGCTAAATAAATGAATTGTATTTTAAAATTGTAAGATAACTTTTATCATCTTCTTCGGTGAGAATATCTTTGTCTGGTTTTGTTTTAGTTAAAAGTTACCATAAACCAGGAGTGTGGTGTCAGTTTTAGAGTCAGCATCAGTATTAAGCTTATCTGGAATTACTTATAGGAGAGATTATCCAATTGGATACTTGTCGGACTCTAAGTAAATGCAGATTGATCATCCTTAGAAGCCAAATAATCTGCACCTACTTTTATGTTGCCCAGTTACAAAAGGAGCCGCCTGCGGAATTGATGAAGGAACGGGGCGCAACCTCTAGGCATTAAGGTGATGGTAGCTGCTTGTTGTATCTATAATCAACTGAAATAATTTAATTAATTAGCATGAGCATCTTCCTCACTTATTTTTCATCAAGAAACTAGTTATTTTATTTCTTTTTAAGCAAACCTTTGTAAAAAAAATTTCTTCCTGCTGTGTCTGTATCTTACATAAAAAAATCTAATATATGTTTAGAAACCCAGCCAAGCAAAGCATCTTAGTATTGTTCAGTGATGTAAACGAACTCCCACAGCATCATTTAATGGCATAATCAAAGTTTCCAACATGTGAAACTTCCTACAGAATTGTTAAATGAGGTGAAATTCATCAAACTTATAATACCCCTAATCAGGTAATTTGTCTATAACTTCCGACCCGTATTCCGGCTCCAAGCACTCTTCTGTAAAATATTTAAATCCAACAATAGCCAAGTCCAACCCCCCCCCAAATATGATGGAAATCCTTTTTTTGAAAATGGAAATAGAACAATAAAATTCAAATCACTTTACTGAGGATTGGCATGCTAAGTAATTGCTGCTGGCCACCAATATAGTGAGTACTGGCAGGAACGGGGTTAATTAATCTCTTTTGGATTTCAAATATCATTTGAGTACCCTAAGTATTTTACACCTGGTTCTTCTTTTTCACCTATTAATTCACAAACATTTTGTGAATTTAAATTTTCACTCGTTAATGCATTTTCATTTGCAAAGTTACTTATTAACTATCGTTTATTAGATTTATTATCAAAACAGCTTATTTTAAAATCTGATATTCAAGTTGATGTAAAGATCTGGATAAAATAGAATAACCCAGAAACCCAATAATAAACACATAAGTGAAGTGATTCTCCTGCATCTGGTCCTCCTACAATCAGCTAATCCATATACATATATATATATATCCTCGTGTAATAAAAAAAATATGATCTTTACTGTTTTTATTTTGCCAATAAGTTCTAATTTCATTCCTTGATGGTAAAAAAAGGAAAAAAAAGGTAAGTTCTAACTGCTTATTTATCTTCATTTAATCTAATTTGTTTAGCTTCAGGCTCAGTTCCACAGTCATTTCCTTCTGTAAACTCAAGACTGTCAAAAGAAACGTACTTTCTATAATCACTTTATGAATCATTTTTACTCCACAGAATTGGCGAAATTGCCAAAGGTAGGAACAAAGCTGCAGACTGAATCATCAATAAAATCTTTTAATGACCTCAAAGCAGAATCTGAAGGAAAAGTGTCAGCTAAATACATTCTCCCTTGAGATCCTGGATTAGACTAATTTATATAAATAAAACAACTAAAATTTAATTTATTGCTTAAAATGTAAAGCCAAGAAGGAAAAAAAAAAGAAAAAGAACAGGTTATTAGTAATAATAGTGGACTAATCTTATCAGGGACATGTTAAATTTGTTGGAAAAAATATTTTAAAAAATGTTTGTCTCAGGGTTAAAAATCTATCTCCACGGTGATGGGTGATATACAGTCATCTTTAGGAAAACTTTCTGGTTTTCCTTGGAAAAAAAAATATCTTACTGAAAAACATTCACCAAGATAATGCTGAGGTCCAGGTACAGGATTAAACTTAAGATTAAATTCAGATAACCCCCCAAAAAAAAAACTGGTAAAAAAGCTATTAAGAAAGTTGATCAAGCATGCTGTAAACATAGTGATTGTACAGGCAGATTTTCTGCTATCAGCAAACAAAAAACTTAAAAAAAAATATATCTATGGAGGTTCAGTTAAACAACAATAAAAGGGCTCAAAACTACCTGTTGGAGGTTCCACCTAGACTGATACAGGTTCCAGTGCAAGAAGAATAAAAAAGGTAAACCAAAAGAACTTGCAGACACCTGGCTTGTATTAGTGATGAGTTACATAAACCCATCAGGAAAAACTATTCTAGATGGCAGGTGGGTGTTTGTTCATCCAATAAATGATATCTAGTTGGGGGATTTAGTTGAATATGCAAGCTTATTCTAAATGGAATAAAGATTATATATATATATTAAATTTAATAAATGTATTTTTAAAATTGTTTCTTTTAAAAAATAAAACTGGAAAATCTTTAGTAGAATATTAATTATTTATTAAAACTGTCTGGTAGAAAACCAAATAAATTATGGACTGATATAGGAAATTAATTCGTTAACAAAACTTAAAAAAATTTTTTAGAGGAAATATAACTTTATCATACGAGTAATAAAGATAAATTAGTTGTGGGTGAGAGGTTTAATAAAACCTTAAAAAATAAAATGTGGATAAAAAAAAATAATATTATTATTATTCGGATAAACATTTTAAACACATTTATGGGTGAGTATAAAAACAAAACAGAACAATAAAACCAGATTTATTTACACGTCACCAAAAGTAGTAAAAGAAAAAAGGAAATGTGGAAAAGACAGAAAGAAAAATAAGAAATACCGATTTAAAGGTAACATGAATATATACTACTATTTAAAAAAAAAAACATTGAAAAAGCATATGCTAAAACAGGCACAGACTGACTATGGTCCACCTGCCAAGCATTTGTGAGAATGGGGGCTATGAAATTAACCCTAAACAGTGTCCCCTCCCACAATGCAATTTTTTCCATTTAGTGTTCCTGCTGACTGGACCAGCAGCATGGATACTCTAATCTACATACAAATCTAAACCAATAGATACCTGTGTCAGCATTGCTTGCTGATGTCTAGGCTATTTTTAGATGCAGGCATAAATGGAAGCAGTGGCTAGCAAGGCCACACAGTTTGTTTTATGGCAGCCAGTTTTAACTCTCTAAATCAAGTTGATAGACCAGGAGACAAAGCACTTAAAATATTGGATAGTGTAAGGGATTAACTAGGCCTACTGACTTCAGATTTAGAAAGTCAAGAGTGTTAAATAAGCATTTACCTGATAGGTAAAGATAAACTTTGGTTAACCAATCAGGAACAGAAACTTGAAATGCCATGTTACTTCAAAGTATGGAAGCTACTAGCTAACTTGTGTCCAGATGAAAGATCCAAGAAAGCTGAAGAATTGGTAGTACTGTTGTTACTTCTAAGATCAAGATACAAAAAACTGCAGCTGAAGAAATTTTTTTATTGCGGTATATAATATTGTAAAACACAATAAACTGCTCTCAGATTCAAGATACAGTAAAGGAAAAGTATCCAAACTGAAAGTAATTGCTTTTTTGCACTGCATAATTCATCAGGAAGCTCTCTGTAAAAATGTCCTCAATATGAATCGCGTGGGAATATTTGGCTCCACATACATCTGCAAACAAACTTTCTCACTAATGAAGAGAAACAAGGCAGAGTTAAGAATTTGGATGATGGATGAGTGTTTGGCTGCAGTGTTGTGTTTCCATATCTGAATTTACTCCAAATATTGAGAAACTTGTCAACAATTGCAAGCAGCACCATCTCTCACATTGATGTTGATGATTACTGATAATATATGGCTCTGGTTATACTTGTTTGCTTACCTTTTAAGAATAAAATACTTCTTAAAATAAATTTTCCACTTCAAATTTCTGATTGATAATGCAGACTCTTATCTGGACCATTTGAACTTTTAATAAGACCTGCATTATAAAAAAAATTCTGCCCGCACCTGCATTAAAAGTTGGACTGACGAAATATTTAAACTCAAAGAACAGTAACAGTTCTTTGGACATAAATTAAAACCTGTAGATGTAGAAGAAACGTTATGATTGTTTTATGAGCAAGAGTTACAATAAAACAAGCATGTCTCATTAAAAATGTTATTCATCCCATCAAAAAAAGGTGTTACTGGATTAATGAAGACTGAAATGTCCATAAGATAAAGTAAGTTGATATCCTATCATCAAATGGAGATATTTATTTACCAATTAATCTCACTGAAGTTGGATTGTTTTTCTAATTTATTTAAGTTCATATTTGTATGTATTTTTTGTATTACATGAGCTATCTGCATAATTCTGTAGCTTTAATCCTTTTTTTAAAATTACATATTTTTAATTCCTCTACAAAGCTTTTTCGATTAAAGACCTGTTGCATACATTTTAGATCTAAATCCACAAAATTCATTTATTATTTTTCCTGCAAACTCATCTTTCAGCTTTCCTACGACATTTTTGCTATGTATTTTAATTTTTAGAGAAATGGTTTACCCGGTAAGCAGAAGTGTCATAATTTTTGTATATCTCTTGTTTTTACATAACAGCACAGAGAATCCGCATCTGAAGATAACAGTGTTAGATTATTTTTCTTTTTGTATTTCGATCTTATAACATTAAAGTGAGAAATCGTACATTAAATATTCCGAATAATCTAAAGTGCACATTCCTAAGTAACGGGGTTCATTAAAGTTCATAAGTTTACTTTTTCATGTGTAGAAGAACTAGGTTTTTGTCAATAATATCTGTAGCATACTATTTAGTAATTTTATTAACATGTTCCTCTTAACCTGCCCTTACATTGCCAAAACTCCTAAACTGCTCGTTTTCCTACATTTTCCATGGATATAGAATAGCAGGTTTATTCATTAACATTTTCAAAATTATTTGTAAAGTTATTTTCCATACCTGTATTTAACTCAGTATAAGGATTTAACCAGGCAGTTTGATTAAAAGTGACGGTTCAGTGAATAAAGACAAAGCTGAAAATTTCTATAATGTGCAACATAATCCCCTTTTTTTAGTATAAAGAATATTCAACAGTAGCTCACATCCGAGTTTATCTTCTATCATCTTATTTCATTGAAGCAAAAGCCAAATGGTGTTCGAGATGAGTTTTTCCTACAGCTGGTGGTAGCCTTTATGGTAACTAGATAATCCCTCAGGGTGTCCTAAATCCACATAGTGAATCTGATTTTACTTTTGTAATAAAATAATATTTTTTCTGTAATCTTCTGATTTTACCCACCTAAACCCACTTGTCGGGAGTGGTCGGTGCATGTCCAGCTGGGAAGAGATTATTTGTATCTAACCAAATAATATGAGATTGAGTCGTAATTTAGATTTAAAACTTTACACTCTTGATCATCTAACTTTTTTAATATCTTCAGGGTGAAATCTGATACCCCAACCAATTACATCTATGTTAGATATTTCCAGAGTTCTTGTATCTTTAGATATAGTTACACAGGGATTGTTATATGCAACATGGCTATGCGGTACCAGAGAGATTCCACTTCTCATGCCTTATCCTATCATTAATAACCAACTTTATTCTGTTAATAGGTCTAATTTTATTTTAGTCATTTTAAAACAAGCATTCCAGGCTAAAGGAAAGAGTGTAGAGAGTTAAAATGGATCTAATTTATGAGCATTTTAAAATTTTAAAGTTTTCAAATACATCAGCCAAAAGGAAGATGGATACCTTATTACTATCCTGATGTTTGAATGATGTACTTTTGAATTACTTTTTTATAATTCTGAATATCTGAGATGAATTTTTAAAATCTAATTCACTATAAAAATCTTTTGTTAATCCACAAGGATCTACAGTATACTTACTAAAATTGTCAATAAGAGAGTGTGGAAAGACATCCTTGCTTCTAAAAGTTTCATCAGTTGAGTGCCTAAATCGTTTTAGTTTCAGATTTCCCACTAACTTATCTACTTGTTCCCATAAATCTGAAAGAATATAAAAATCTAACTTCAAGACATCTGATTCTTACTTTATTGTCTGTTATCTCTCTTATCTTCTTATCAACAAGTTCTTTAAATGAAGATGAAATATACTTTTCGGATGTTTGTGGTATAATGGAGATGAAGTCTCTTCTTTAGCCAGGTCTATAAAAGATAAAGTGCACTATAATTAGATAAATTATGGAATACAATGGATGTGTGATTAGAATATCTAAAGTTTGAATTATCCTCATTATGTGTGGTACCTCCAACCTTGCCAGTTAGGTGACATGGGGCTCTCAATTTCTTTTAATCTCTAAAAAGGTTATTTTCAAAATTCAGAAGCTATAAAGTTTATTTAATTATCATTTGTATAATTTATATCTTTTAGATTTTCGAGAACTGAATAGGTATTATGTACTACTTTTTAAATGCATTTTGTAAGAGAACAGGTGTAGATTTTTGCATAATAAGGTACACCAGGACAAGATGATGGAACATGTCTATTATAATATTTTGTGATTTTAGTATATCTTTCTACTTTTGGCAAAACACTCAAAATCTGAATAAATTAGAAAGAGCACTTTTAATTTTGCTGTAAATTTTTAAAATTCTAATTTATTATTACACATTTTAGGCAATTTATGTAAAACTGAAGAATTTTTACTACATGCCTTTTTATGTTTTATAACTTCTTTTGCATCTATAATTTAGCACTAAAATTGAATGAACAGTCAGAAAATATATTGATTTTTGATTTATGCTTTGTTATTCATGTTCTAATTAGTCTAGATAGGCACTTAATTAAAGGGTGAGTTTGATCTTCTTGTGTGATAAGCAAAAGGTCCACATATTCTCTTGCAATATTTAAATTTGTGATTATGCATGGTACAACACTGTTATCTTCATCAAGTGTGTACTCATTAACTGAGATAGTGTTGCTTTCAAACTTATTTTGTTTATTGAAGCAGGTTAAGCAATGCCTTCCATCTTTAATTCATATTTATAACTTTTGTACTTTGTTACCTTATATGAGTGACTTTTATTATCAACTGGATGTAGATCTGCCACTATATACCGGAGAAAAATTTCTTATCCTTATTTTGAATGGTTTGTATAGCATTTTTCATTTTTAAAAAGTTGGGTAATTCTATAAATGATGCTTTAAGTGGATCATATTTATCTATTTTTACAAGATTGATAGTTTTCTCATATGTCTGCTTTGTTGATTTCTACATCATGGTTTCTATGCAATAAGCTTAGCCATCAGAGTGGTTTTTAAAATTGAAGTTATCAGAAAACATATATACTTTCAGTAGAGTACACATTCCCTTCTTTCACATTAGTTTCAAGGTCTTTAAATTCTGCATATAAAATATAAAATCATAATGCTATCTTAGATTAAAAAGGTACCTTCAACTTCTTGACTCAGATGCTATAGAGACTGTCAAAAACATAACATTAAAAGCAATGCTTACAACTTTCACCTTTTTATATTTTCCTTATAACACTTATGACTTAAATTTTTTCTTCAACTTAAAACTAGCATGTCTTTTAAAAATTTTTCATCTTTTTTTTTCCAAAAGCCTAAGTGGCTTCAGAATTGGGTTACCTGTATTTTTAAGGCAATATTCATGAGTTTTTATTGTCAATTTTCATCAAGATGATTTCCAAAATTGAGATTCAAAATTTAAGTTTAAAATTTGTGGCTTAAATTCTTCAAATTATTTCTAATGTAATTTTTCTTCTCTAAGTCTGCACTTGTTCTAGATATTCTAAAAAGATCTTCTCTATTTTTCTTGTAAATTTCTTTTCTTCTAAAAATATTTAGAATCTTGCATAAATTGTCCTCAAGTCCAAATATAAATATTTGTTGAGTCTATCAAATTTTTTGTTATGCTTAATTTCTACTCCGCTGAAATAGTCAATACAAGAGTTAGCTTTTATTGCAATATACTTTGGTAAATTCCTCTCAAAAAAGTTAGGTAAACATTTTACTTTGTTTTGGAAAAGTTTATTCAATCCGTTTTTTCTTTTAATCAGCTGGTATCTGGAAATAATGAAGTTAAGGTTACAATTAAAGTGAGAGTAGTAAGTTCTAATTTGAAAGAGACAGGTGAAGTTCATTGCAGACAAATCTTATAAACTTAAAAATGAAAATCAGGTTTTAATTTTTCACTTAAAGCCAGATACAAAGCATTCTATCAATTAATGATTAATTAATGTATGAAATTCTTGGCCTTTACCTTTTTGTTATTGTATGTAAAGTTGGCCAAAAAATTTAGACCAAAACTCTAGCATTTTGAAAATCTTTGTATCAAAAAAGTTCTTATATAGCTATTGCATAATGTGTTTAGGTAACAAATATTTATTTGAAATTAAAACTTAAAATTTTAATATATCTTAGGTAGAATGCACCAAAAATGTGCTGTTAAGCCTGACTTACTTTATACACAGATGAAAAAAAACACCAATAATAGATCAAAGTTAACTTACTTTATATACCAATGATAAAAACACCAATAATAGATCAAAGTTAACTTACTTTATATACAAATGAAAAAAAAAAAACACTAATAATAGATCAAAGTTTGGCTGTCACACTAAGTTTAGCTCGATATCTGTTATAATTAATACTTGACTGTTGAAGTTATTATAAATATTCCCAACTGTGCATGTATTTATGCATCTGTGTTTGTGTTTTAATGTTGACAAATTCGTTTCAGTGCAAGGGGGGGACAAGTTATATGACTGAAAACTGGTGGTGATACCTGGCACTTTCCAGTACTTGTAGTTTCAAGCAAGAAGCTAACACCTGAATATTGGATTTTGCACCTTCTCTTATAAAATAGTGTAATTTTAGATTTTTAATTCCATGGCTCAACATTTTAAATAAATGAAAAAGATGTGGTAAAAAAGCCCACTCAAAAATTAACAAATAGGGGAGGGTTAGGATAGGGCAAAGGTCTTTAGAAGAAGAAATTACAACTCTTTACAGAAAAGTGGTATGGAAGCTCCTAACCAATCACACTGGTGTATTCTTTTCTTTTTTTTAATTGGACAAATTAAAAACATTTTCCATAAATTATTTTCTTCTTATCCCCCCCCTTCTAATAGCTTTTCTCTTCTCAAGGAGCTTGCTGTTGTCCTGTGGTGTGTTATATAAGGGATAGTTAGTACAATTATAACTACACCTGTCCTCTCTCTCTCTTCCTCATGAGACTATAAGGAAATGGGTTTAGAATTAGTTAAAAGACAAAGTTCACACAGTTAATGGAGAAGATGCATTGTCTGAAGTTCAAGTCGCTACTGGGGTAGGTACCCTATGGTTCAGTCATTGGACGTATTTACTTTCTAAGTACATCAGTGATGTTAATGTTGGAGTGGATGACACAACTTATGGTAGGGTTGGCAACGGTGATTGTGCTAAAATGGTGCAAGGTGGGGCTGTGTGATCATTTAGTAAAAAGCCACATAAACAGCAAATGACATTTAATGGGTTAAAGTGTAAACGTCTTAGCTTCGAGAAAGTAAACACTAATTGTGTGTATGCACCAGATAGTGACGTAATAGCTGCTAATAGTAATGGAAAAAGAAAAACGCTGTGAGAACAGGGGCCTGAAAGCCAATGGGGTTTCAGATATAATGTATATAGTAAAATCCGAGAAAGGCTTATTTCTCAGAATAAACATTTGGCAAGACCCCTTCTGAGTATCTAATGGTGATGCGTTAGCTGTAGAAAGCAAATAGTTTGGGAATTTCCCACTATAGTAGAACCAAGTACATTTTGCCATCATCAGGGTATAGTCTTTTATCAGAACTGGATGGGGCCTGGGAAAGATTCCTTTAGCTTCGAGCTACAGTGATGGAGAAGTATTAGATACAACACATTTTTTTTAGAGGAAAAACATGAATTTAACTGTTAACAACTACGGCAGCATCTCAGTACCAAAAAAAAGCAAATATAAAGTCCTTTTGGTCAACTTTCTATAACTATGAAAGATTTAAAATGTATCATCATGAACATGGATAATTCCCGTTTTAATTTATTACTGTTGTCTGTGGATACTTTGATGATGTACAAAATTTATGAAAATACAAGAATTTATATATTTTCATATGGGAATTTGTCCTTAATTTACTGTCTTTGCAGGTGATACAAATACAGTTGCCATGGTTCTCCCATCATTTCCAGTCCTTCTATGCAGAAAATTGGTTGAAAACATCAAAAGGTCATCATAACTTGAGTTATTCAAAAACATATATATATTTATATGATGAAAGATTAATCCCCCCTTTTAAATTTATAGAAGGATAATTAAACATTACTGCAGCTAATTATAACAATGACTCAACTATCACAATCATGTTATTATTAATGATGTTTATGAATTCCAATACTGTATTAAAATGTAGATAAAGCTGTTGTTCTTGATGTAAAGTGGTGATGCTTTCCTTATGGAATCTATATGCCCTGCCACCTACCTTTCGTACAAGACTGTTCTTTCTCCTGCTTTCTTACACTGCAGTCATCTTTTTCCCTTTTCTTTATTGTCAACATTCTACAAGTTCCATTGCTTTGTGTAAAAAGTTTCCTCCAATGCAAGTGCTTGTATATGGATCAGGTGGCCATGATCAGTTAGTGATGTCCATTATCCTCTTATTTTTTTTAAAAAAATCATTTTTTCCTAAATAATTTTATTAAATTTTAGTTGAGAGGTAGAAAACGTAATGTAGCTACCACTGACTTTTTAATAGAATTCAAGTTTTTTCAAACACTAATTAAATTTTATTGCATGGGAGCATGAAGTTAAATATATATTCACTTTAGTTTAGTGTTGATATCCCAGTGACCAACTTTCATGTCAGTATAAGCAAACCAATATGGTTTCGTATAAGAGATTTAAAATACTGGTGTAATGTAGCATAGGTGTTTAACCATACAGGTAGAATACATGATCCAGATGGTACACGTGCTTCTAGGTATCCATGATGGCTATTGCCACCTCCAGTTCTCCGCTGACTATAAGAAAAAAAGATACAGTCTAAACAATAATATTGCTTATCATGTCTTTGGAAACCTACGCTTGGGGCAAAAAAGCTTATCAGCGCAGAATTTGATTCAACATCTGATCTGAATCACCAAAGGGCAGAGTCACATTGCAAATCATTGAAATTAGACTGTAGAGCATATTCGATTTTTTTCCCCTTAGCATGGACAGCTGTGCGCTATTGTTTCATTAGGATCACTTCAAACATGATCAGTTGCTAGTTGAGGGGAAGGAGGGAGAAAAATTCTACAAAAGAAAACATCTTGGCTGTTTATTGTCGTCTCGAGCTTGGCATGATGTCAGGTTGGGGGCAACAAAATTTGGGGAGTCAAAACCTTTCTTTAGCCTGGATATTTACAATATGTATCACTAGCAGCAATTTAGTTGTTTAATTGTAGCTCACGGAGTCCTTGTTGCTAAAGAACACCTGTGACTCGAAGGAAAGAATGGTACGTAAAAAATAAAGAATATGAATTCATCAAATCTGCACAAAAAGGTTATAAGTATCTGAATGGTTAAAATACAAGAAAATAAAATTGGTGATTATTTTTAATAAAATTTTGAAACCAGCCAGTCTACACCCATATCCCTACCCTTAAAATCCTGTAACATATGCTGAATGAAGAATTTATGGCTTCTGGCCTCCCCACTCAGTGCAAGAGATAAGAGTCCCATGGACCAAAATGAAAAGAAAAAAAAAACTGTTCATTTATATTTTCAATTTTAATAAAAAGAAACAAACAACTTTACATCCTACAAAACTATCATCAAAATATTTAGGATAGATTCACTGATATGCTAAATGAATTTGTTATGATTTAACTCCCCTTAAACACTGTTTTTTTGAAAATGCCAAATGCAGTTTAGGTGGTGCGATGGTTGAGTGGTAGACTACGAAGATGAATGGCCCAAGTTTGAATCCTAGTAAAGACTGGCCCAGTTTTGCAAACCTCCCTAGAATGTTTTCTTTTCATTCCTTTTTCGCTAGCCAGCCACGCGAATATCCCCCTTAATTTAAAAATGAAGTTTTCTAGCAGGGACTCTCATCATATATCAGTATTCACTGAGAAAGGAAGTGATAAACCCGGTATAGCTGAGAGTCTGGACCAGCAGACATGCTGCTAATGAATAGTTCATTAGTTTGCAAAGCATCTTTCGTCAGAATTCTTAGAAAACAAACAAGAGAAAGATTTTTAAAAGGAGTTTTTTTATTATGTGCATGATGCGCCTATTCAAAAATGTAGAAGATTGCTCGCTGGATAGATCTGGATAAATTATACTACTCAGAACACTCAGATAAACCCTGGCCAGAAACAATTACACCAATAGCCGGTCAGGTTCCATTTTAAAAGTCCCACTAGTTTTCTCAATAAGTATAATTGTTCACATCTTTACTTAATCTTCTTTAAATATGTCATATACACAGGGTGATTTTACTGCCAAACTGACCATCAATCATGTAAAGACAACAATGGCAGATGCTCCTTCAAAAATGAATATGTTAAGTGTGTTTGGATAATCCTAAGTATGACATTCTTTAAAAGGCAAACCCTTTCTCCCTTACTGAGACATTTGATCTATCATTGGAGAAGAAATGCATTTGTCAGCACTTTTGGTGGAAAAATCCATAGCCTTACAGTAAATTGGAGATGGACAAACTAATCATTACATTTTTTTCAAATAGAAATGATGTACTGGGATGTACTCTACTTAACAGCACGAGTTCTCTTTTCAGATTGTTTGTAAATAAACCAACATTTTTGTTTATTGCAAGGGTGAACTTTTAGACAGAAGAATGGAGCTTTTGTAGTGATCATATAGAAGGTAAACTTTGTGAGGCAAGTATTTTGGCTAAATCCCACTTCTTGTGCCATAAAGAGGAATACAGGTGGATGGATGCCTACTTTGCATCAACATAAAAATTCTGAGCTACTATCTCACTAATAAAAAAATGTTTTTGTGACCAAAGATGGCACTGCCAATAATGTTTTTTTTAGACAGGAGAACTCAAACATAAATTGTCCGTAGTTTGGAAAGCTCATGTCATACCATTCACTCTCTCTCTCTCTTTCCCTGGCCTAATCACTCCCTGTGCCCCAGTGGCATGCATGTGCAAGACAACTGGCAAAAGTCATGGTATGGAAAGGTCCTACAGAAATTCATTTTAGATGCAGGAGGAAACTGAAGCATGGCCTCATATATATATACAACAAATGTGTAATCAATTCAGCTACATTCATACACTTATCTCCCAATACCAAATTTTTACAAAATAAAACTTGCTTGCAACACATGTATTCTACTTTAGCACACAAAAGAGATGAGGCTTTGCTCTTAAAAACAAAAACAAAAAAACCTAACAACTTATGTTGATGAACCCAATATCTGATAATCCAATTTCTAACAGGGAATCCCTGAGAGCTGTGCAGTTCTTAGAATGACTTATGGATAAATAGATCTCAGTTCTGATAGCAGCATCAGTCATTGTCCACCTGTGCCACTGATACTACCTAGAAAGTCAGAGCAATCCCCACAGCTATGGCACCCCAATGGCTCTAGTTCAGGCCTGACAGTTGGTAGAGGCCAGGGGTGGAAGATTAATAGATTTCAAGGCATGCAAGCTAATTATAGGCTAGGGATTTCTAAGTACTGGCAACCTGCTAGTCACCACAATCTCCTCTGGTGATGGGTTAATTAATGACTGACCCTATTACATGCATCCCTAATTTCTCTCTGGAGACAAACCACAACTAGAATAAAGATAGACAACAGGTTTCTAGGTGGCAAAGAAAGATGCCCAATTACAAACATTGTCTTTGTTTTCTGAGCATCTGTGGTGTAGTACCATACCAACCTTCTACAGAATGTACCCTACTGAAAAAATAAACAAAAAGCAATATAACAGCTTTAAGACTGTATTAAGTTGCAGGAAGGAAAAAAAAACAACCAACCAATAACTACATGCTGATCACTCACTATAAGACCAATCTTTTAAGTTTTTAAAAGATTTTAAAGATAAAAAATACTGAAATTATTTACTTAAAATATAAAGCAAAGTGTTTTGCTTGATTTGTACTCAGAAGCTGTGTGTGCTGTTATTAGCTGAATGTTGTTGCTGGCGATAAGATATAACAGTATTTGCTATATAAAGTTAAGCAAGAACAACAAAAACACCAAAAATTATGATTCTGAAAAGGCTAAAGTTTCCTGTGCTGAGCAATTCTGACCCTCCATAAATCACCTGGAATTGTGGACTCTACTACCCTTCACAGCTGTATCACTCAGCAAAGGCTGGGCCATAAGGATTGTGACATGTAATAACACCCTTATTAATATAACCTTTTTAACCAAAAATCCATACTGCTCCAATCCAATGTATTTTACATTACAAGAACTAGCCAGAACAACACAAGCTACTGCTTGACCCTAGATGGTATGAGCTAGACATGGTATATGTGGGGTTAAAAAGAAATAGCAGAAATACGTATAAATACAGATATAAGATCTAATGGCAGAAAATTTTCAAAACTTACAAAATTATGGTATACAGGTGTTATAATAGCCAAAAGGACCAGCCAAAACACCATCTCTGAGGTATTTACGTGACAGCAAATATATGAGATAGGTTGTCATATAGATGCCATGTAAAGATGGTCTTTTAGTTACTTATGTCAGTAAATGAAGTAAAAATGGCATTGCAATCAGTGTAGATAATAATAATTATTATAAATAATTAAAATTAAAAAATTGCATAAATAGGTAAAAATCCAGTTATTAAAACATCTCTGATACTTGCAGTCAACAAAAATAAAATGGAAGAGCAAAAGTTAATTTTAAAGTCTGGTTTGTGCCAAATGTTGCAAAGATTGGAGAAAACCTCAGACAAGAGATTTTTCTTTTGATAAACTCAAGATTTCCTATGATAATGGAAAAGGATACAAAATACTGGCACAGAAACTAGCCATTAGCCAAACTGCAAAACTAATTTAACCACCTCAGGCTGGGGATTTAAGTGTCTGCAATTAGAAATAATTTTATTCTCCCCCTCCTGCCTGTGTCTACCAGAGGGGAAATAGTCAAGGACCCTTTTAGATGACTGGGAGAAGTTCACATCTTTCAGAGTTCTCTAAGGGAAAAGCTTTCCTCACCTTGCTAATAAGCCTGGTAAAAAGGAGAAGGTAATGGCAAACAAAACTTCCCAAATGGCGAGGTCTTAGAACTGCACCGGCACCAACAATCCTGAAGTCTTCAAGAGTAGAGTGGATCATAAAACTGATGTCAAGATGAAAACAAACAAACAGCTTTCTGCTTATCCATTATAATAATCAGTATGTCTTTCCATAGATCTTTTTTGGCTTTTACTGTCTTCAGAAATTACAATCTCTTAACAAAATTTCAATAACTTCTGCTGCTGTCATTCTCAGGTGGGATCTAGTTAACAATTTCACATTTGTATCATGATGTTTCATTCAACTTCGAAACAGCATGATGAACCTGGCCACTGTAAGTGGAAAAATCTGTGAAAAACAGTATGCCTCGTACAGACAAAAATGCTGGACGGGATCACCATATTACCTGAGTTATAAAACCAGAGAATGTATTACTGAACATCTTAACAATGGAAAAAAAAGGGGAGATTAAGGTGAGAAAAAGAAAGCATATATTCCCTGATATCCTTAGATGAATCTTGTAACTGTATGTTCCAGATTTTAACCTTAAAAAATTATACATAACTTTTAATTTTACCCATTATTTTTTCATTAAAATCTAAAATAATGTTTTATAGTTTTAGCCCTTGAAAGTTCGGTGCTTGTAGTTCTATAAAGAATACATTAAAAAGACTCATGAAATTTCCCTCTATCATGTACAATGAGGGCTGATTGAGAATTAATTTTATTAGCAAATATTTCCATAAGTTAGTAACATGGCATCATATACAGGAAAATAAGGTTTCAGTCATTGCAAAAGAAATTATAATTTGGTATTGATATGGGCTTCAATGAATTTCTTGTTGGCAAAGGAAGATTATATATAAACAACAACAATACGAAATTCTCTTCCCAAAGGGAATCTTACTGCTCACTCACATGTGATGACATTGTTGTTGGCATATTCTGTGATTATCCTATTGTGGTGAGACCTGCAACAACCGATTGGGAAAAGGCTGAGGCATCACTGAAAACAATGTCTAAGACAAAGTGCCCAATGTGTTTACTACTAAAGAAATCACCAGACAACTCACACAAAAGGTAGGCGAAAGACTCATGCAGAATGGGGTTAGTAGATAACCCAAGAGTAGTCAGAAGCCCCATGCAAAAGAATGGGAAAGACCACTGACTAAACATCAGCCATGGTATAGATCCATTAAATACCGAATTATGGACAACCCAGTGATGGATGAACTACAATTCCCAATAACTTATTATTACTGCATAATCATCATTTTATCATCTATTTATTGATTATTTTTTTTTCTAAAAAGAGCAATCCAGAACTATCCAAATTTCTGTGACCTCTGTAGATATATCCATATAGGCTTCAAACTGCCCAATTTTTTCCTGCCTATTCTCAAGGTAAAACAACTTCAGAACTACCAAGAATAGTGTAGCTAACAAGCCTCTGCAAATTACCCCTGAGAAAATTAAATAAATTCCCTTTTATTATTCTTTTTTTAGAACTGGATGGAGTTGATAACTATCTGTGGCTGTTTGACAGTTGTGCAAAATGATAGTAAGTCCATCTGCTTTCCTTATTTATCTAGTTGAGAGGTGGGGTGTTCTGGGGAAGCAAGGTGACCACAGGACCAAAGCAGATGAGCCCAATGCAGAGATCAAGTGAATGAAACCTGAGCAGGGGTGGGGGGAACGAGGTCTCAGATAGAGATGGACAGAGAGAAGAGAGAAGCCTTTTTTTTTTTTTTTTCAGGTGTTTTGTAAATTTTTTTCATCCTAAGTCTTAACACCTCTGCCCCTCCTCCGAAATAATTTCTAGGTGGTGAGCGGAACTAAGCTTATCACAAAACGTCTTGATGACAGAGAAAAGGTCTGAATTTATAGCATGGATGCTGAACCTGAGATGCTTTCAGAGTAAGATATTTCTGGAAGTAAGTAGGCAGAACTAATGAGAGGATAACTTTGATGATGATAACTGACATACTGCAAAGTTTACAGATAAAAGTCTTCACTGTTGTGAATAGGAAAATGTTACTCTCACTCTTTGATATATTTTTCTTTGTATACAAATTTGTACAATAAACAAACATTTGGTTTACTATAGCATCTTGGAAACAGCTTCTTCTTCTTCTTCTTTTTTTGTATCAAGCTAAGGAAACTGTTTTCAAGTTCTGACAAAAGAGGCGGCAATAGCCAACATCCTGTTTCTGTTTAAAAATTCATGGAGCATTAATAAAACTGATTTTCACTACTGATCTAAAAGGACTGTTGTTGATCAACTCACAGAGATGGGTGATCAGTTCACAGTCTGCTACAATCATAAAACCGGTTATAAAACTGTTTTATGAAAAAAAAAAAGAGACTGAAAGAGAAAAATGTAAAAAAAGCAGCAACAGCGATGTAGACGACATGAAGCGGAAAGTGTCAGAAAGCACAACACGAAAAAGCATGATGAGAATCAATCTTACTCTGATAAGTAATGAAAACATGAGAATGACTTCTCTGAAAGCACAGTGACATGATTGAATCACACATGTTTCCTTATGTATAACTCATGACTGTCTGAGCACTGGATATGCGGGAATTAAGCAGTAGAAAACTGTATTGCTGCAGCATGGTAATGTCGGAATTTAGAAAATAAACTGGTGAGTAAACAATCTCAAGACGACAGAAATTTCTTAATTATAGTCACTTACTGAACACCTGGGTGAGGGGAGGTGCCATATTATTGCCAAAGTCTATGGCAAGACTGTGCGCTATAACATGACCATGATTTTGTGATTCATCAGTAAAACGACGTTTAAAATGCATGGTTAAATTATAATTCTCAAGCAGCAACAATAAAATAAAATATTCAACTGCAACAGTCTCCATTTTCTGAATAGGTCCGTGCCTCATTCCCAGTTTTCTCTTCATTAATGACACAAATGGGAATTAAAATATACACTTAAAATATACCTAAAGATGCTAAGTGGAATAATTATCTTACAAACGCACGACCACCAGAGGGAGCTATGGTATTTAATAGATTGTTGCTTGAGGTCATCATTCAGTGACTGTTAAAAACACAAACCTTTTTCTGTTATTAAATTACAAAATTAATTTTTTTACAAATTTATTACACTAGGTAAAAACCAATAACTTTCTGATTTCACCCCTCATAAAAAGCATTTTTAATTCGGAAACCTACTTTGTAAATAACTCAAAATACAACCTAAAAAAAAAAAGGAAGATAACATTACTTAGAATTTATTTTATAATCATAATGGACATTATTACGGGTTAATAGCAAAAGATAATGAATCAATTTATACAATTTCTCATGAAACCAACCCAAAAAGTAAATACTTTTTCTTTCTAAATGACATTCTTAGATTCTTCAAAAAGATGTAATTGTTTCAAAGCTAATAAATATTCCCTTCTTGCTAGAGGCAAGGAACATTCCAGAATAGTTCACTTTCCCATGTGAGCATATTAAAATATTCCAGTTGTTTTCGGCAAGAAAAACGTGAAAAATATCTTCGCAAATTTTGAATGCTTTTAACAATGTGTTACATGCAGTAACAGATAAGAAATAACAAAGGTTGATAATTGCCATTTGTCTTGTTTAAAATTTAATACATTATTTATCTAATAAAAAAAAACAATACTTTCTTTGTTTGCTATTAACACTTTCCTACAAAATGCAATTTTATCTTTATTTAAACTTAATAATTTGTAGATTGGCAATTTTTACCCTCTTGATTTTTCAGCATACAGAAATAACAGCATTTAGTTTCTGTCTTTACAAAGAAATGTTGTAGCAAAACTTGAAAAGAATTATTATAAAAAAAAATATATTAGGAAATAAGAATTACAATCTTTGCCCTAAAATCTATCTGGAATATGGCTGCAACCTGGGCTGATATGAAAGAGCACAGTGGTTTGTAATTTGGTGATGGGAAGATAATATGGTCAGGGTGGGTGATGACAATAACTCTATTTAAAAGGAAAAGGAAAAAAAAACCAGTCAAATAAATATTAAGTATACAGGTATGAGGCATGGACCTTGCAGGTGACAGATATCAGGGAGATAAAAAGCTTTGAAACATCGATGAGAAGGTAAGCACTTGATATATGTTAGAAAAGTAACCAATGGAGAAATGAGAAATAGGAACCAGAAAATTGAGTGCCATCAAAACAGGAAAACAAAATATTTAAGTAAAATATACCTCACAACCCAACAGGTAAGAGCAAAGCAAATGGGCACACCATGAACAAGGTATCAGACACTGGCCACCAACTGAATAGCATGGAAAAGAACAGGAGAAACTTCCATGAGAATCTAAAACCTATACCCCCCCCCAACATGATCTCAGTGATGTTCACATTTGGACTATGTACAAACCAAGCCATCTCTGTGCATGTTCTGTCAGCTTCTTGACACTCCAGATAGCTTTCTACCACAATGTTTGGGGTCACTGTCATGCTGGAAGCTAAATATCTGGCCAATGCAATAATGAAATGTCTTCCTGACAAAATGGCATGATGGATGAGAACTTGCCTATTCAAATCTCATATACCCTGGACTGATATGCAGCCTCACACTTGTACTACTGATTCACTACCATGCTTCATTGTAGATGATGTAGACTGACTATTACACTGCTCTCCAATCCATCTTCAAACAAACTGCTTTTAATTATTTCCAAACACTTCAGACTTGGATTTATCTGTATTATCTGTATACAGAGCACTTTCCAGGTTTGGTCATCCCACTGTTTCATTTCTGATAAGTTGCCTCTCCTCAGCAAAGATTTTCGAGCAGCTAAACATCCAATGAGACTGCCTCACTCTAATGTGTAGCTTCCCATTTTTAAAAATATGTTAACACCCCGTACTTGCAGCTAAGTCATTCACAAGATCTTTAATGACTCATTTTCTATGTTGTACAGATCACACCCATAGGTACTTAACATCACTTTTAGAGAGAGTTTGGGCTCTCTTTGACTGCATCTACTGTGTACCGTTTTCATTTACTCTTCAGTCTCGCATACAGCTCTCTTTTAGAGCATGAAGTCAAGCTGCCAGCTGCTGCATGCAGTAGCCTTCACTAGCTAAGAATGATTCTTATTTGCTTTTCATGTGACATTTCCTTTCCAGAAGCCATAATATTCACCACACTACATTGATATCACTGCCTATACTGCTGAAGCTCTTTCTACAGATGTGGCACTTTCTAAGTGCTTGCATGACAACCAATTACAGTGAACCATATAAACACATGGCTATACTATGAAGCATTTCATTTTGGACATAAGAATCAATTCTATTATGTGTTATTTGCATTTTATACTCAGATTTTCCCCCTGTTTCCATAACTAATTCCAATATACTGTATATAAAATGTTGACTATTCCAATAATCAGAAAAGTTTTTATTAAAATATGTCATCCCTCCCTATATATTAACTTTGTATAACTATCAAAATGTATTATATACAGATCAAACAAATTTTATTTTTAAATGTGTAATGTACATTATTAAAAGTACATTAGTTTGAGTTCTGAAACATAAACATACACAAGAATGATTATCTGCTTCTATGTAATTAATAAATTGTACTGAAAATATTTAGTAGGTTATCTATCTCCCATTATGGTAATAACAATACTAATATCTGGAACACTAAGCTTTGAGATTAGTCAGTTCTCTCACTACTACTGAAATGCTTAAACTTGCTAATTTCTGTATTTGGACTTTAAAAATATCCACTTTTAATTCTGTATTTCAATGTCAACCAAAAGAACAGAAAAACTAATTAAATTTCAAAACAGGTAAAATAAAAAGAAACACAATAGCAAATAAAAGGGTCAACAAATTTCCTGTTTTAGTGCTATATCATCCACATATGCTCTTCACTTGAAACTAGTTTATTTACTAATTCATTCATATATTTAAATAATACCAAACCATCACTGAGCAGACATGGCTTGCTTTGACTGGAATTAATAAATCGGACAACTGTTTCAGCTGCCAGAGCCATGACAGCTAAGAAAATAAATATCTAAACATAAAGAAATTTAATAATATCTATATAGCATGAAAGTCCAATTATTTTCTCTCTTTAGTATTTGAAAAAGAAAAAAGAACCAATGTTGAGACTAATTCTACCTGTTTTGCTAATGATGATACAATCCTGACCTGAAGGCACTGTTAATACCAGCTTACTATTGATACGGTATTGATCTGTACCAGTAGTAAGTATGGATCCAATTTAGCTAGCATAATAGCCATGACAATAGACACAAAGTATCATACACCTTCTGGTATGTTGTTAGATAAAGAGACACCTGAATCCGATGTATCTTCTTTAATTATCAATTTTGGAAAAGGTGCCTGTTCTTCCTCTATCACCAGCCTTTGGGTACATTGTTAAGTAAAGTGGTACCTGAATCTGATGTATCTTTAATTATCAATTTTGGAAAAACTGCCTGTCCTTTCTTTATTACCCACCTTTGGGTACATTGCTAAATACAGAGACACCTGAATTTGATGTATCTTCTTTAATTATCAATTTTGGAAGAGGTGCCTGTTCTTCTTCTATCACCCACCTTTGGGTATGTTGTTAAGTAAAGTGACACCTGAATCTGATGTATCTTTAATTATCAATTTTTGAAAAGGTGCCTGTTCTTCCTTTATCACCAACAGTAAAGTGACACCTGAATTTGACACATATTCTTTAATTATCAATTTTAGAACAGGTGCCCATTTTCCCTTTGAGTTACATTTCCATGGCTTTGGGGAGAAAAGTTCTAATTTGCTGGCTACAGGTTGGGCTGACTGGCTGCTGTAGCCTCGAGCACAACATACTCTTGTGAATTTGTTAGTTACTTAGCTCCGCACACCGAAGGTTAATGAGATGAAGAAGCGTCACCCTTGAGCTATGTCACTGAAGAGGTCACAGATGATAGCTCGATGCCAATAACTTTTGAAGATTTAATTAAGATGATAGATGCCAGTAGTCTCTGAGCAAAAAAAATGCTTTTTCCCATCACCCTAAAACCTGAAGCTGAGCACCTTGGAAACATAACATGTTCAAAAGAAGAAAAAAAGGGCCGATTTGATCGAGACGTGATGGATCAGTGACATTTACATGCATGAACGGTTACACGAGGACGAAACCACCAGAAAAAAAAAGAGTTAAAAGTATAACCCAAGAAATGTTTTCAGATTGGTTTTTAAGTATGGGAAGAGCTAATTCAGGATAAAGCCAAATGTTTAGCTGCTTTAGTATAGAAATACTCTTCGTTTTATCACACAGGTGTGGGAACTTAAAACAACCACTCAGGCATCTACCGTAAGCATCCATTCATATACTGCTGAATCTAAATTTCAAAAGGATTTCTGCCATTGCCAGACATTAAGTGACATAAAAAAAGGGTAAGCACTCAGCAATGAGTTAATCAGCCACATTTTCAATCGTCAGAAATACTTGTAATTAAAATTACTTTTAAAACAGCAAAAAACCCAGCATCACTTTGTAGTTGAAGTAACTTGTTTTACATAATATTTAAATGGACATGCTCAACAAAATCGGTTATAGGAATTCCAAATATCTTAACTTAATCTATGTAATAAGGTGACAAAATATACAGTGTGGCCATAGCTAACAATAATAAATTTATAAAATGGAATATTTACAGATTAGTGATAGATAAAGTTAAGGAAAATTGAAATTATAGTAACATATCCATTTACAAAATAGGAATAAATGAATAGAAATTTTTTGTCAAGGTATTATTTAGAAAAATAAAAAAAGTAAGTTTAGGCTTTTTCCATCTTGCACAACACCTGGCAGCTGAACACATTACAAAGTCAATATTTATCTACTAAAAGGAAGAGTAGAAATGATGCAGAATGAGCACTGATGGCTTTTGGTTTATTCACACCTAAAAGAGAGTAAACAAAATATTCGTACTTTATTACCAAGAAATGGAGAAAGTTTAAAAATAAAATACTCATATTCTACTGTTTTATTTATTGCAAGACAATATTTTGTTTCTAGTTGTATCTGAACATTTGAAAAATAAAATATTTATTCTTAATCCTGCTAAGTTTCTTTGCAGAGGTTTGAGTCATTCTAAAATAACTTGCTTTCTTGGCTCACCGTTTTGAAGCTATTGGAAAATCACTGTTGTCTCAGGGTTGACTGGAATTTTCATATTGCATTTCTTCAGACGAGAAAGAGCCAGATGTTTGCTGTCAGAACCGAATGATAATGTGCTAATCTGGGCGAACAATTCTTGCACCAGCATTTTATCAGAACCAAACTCAAAAAAAACACTGAAGCATATTCAATTTATGATCTCTCTCTCTCTCTCTCTCTTTTTTTAGAGAACAATAATGAATGGCAGAAATGAACAATAGCAACACCAGTGCATTATACTTTAAATTACAAAAATTGAATTTAAGGGGGCCAAGCACCCCCTCAAAAAATACAAAAAAAAAAAAAACTTGGCATTTTCTAATGTTTTTGGTTTCCTTAATCTCATTTAGCTGCACAATGGTTCCACTAAAGTGAGTACTTTGAAATGCAGATTTGTCAAAATAACCATTTTTGATAGGATAACAGAAACATACAAAAGGGGGGAAGTATCAAAAATTAAAAAAGAGTTTATAATATGCAGCAGAGTGGCCTTTATGTAAAAACTAAATGCAAACCAAAAAAAAAAAAAAAACCAAGATGGACTGTTATAGATGTAAAACAGCAGAAAGGAAAAAAAAAGCAAATTGAATTTATCCAAAATATATTGGATTAAACACTGATGTTTGTGTAACCAGTTCTAATTTGAAGCAGCAGCATTTTCATGTCTTGTCAACATAGGAAAAATAGCAACGTATGTACATAATAATAATAATAATAATAATAATAATAATAATAATAAGGTAGCTAAAAGTGCAGAAATGCCAGTGCCAGTTGCAAGCCTGGAAAAAATAAAGGTTTGTGGCAGGAAGGGCATCTGCCCATAAAATCCTTTGCCAAACCTCTATGAAAAATGGTCGAATCAAGAAACAAAAACTAAATGGGTCATTCCCTGCATAAGACATGTGGGACTTTTGCCAGAGCCATGTGAGAAATCAAAGAGAGCTACCATCCAGAGAATGGGGATGGTTAAAAAAGCTAGTCCAGAAAACGAAGAGAGCAACAATAGCATCAATAAATGCTGGCAGTTTGTTGGAAAAAAAAAAACAAGTGAAATTGCAGAACTGATGAAGGGAAAGATGATGCAGATAATGTGCTTACAGGAGACCAAACGGAGGGGAAGTAAGAAATGGGTGCTGGATTTAAGTTGTATTACCATGGAAGTGATGGAATGGGTGCGGTGATTAGTGAGAAGCTGGAGGGCAAGGCACTGGATGCGAAAGGATGAGTGACAGAGTTCTAAATGAGACTAGAAGTTGAAAAGCTATATGGAATGTCGTTAGCTGAAATGTGCCCCACAAGCAGGAAGTGATTGAAATAAGAAAGGGTTTTTGGTGCTTATGGACAAAACAGTGCAGGGAATACAGCAAAGGGAAAGACTGCTTATAGCAGGTGATATGAATGGGCATGTAGGCAAAGACAAGAAGATATCAGGATATACAGGCAGGAGATACAATAGGTGAGGGGAATGAAGAAGAAAAGAACATTTTGGATTTTGACTGCCTATCAAGTAAA
The DNA here is from genome assembly GCA_018389105.1 of Nautilus pompilius. Taxonomy (NCBI): domain Eukaryota; kingdom Metazoa; phylum Mollusca; class Cephalopoda; order Nautilida; family Nautilidae; genus Nautilus; species Nautilus pompilius. The sequence goes on from JACATO010000089.1 coordinate 165,271, forward strand.
AGTGGTAAATGCTTACATTTGAAAACAGAAAGAACCACCTAATAACAACAGTGGAGGAATATAATCACATTTTGACCATATAATGGTAAGAAAAGAACATGCAGAGGAGGTACAAGACTGTAAGGCATTACCAGGAGAGTGAGTGATAGCACAACAAGGAAACCCAAGTAGAAGACTTATGAGATGGAAGTTAAAAGATCCAATACCGAATGCCAGTTTTGTAAAGAAAGTCTAAGAGAAATTAAGCCAGATGGAGGTGGTGACACCAAAGAATGTTGAAAAATGGTGGAATGAGATAGCTGAGGCAATTAGAAGATTTAGGGAAGGAATTTGTAAGAGACCATTAGGAAAGAAAAAATGGTAAAAAGATGTGGTGGTGGAATGAGAAGACAAAAACTGCATGAAGAGAAAAGAAAGAAATGTTAAAGAAATGGAGAATCTGAGGAAAATGTGAAGAAGGTAGTGGACCTATTTAAAAAATTAGAAATGAAAGATGATCAGAAAAACATTTACCAAATAATAGCAACCAGAGATAGGACAAGCAAGGATGTTGGAAAAACATGCATAATGAAAGATGATAATGATATGCTTAAAGTAAAGGATGCCAAAATCAAAAGGAAGTAGACCCAGTATTCCAATTGGCTGATGAATGAAGAGAACCTGCAAGCATCATCTGAAAGTGTGAATGAAATTCAATGACCAATAAACTGTATAAGTGCAAGAGAAACAGAGAGCATTGAAGAGAATGAAAAACAACAAGACAATAGGAACAGATGAGATACCGGCTGAGGTGTGGAAATGTCTAGGCAACTATGGAATCAAAGGACTTTAACTTCGTACTTGTAAGTGAAAAAATGCCATTAGAGTGAAGGAAAAGTATCTTGGTACTGATCCACAAAGGAAAAGATGATATTTAGCTGTTTACGAACTATAGAGGCATTAATCTATTGTCACATACTTTAAAAATATGGAAGAGAATAATAGACAAAAGTCTAAGAGAAGTAGTGAATATAGAGAAATGCTAATTTTTTGATTTATGCCAGGGTATAGCACAAAAGACTATGCATTGTGAATGATCTTGAAAATGTACAGAGATCAGAAGAACATCAACATGACATTCATTGACTTAGAGAAGAACGTGATAGAGTGCCAAGGGAAGATGTGTGGAAATGCCTTAGAAGCTACAGAGTCCCAGAATATTTGTACAAGATATGTATGAAGGATGCACAACAACAGTAAAAAGCATGGTGGTGATGGGTGAAGGTGAATATTTGAAAGTGAAAGTAGGGCTACCAAGGATTGATGCTCAGCTCATTCCTTTTCATAACTGTAATGGATATGTTGATGCAGGATGTGAGAGAAGAGGGCCCTTGGACAATGCTTTATGCAGATGATGTCATTGTGTATGGTAGAAATGGTGATAGCATAAACAAAAGGCTCAAAATGTGGAGAAAGGCCTCAGAAGAGAGAGAAATAAAAATCAATAGATCCAAAATGCAATACATGGAATGCATGTTAAAAACAGATGTACAAAGTGAAGGCAAGAGAGCAGAAATACGGTGTCAACATAAAAACAGTAACAAACTTCAAATACTCAGGATTGATGATTCAGGAAAATGGAGCATAGAAACAAAAATTAAAAATCGATTTAAGTCAGCAAGAGAAATGCAGTGGGATTTTTGTGATTGGTGGATGCAAAACAGACTGAAAGCAAAGATATACAAGACAATAGTGAGGCCAGGATTGACTTACAGTGAGGAAACATAGCCAATATCAACAAAGGAAGAAGAGAGGCTTGATACAAATGAGATGAGGATGTTGCAGTGGATGCAACAAGTAACAAGAAAGAAGAAGATAAAAACAATTATATAAGAGGGACTATGAAGGTGAAGGTATTTTTCAAAAAGGTGATGGAGAAGCAGTTAAAGTGGCTTAGATATGTACAAAGAGATGAAGAATATACAATGAGAAAAATGATGATGATGATGGAGAAACCAGGGAGGAGGAAGAGGAGGAGAGGCAGACCAAAAACAAAGTAGAAAGATACATTGATGAGAAAAATGCAATGTGTGGAACTGGAGAAGGATGCAATAGATAGAAGAGTGTTGCAGGAAAGAATGATGAACCATTGTGATGACCTCAAATAGGCAGAAGCTGTGGAAGAAGAAAAGATACATAATAATAAAATGGTCACCCTCTTAATGAAATTGGAAATTCACAAATCATGTGCAAATACCTAGGTATATGAGTTATAGGAGCCACTGTCTGCCACAGTGAACACACTTTTAGGTAGTAATCAGTGTAATCTGATGTCAAGGAATATCAAAAAGGATCAGACAACCTACTACCACACTCTTCGTAAATTCTTAGAAAACTCTACCAGAACTCTTCATTAAAAGAAAGGAAACCCCCATGTGGCTAACTGAAAAAAAAAAAGGTAAGAAAAAGCAGGATGCAAACTTGGACTCTCAACCTCAGCAGTCCAGATATCCATCAGTGGTGTTCCTTTCTCCATAAACCGAAGCAACACAGAAATTTCCAGCCCATTTTTTGTTTTGATTTCTTTGATATGAAGACATCCAAATGTTGTTCCATCAAATAACTTACCTCACAGACCAGATCTCAGCTCAGTTTAAGCTCTACAAATTGCATGGTGCCATTATAGCTTGTCTAAGATTCCAAAGTTAAAAAAAATAAAAAATATATATATACATATATATACATATATATTTATCAATGCCATTCCTTTAAAAATAAAACTAGCTAATACTTTCATCATCAGTAGATATGATTGTAAATTGCCACACTTATGTTATGAAAGAAATATTTATTATATATCTGAGCATGTGATCACTAAAGTAAATGTTGCACGTATTTATCTATAATTCAGTTTTTATGTGCTAGCGATGTACGTTCAAATGAAACCCAGCCAGATATCATCACACCATTGCTATTTCAGCTGGGTTTCAGTTGAACGTCTCTGGCATAAAGCAAGTATGCAATTTCTTATAAGTGTGTAGAGCTAAATCTTTTTTCTCTCTTTCATGTGGTATATTAAGCATGTCAATTAATTACTAAGATGTACTTTTGTTTCAAAAAAAATCCAGAAAAGACGATATTTTTCTTGATCTTGGACATATTCCTATAAATACTGAATCTTTTACACAAGATCTGATGTGGGCTTTTCAAGTGTCCTGAGTTAGCGGGCTTGTCTCTTTGTAACGGTTAACAATAAATCACAAATGTCCAAAAAGATTACTCAATTATCCACAGACAAAAGTGGAAACGGAGGGCAGAAATAAAGGACAAACAGTAAAAATAAATAAATACATAAATATAATGAGAAAAACAATAAAAAAATGGTTACTACAAATTGGGAATTTGAAGTAGCAAGAACAATCAAAACAAACTGTCTTTCTTACAGCAAAATTAATAGGTTTCTGTAAATGTCAAAATAGATAATTTTCAGTTCTTTTTCTTCTTTTTTTTTGATTCTTCAAACTCCGCTGAATTGACAAACAGAGGAGCATTGATGTTTATGTGATTTATGTTACCAAAGAACTATTCTTTATATATCTGTGTGGCTAAGCATAGTACACATCAGCGCTTGAGAGGTTATCAATAGTCTGGAGAGGAAATGCTAGTTTGTGTAGCCAGCAGAGACTCAATTGATCAAGCAGGTGATATACCATGGTAGAATTACCCTCACTGATTGGAAGGGCTGGTGTCTAAGATATGGTGGAGAAACACCAAAAAAAGAGGAGGAGGAAAGATGTTTATTTGTATCCTAAGCATGGCATCACATCTAGAAAAACAGAGAGAAACATGATTTGGTTGTAACGGTAACCAAAAGCAATGAAAATCCTAGCTATGTTATAAATGCGAAGGGCTCAACTTTACTGAAGATACAGCTGAATCTTTTCTGGCAATTACCATCTTCATCGGAGCATCATTGTGTTAAAGAAAAAAAAGACACTAAGTGCCCTTTAGCTAGTGACGTGAAGTTTCTCAGCTGGCCTTCAGATTTTCATTGAACAGTGGAAAATCATCAGTTTAAAGGTTTTTAATTATAATCTTTTAAAAAAAAAAACAAAGGAATCAAAAACATTCTTTTCTTTATCTGTGGGGCTTATAATCACAATTTTAAAAAAAAAGTTTCTGCAAGTTTATTTTTCCAAGAATAATACATAGATAAATGGATATTCATGAGCAGCAATGCAAGCTTGTGAAAAGAACTCCAACACATCAGAAATAACACTGCAAATACTTTAAGATTTAAAAAAATATATATTTTTTTTTGCTTTTTAACAAAAGTATTTGCATCCTTCCTAAGGTAGAACAACAACAAAGTCACTTTATCCTGCCATCTTATTTCCCTTACAGTATAATTCTACATCATTCATTGCTTAAAAAAGAAAAGAAGAATGTACATCCTATGCCCGCACAATTCGACAGTCATAAAATAACTTTTCTGAAAAAGGTTGCGTTGTATTTTCCGATATTACGAAGAGAAATTCTTCTGTTTGTATCCAATGTGAAACTGTCGTTTTTCATCTGACATAATTTGTTGTTTAAAGTTTAAAAAAAATTAAAGAAAAGTTCATAACAAAGGAAGTACGCAACTAAGCGATCTATACCAGATGACCGTAAAGTTACTTCTCGCAGTCAATGCTTATAACACACAAGCTGTAATACTTATGTTAATGAAAGTACACTTACATACACAGGGAGCCATGGGGAATGCACTCCCAGAGCTAACCCTTATTCTGTGTAATGCAATGCTGAACCACCAAGTCAGTCTTAGAAAGGAGTTTCTTCCTAAACTGATGTAGGTATAATGAAAAACAGTTTTAAAAAAAAAAAGTAAGTTGCCAACATCAATTTATCATAACTTTGCTGAACTGATTCAACACATTACAGTGAGTTTAACTCCTTTGCTAAGCCAGCTGGTAATCTTCACATCTTTGTGTCTTGTGCATCACCTTTCACAGTTTGCTAAGGTATTTAAGCTAGCAGACCTTGCTTCTGTCAGCTATAAATCCTGTCTCAAATCTGTGGATCAAATGCAAACCAATAAACTACATGAGCCTTGATGAGCATCTCTGTTATGACAAAAAGCACATAAAGGTTCCCTTACATTGCATTTATTGCAATAGAAAAAATTCAAAAGTGCTGTGGTCTTGGCATCACAGGCATCTCTGCAGGCAAAATAGCAGCAGCTCTTTAAGATTATGTCCACAGGAAAAAAACATGAGAGGTGATGCCACAGTGTAAATGGCACCTCCAAGTGACAAAATCTACAAACTCTGGGAATGCATTCCCCATGATTCTTGTGTATGCATATATACTTTTATTAACACATGTATTATGGTTTGGGGTTTATAAGCAACTAATCGCAGAAAGTAACTTTATGGTCACCATACACGCACGCACACTCTTATATCAGTCACCAACATTACTGTGAAGATATAAATAATGGCAATTTTGAGGTGCCCTACAGGAAATAAAAAAAATTACTTAGAAAAGTAACTCACAAATTTCAAATCCTTTTGAAGCCCTATAGTCTTATGAACTAACAGAGAAATCCCATGTGAGCCATAAAAATTGATCCTATGACCACAGATATAACATTAAAGTAGATCCCTTACGGCAAAGATGGGCAAACTATGGCCTACAGCAGCAAACTTGAAGGATCCACCAGCTGCCCTGCAGCAACATGTCACCATGACCTTTTAGTGATAAAACAGATCCCACTGGCGATAGAATGATTTTTGGAGATGAAAACTCAGCAGATACTGAACAATCATGTGCGCACTGCAGCATGCTGGCAGGTGGGTGATGACTCATGTGGACTGACACTTATGTAATGACTCAAGTCTCAAGGAAGGGACAGATATAATGAATCACATGAACAGACAACTGGAAAGCCAGATGCTATGCAGTATTCTGTGGCAATTAAAAGGAATACATACATCCGAAGAAGAAACAAAGAATCCCGTCTCTCTTGGTAGCGCATTGACAGTAATAGATGTTATAAAATAAAGAAAAGTATCCCAATCTAAAAAACATAGCATAAACTAATATGCATGCACAATTTTACTCAGCCATTTTTTTTTCAAAAAGCTAAAAATAAACAAAACAAAGTGTTTATAAATAAATTAATTATAAAATATTTGATAACCCTGAAAACTTATTATGTTTAATTAAAACATCTATTCTCATCCTGTTACCTGGTCCACAAAAGTTACTATTTGTAGATTTGGTGCTTTATTTACCTAATAACATTTTATCACGACACCTTAGAGCAGAATGCTAAAGCATATTAAGCACAGATTTTCTCTGAACATTTGAAGGTCAAAGATTTCTTGGTACATGCAAAATTTTATACAATTTCAAAGGCTGTGTATTTTATGCTATACCCTGGAGTTACCAAAAGGAAGAATTACAAAAGCTCAAGTTGGGCTATTGTCATATAACAGAGTCGGTTAAAGCACACATTATAACTGCATACTTTGAAAAACATTTGAAAGCATTTTAAAAAAGTTTCAATTGCATGCAAAGAAAGCACTTTTTGCACGAGCGAAACTAAAACTAGTCTGTTCACATTCACAGAAAACCAAATTTTTTAATTAGGAATAACATATTCTAGAATCATCAAACATAATTCTGCATATAAACCAATAATGCGAGTTCTTCAGGACCCACAAACTTTCCACATTGGTGGAGTTCACCTGCCTTAATGAACCTGAAAGATTCAGATTCCAAAGATCCCGCAAACTGGCATGGTCAAACAAAATGAAGACATACTAAAATTAAAACCTCTAAAAATGGCAGCACCTTGAAAGTAACCATGGTATAACATACATCTCATCTTTTGATCTGTATAGCTGCAATGAGCACATATGTAGAAAGGTAGAGAGAAGAGACAAAGTTCTAAAAAATTCAGACATCAACATTGGCCATTACCCTCCTCTGGAATGTATATAAAGACTTGAAGGGACTGCGCAACACTGTAGACTACATTTGTAGCTACAAAGTGTTTGAAGATAAAGAGTTTTAGGAAAACATCACAATCGAGCTACCATTTCAGGAAAACAATCTGTGTGTGCATGTGCCACAAATTCAGTTGTCTTTTCTTTTCAAAGAGGAGCATGAGAAGTGCTTTCATCTCAATTTGACAATGTGCATCATCACACACTTAAATAAAATTCTCCATTTTAGAAAGACCCCCCCTAAAAGTATTATTTTGGCCGTGAGTAACAACAAATCATCTCGTCAGTACCATGGTATAGCATTCTTCATAGCTCATTATATTATTGTGTAAACATGTCTGCGACTTCCCTAGAGGTCAGAATAATATCCTGTATTACATTATTAGCTGTGTTTTATTACATATCGCGATTTCATTTTTCTTCAACTGCTGCTAATTTAAGTTTGCCAGGAATAAGCCAGTAAAGGTATAGCATGCGGGTAAAAAGAAAAGAAGGGGTTAACAGAATGAAAGATGAGCAAAATTATTTCTTGACAGTATAAATAAACTAACAAGAAGCTAAGTAGACTTTTCTAATAAAAAAAAAAAACAGATTACGAATAAAAACGTAAATAACTTTAACAGCACATAAAAGTTAGTATTATGTATATATCTTAGATTTTAAAATCAGTTTCTGGTTAGTTACCTCCGATGTTCTTATTTTGGATGGTTGGTATGTTTAAAAATGATATTTATTTCTTTATTAATATTAAAATTTATTTTCAAATACAGATTTAAACCTGAAACAAGAAATAGAACAAAAAGCAACAAAATATAGTAGGCGACATTCAAATGAACCTGTCTGGATACATTTAAGGTGAATCTATTTCAGCCAAGATTAATTTGGATGCCTCTAGTATATATGGTGTGTAAGCCAACTGAACAGGAAATATTTCTACATAAGATGTACGATCATTATATTTATTGACGGCAGAGGCAAGACTTTGGTCAGAAACTGAATTTTCAACTTCTATGGTGGAAATTACAGTGAATAATGCTGTACAATGGACCATAAAAAGGAAGCAGGACAGTGTTTGGATTATAAAGCTGACGATGCCACTCAATTGGTCATAAAACATGGTCTTCAGCAAACATCCTTGGTTGTTTTAGTCAACCTGTCAGTATGGTTTCATCTATTCCTGTTGTATATTTACATGCACAATTCTGATTTGGTTGGGAGGAAGAAAAGTGACCAAGTAATTAATTGGGGGGAAAGGAAATGAGGGTGAGGACAACAGATGTAGATAATTATCAAAAGATGCCTCCAGTCTACCTGATGGCATTTGATCTCAGCTGGTTATTAGCGACATAGAATTACTAAGTAGTCCCATCACAGCTTGCAGATGGGGACTTGGAATAAACAGTTCACTAACAACGTATTAGGCAACTGCTCTGACTCTACTCATGTTTATGTGAACAACGAAGGTCAGAACAACACCGAAAGAAGGTCACAGACACACCGTGAATGACAGGGCAAGTATGCCTGGGAAACAAGAATTAAAAAATTGAAAGTAAAATAAGCAGTCATGAAAGGACAGCACATGGGACAAGAGTGTGAATTACAAACACCAGTGTCACAGAGAAGAAAAAGAAAGGCAGAATGAGTATTGTTTAACGAAAAATACGGCTATCAAATATCCAGAAAATAAACTTTCTATAATGATTCAACATGATTTCATTCACAGTCGGCTTACAGGGTGGGTTAGAAATGTTTCTCAGAACAGAGTCCAGCACAAACTGGTGGTTGGCACCAGATAATAGGTTTACATGTGTAAAGAAATACACAAACGTAGTCAAAATTTCCCCATTCACTTATGATTTAATGATATAATACAAAGTTTTCATCAACCAGTTGACATGATTTGCAAAGGTGTTTCAAAAGCAATCACTTTGTTAAAGCATTTAGTATTTATTTTGAACACAAATAAAACTGAAATGAACAAAAGAAATAGTTTTGAAAAAAAATAGTGTGGGGGGAAGAGTTTAAAGGAAACAATAAGAATTGGATTCTGCACATCATAGCAATGGCCAAAATATTTGAAAACATGTTAGATCTTCAAACAGCAAAAGCGGTAACAATGGGGATAAAGGTTAACAGAGAATTTCAAGGTAAGAGCTGCTTTTTAAAGATTTGAAAAACTGTGGACTCAGAACAAACTTTAAAGGTAAAATAACCGGGGAAAGTATGACGTAATTTGGACATAGGTCGGCTTCTGATAAGAACCGGCAAAGCAATAGAAAGAAAGTTGAAGAGACATGAATCCAGTGGTGGGTTTATAGAACGTATATGAAAGAGCTGTCAATTAATGAATCAGAGTTTGTGCGCCTTATTTGGGTTTTGATTTAGGAAAAAAAAAACTTTATATTAAGTGAGACTCCTGACTAGCAGCAATAATATAAAAGACTCTTCATGCCTGGTAAATTTTTCTTGGAGTGGAGGCGGGTGAAAATGAATTCCACCGAACATTTTACACAGTTTAAAACACCTTGCTTACTACATTTGCATAAACATTAATTATCTGTTGTTTAAAATTAAGTTTAAAACCTGATATTTTGGTATATAATACTTATCATAAATTTAAAATAAATCTATATTTATGAGGAGGATGTATACTGTAATTCCATGTGTACAGTCAGTAGGTAATGTGTACATTTGATAGAAGAAAATGAGTTTGAAAGCAACCTAAAGGTGTGAGGAGAATGACAGATTTTTTATAAAAATAGTACATTTTCATAAAGTTATAAATATCATGCAAACCTAAAGAGTTCAAAGAACTCTATAAAATGCTGAATTTTCTAACTTATTTTGTAAAATGTTAGTCATCAAAATGAAGACAATTGATTTATTTCAGCTCAAAACCAAAAATAAAGCACTAGAAATGTGAGGTTAAGTTAGTAAATGTTTTAAATGGCAGAAAAAATTCTGACAAAGGTAAAAGTAAATGTGAAATAAACAAAAAAAAAAATGCAGGACTTAAACTCTCATCTAATAATGATATGCATAACAATTCTATATTCTTAAATTCAGTGCATATAATTTAACAGAATTATGTAGATTTTCTTATTATTGTCTTTGTAAGGAGACAGGCCTACTATATTCTCCATAGCACTAAATTAGTCTTTTTATTTTAAATTAGATTTTTCAGTTTATTTCTGAATACATGAATCTTCTATTTGCCAAAAAATGGTTTGATGCCATCTATATAAGATGACACAAGCAAACCAAATCTGCTACCAAGAACGAAAAACAAACTAACATAAGCAGAAAAAAATATATGTATTTCACATCGCTAGAGCCATCGACTATTTACCTTTTTTTTTTGTAAATTTATGAATATTTTAATAAAATTGGAAAGAAAAAGGTCTACATATCGGGTGATTATTTTTGTTTACACATTCAAGCCTAATGGATTTTTATTTAATGTAAATCTCCCCAAAATAGTTGCTGGGTTTTTAGAAGTCAAACCCACTAGGGCATTCAGATGAAACCCAGCGGAATATGATTAAAACAACCCTATTTTCAGCCGTGTTTCATTTGGAAATCCCTTATAACTACACATTTATTAAATTATTTAAAATGCAATTTGAAAAAAAAAAAAAAATTCAAGTTATTACGGCTATTTAGCAAGATCAAAGACTGCCTAAGTAGACAGAAACTGACAGCAAAAACCTGTGACATCATTGGTAGAAATTAATAAAAATGTAATGATATGGCATTAATATTAATAACTAATGGTAATATGTGGTTAACAATAATTTTATTTATTAAATTAATAAATATTGTGTAAATAGTAAATCGCTTCTTGCCAAAAACTTTGTATCCACTCAAAAAAAAAACATTCACAGGCTCACTCTGAATTATTAAAAGCTTATAAAACAGTTTGTCTGTCTTTTTTAGCCGTGTGAAAGTTGCAAAATTCGTAATAATTTTGAAAGTTAATCAAAATACAGAAGGATGCAGGATAAGTATTGTGTGCAGGTAAAAATCTAACCTCTTTTTTTCAGTTAGACAAGTTATATTTGGAAAAGCTATGAGGAAATTACTTCCCGGTTACCCGACAACCTGACAAGAGTGTTATGTAGATGTGGGCAATAGGAACTGTTTTTTTTTTTCAAAATGAACATTTTATACACATAAAGTGAAGTTTAAGTCCTCTTCACCAGCTGGCTGCATGGGTATTCTCTGAGCTCTCCAATTTCCTCCTGCATCTGAAAAGTGGTGAGTTCTTGTAGGCCTTTTATCTCATACCATGTTTATTGAGAATGGCAATAGGGAAACCACCACATGCTTTTCTCCATGCTATCGCTCTGAGCACAGACCTGCTGAGGACAGACTACTGATGATAATAATAACGATGAAAGTCAACAAACAAAATCATGGAACATGTTAACCTCTTGGGACTTTTCTGTCTTTTTAAAAAAAATTTTGATACAAAGAGACTCTGATAGTCCAACAGGCATACATAAATTAGAAGAATTATGCATATTTTTTTTATATCTTCCTGCCCCTTTACTGCCTAGACTCATTATAGTAGTTTAGCAACAGTACAGTGTACAACTATAAACACACAAAAACTAATGAGAAAAGCAGTTAAATGTTAGCTCTTAATGACTGCTGTCAATCTCAATGTCCTTCGTTTACTGTTCCTAACTGGAAAGAACTATTCTCTCTTTTAACGCTTAAAATTTCCTCATCAACTCCCTCTTTCGCATAATCTCTTACTTTTTAATCAATCGCTTCTGATCCCATCCTAATCAAAGCCCTATTAAGGGCCCCACGTTTTACTTGTTTGTCAATCAAATGACTAACCGATTCTGTTCAGTTTACGGTTGAATCTGAACAAAATCAAGTTCTGAAGAAAGATTACAAAATTACACAGATTTTCACCTTGCTCGGTCATAATATTATCACATTGTGTTTATTCCCATTCAAATATTTGTTCCACAGAATTTATACCAATACATTTACGCACAAAAGATAATGATGCATCACTCTCTTTTTAAACAAAACACTGTGCTACAATGTAAAAATGCATTTTTAGCATAACAAAGGCAATTAATCTTTGCTATGATATTCGTAGAGGTTCTGTACTAAACACCCTTAGTGTTGGCGTCTCTTCTGGCAATGAAACTAAGGCAATAAAGCTCAATAAAAGAAATAAATTAAGTTTAGATTAAAGAATAATATTTAAACAAGAGAAATACAGAAATGATACAGCGAAAACAATAGAAATGCTTCCATTTATCAGTGTGATTGCACTTAAAAATAGACAAAAAACAAAAATCAGAATCATTTTGCAAGATGCAATAATTTGGCCGCTCCCTCCATAAATTGTATACAATATACATTAGAAAGGCACCTGTACAAATTCCTTAAAATGAGGAAAGAAAATTACTGTTCTCAGAATTTCAGGGCTGAGTGAAGGTAAAAAATTCATACTTATCACTGGACTTTTGAATTAACCAAATTTACCTGTAAACCAAATTAAATTCTTGAATTCTATACATAAAAATGTTTTTAAAAAAGTATTTTTAAGTTATTGTATCTATAACTTATTTTCTTCTTATTATTTCAACTATGGACACTTGGAATATTTCAGATTCAACACAAAAAGGAACAAAAGACAATATTCATTGATACACCTGTGATTCTTTTTCAGCAGTATAAATCTGTGTTGGTGGCTTATTGCAGTTTAACTGAAACAAGGGAAGTTTTAAGAGCAAGCATTATTGACTGTACTGGGTAGGAAACATTTGTTTTAATCATGTGAAAATAAAATTAAAATATTGCTGTGTAGTAATTTAGAGAGAAAAAAGATAAATACAAAAAAAGGGCATCTTAAGCTTGTTGGTCAGATAACGTGGAGATTGCTGGAATTACATAACCATCTGTGTTCGTCAGGCCACAGAGTAATCCATACTTCAGTTAATCTGAGATTGGTAACTTGTGCTACACCTGTAGTCATCGCACATTTAAGAGCTGAAGAAGGTGACTATAACATACCTTTAATCTTAGTGCCAAAGGCTGCAGTCACGAGTTTTAATGAAATGGATATAAAACGATACTTTTAAAAAAAAAATATTCAAATAAAAACGAGGTATAGCAGTGGCAGTTGTTGGGAGGGAGGGTCTATGACAGCAAATAATTGAATATATAATGAATCTGAAATGGTTATACAACAAATTAAATCTTAGTTAAAAGTTTATTAAGATGGGAATTTCACTTGGATAATTTCAAATATAAACCATTTCAACAACAGAACTAATTGCAGATAAAAAGAAACATTCAGAATTTTTTTTCCAAAATCCTGATAAAAGTAAAAGTAAACAAACAGTGTGTGCCAAGCTGTCAGGATGAAAAATTTGTTTCCAATCTTTTGAGAGAGAGAGAGAGAGACAGACAGAGAGAGAGAGGCGAGAGAGAGAGAGGAGAGAGAGAGAGAGTGGGAGAGAGAGAGTGGATAGAGAGAGAGAGAGAGAGAGAGGAGAGAGAAGAGAGAGAGAGTGGAATGAAGAGAGAGAGAGAGAGGTGGAGAATGAAAGAGAGAGAGAGTGGATGAGAGAGAGAGGAGATGAGAGAGAGATCTGAGAATGAGAGAGAGAGAGAGAGAGAGAAGAGAGAGAGGAGAGAGAGAGCGAGGAGAGGGATGAAGAGAGAGAGAGAGAGAGACTTACTAACCGCAGCCACTTCTTTGGTGGTGCTCATTGGCAATCGCTGAGTGCCACGTTAGAGATATTCATTGCTGAGTCCTTGGTAAACCGATATTCTTTGGAACTCAATTTCCAACTGATGTAATCAGTTGAGTATCTCTCTCTCTCTTCCTCCCCACCCCCACCTCAGCAGACACATAATGTACAAGAACTCCCCTGATTATCAGTGAAAGGGAGATTAAAGCAAATAAAACCTGAAGTTGTCCATGAATGTAGAAAGGTAAAAAAAAAGAAAAATAAATGCTGATACAAACTGTCCAGCATGCTGTGTAATGTATGCAGTTATAAACACAATCACTGGATGTTGGTTACTGCAATTGCTTCTAATAGCATCATTTCAACCAACAAGATGGACAGAGCATGGTGTTTTACCTCTTCACTTCCCCTTAACATAAAAAAAACAGACAAAACAATTTTAAAAAAAACACTTCATCTTAATGGAATGAGACAATAGCAGTATCACAACCTTGTATTTTTCATGTACATTTCATTGTGTGTGGGAAAAGTAAAAAATCTTTCTTATGAATAACTACATTTTTTGGGGTTTTTAAACTTCTCTGTTTCAGAAGTAAATAAAACTCCTCTCACTTTAGCAAAGGGAGATACCATATTTTTGTTTGTCTTGGCAAAGACTTTAGTTAAAAAATATCAATTTTGTAATTGGAAAATAACTTTAAGCATCCATACACAAAACTTGTGTAATAAAGCATTAGGATTTTCATATCTTGCCAACAAACTGATGCGTATCTGATAGTGCACATCTATTGCCTCAAAAAATTTGCAAATTTCAAAGAAAATTTCTTTTCAGATTACAGTGGTAATGAAGAAAGTTAACCTAAATCCATGTTCTCTAATTAGTGCTGCTAATGAGACAGTGGAAAATCACAAAATCCAGTTTATATAAGTAACACATCACCAATAACTTTCCATTCTCTTCTTAACATCTTTTAAATTTAAAAATTATAACTGAAGATTTTTAACATAAACTAATACTATATAATTTGGTACCAATCCAAAAGTCATCAATTAAAAACAATGAAGAGAATATATATGAGAAATGGTTGAATATTCTCACATCAATGCTTCAAAAACCACAAGTTCACCCCCACACTCTTTTAAAATTAGAGTAGAAAAAGTAGCAATATCAAGATCTATACAGTCAACAGAAGTCAAACACAGCACTATACACAGCTAAATGTCATACACAGGACACTATGCACACTGCACTATGCAGAACTGACAGACACAAAGTTGTTTTGACTCTTCACAATAGGAGAGCTCTGGCATCACCCATGTCTGTTTGAAAAGTATCAAAAGTTAAAATTTACTACGATTGGCATTAGCAATATAGATAAGTTATTTAAAAAAAACTTTGAAAAATTCATTAGTTTATTAAAAAATTAATTTCAGCCTTTACTATGGTTAAAAAGAACATCATAACTGTAATACGGTCATCTTTCTACCCAGATCAGAGAACTTATTTTTCACCAGCCAATAGCAAAAGTTTGCCGCAGTAATATGATTTTAAAGTTTACAGACAGAAAGTTGAGATATGACTTCATCAGAAAATATAATACATCAGAATATTAATTGCTCTGGCATTAATGAGAACCACAGCAAACCAGATTACAGTTGTATGCAAACCACACCACTTAGTAATCATTTTGCAACCCCATTAAGAGTTATTGAGCATCCACAAACTCTACCATCATTAAAGTGTATGATTTTTACTGGCTGCTTTTCGCATTCTTCAGCAAAATGTAAGATTCTATAAAAAATAACAAAACCAAATGAATGGAATGTTATTAATGAATATTCCTCCAGTACAAACGCACTATTATCCTGTTTTTATTTTGGCATATCTTAATTATTAGTTCACAGAGGGATAAATATCATTAGCAAGATAGGGAAATATTAGAAGCAAAAGTCAACAATTGGGTACATGATGGATGCAAACTTCCGAGTATCCTATAATAAAATTTAACAGAACTAATCTCATTAGAAGTGAGGGAACCAAATAAGTCAAAGGCACACTAAGGTGAGAAAAGCCACACTAAATGAACTGAACTCTGACTATTACTATGTTGACATAGAGCACTAAGTTACCTTCATCTGTCATTATGCAATAAATACCTGTAAATGGAACTGAACACCTGATTCGTGCATCACATTAAGTATCAATTACTGCATCATAACAAATTGGTACAAAATGATTTATGATTTTAAAATGACATTAATAATCATTAGAGACAACATTGTTCATTGAAATGAGTTCTAGAGAAGAATTTGTGATACTCACGACAATTCGAGGAAGGTGTCTCTGTTCATCAGGTCCATAAACACCTGCTAGTCTCAGAGCACAGGTGTGTAAGATTTTACCATCTGCTGTTTGCTGGCCATCAGATGCCAACACTTTCATCTCAGCAATAGCTTTTGTTCTGGAGTAGTGATCAGGATGCTGGTTTCAGATGAGAGAGAGAAGAATCAATGTAAATGAACAGACTGCCAATGCATTCAAACAACAAAAGAAACTTCAAATGCCAACTTATTTTCATTTTAAAAAAGTAAAGTTCATTCTAGGGAGTTATGACCCTCATCACTTTACCAGGTTCCACCAGCTAATCCATTTTTCTGTTTACCTGAAATAATACAGCTTTATGTTAGTTCTAACTCTGCTTCTTATTTTTTCCACTTCCTTGGACCTGTGAGATTTTACCTTTATTTCTTCAGATAGATGCCCAGAGAACATAAAATCTTGTCTCAGCAACTTTACATTTCCAAGGCTTCAAATGGTTTGCAGAGAACTCAGAACCCACTTATCATATCTTAAAAAAAAGCAACATAAATATTCATGAATTTTATTTGATCAATTGTGAAAAAATTATGCACTGAATTATTTTAAAAAATCAAGTTCATTATAAAGGTATGAAGTCTGTTTTTACACAGAACTTACTTTATATAGCATTTTTAACCATCAAAAATAAATTTAAGTTTGGAAAGATGCAGTTGTTTTGTGTTCTCTACAAAAAATAAAACCAATAATGAAAAATTCCTGCATTTCATTTTTTCTCTCCATTAAAAATTGCTTTTGACTGATATAGCTAAGGTCCATTTAATATGCAAATTAATATTTTAAATTCTATCTTAATATAAATAAAAAGTTTTAGATCATAATCGATGGATACAATGAGCTTAATTTCATATCCAATACCCTAATTCCTTTGGAAAAAAAATAATATAGTTATAAATCAGCAAAACCTAATTAAACACTGGGGGTATCGAGATTAACAAGTACAAATAAACCCACATGATAAGACTTTGTTTAACGACTTAGGTTTTACATAGAAGATTACTCTGTCCACATACAGGCAGCCTGTAAAATGATTATCAAATATAAAAAAAAAGAGAACTTAAATGAAGAAAGTTTTGCATGGCAAAAGTTTGGAAATAAACTTTTTTTTTTTTTTAAATTTTTTTACATGCATTAATTTTCTACTAGTTGTAATATACAGTAATGACCAAAATTATTGTACACCTTATGATTTTATGCAAAATACTGAGCTATTTGTGATAGAAATGTAAGACTGCATTATTTCCGACGTAACAAAACCAACCAAGCCCTGGCCTGGTATCCATGGGGCATCTGCACCAACCACTGCATCAGTCAAATTAAAAATCAAAATTATTTCAAATGATGCGGTATCACATACATCCTATACACACAACAATAGTCACCAATAAATTGATTATATATAATATGAGATTTTGCACATGCATAAATATATAATAAATGTCCATATTGTAATTTATAAAATAATACCACTAATTATTATTTCAGTATGCAATGAGTTAATTTTTTTCTTTTTATTTTGTTAGCTATGGTATATTTAATCTCTAAAAAAACCCCCAGAAATTTACATAAAGTATTTAAAGATGAGGTGGTAGAGTTTGGTCTTTAATATTTCTTGGAAAAAGATAATAAAAACCAATTTTACCATCGTTATTGAACAACTCCTTGCTGGATATAACCATATCTCAAACTTTATTCTCATCATGGCTTACAGATCTTGTTACAGCAACAAAACACTAAATACATGGCTACCTTCATGCACCAAATTCAAGTGTTTTCCTGCTGCTTGTTGGCTGTCTTCTTGGTCATTGCTCTAAAGCACTGCGTTCACAAGGTAAAGCTGAACTGCAGTACTATATACCTGAGAAATTGTGTGCCAAAGCCCACACGGCTAATGAAGCCAAGCAGAAATCAATAGGAAAAAAAAAAGCGAAAGTCATTTGACATTCCGACACCTACGTGGCCGGCATGAATGACAGCATACACTGCACCTGACACATCTGGTAGCGTTACCTTTTTACACCTAAGCTGAGTTTACCTGCTTTGTGTATTAAACCCAGTATCTCATTTCCTTACAATGTCTTGGTCCCCCCCCCCCACCACCCGACCACATCATAGCATGGAAAACACTAAGCCAGCCAGCAGCTGTTCAACAACGTGCTATGCACAATCGTTACAGCAACCAAGCAAATCCCTAACCAACAAAGCATCATCCAACATCAGGCTACTTCTCATCGCCGGGTGATTTGTTTGTTTTCAAAACGCCTCCAAGTTTTCTCGCCTGCAGCGAAGTCCACTAGTTTCAGAATTTATGAGAGTTTCCCTTTTATTATCAGGAAATTAAACCAACATGCGGCCTGACATTTTTAAATCTTTAGAAAGGATCAAAGAGGAAGGAGAGAAACATAGAAAATGACATTACGGCGAAAATATGCACACAAGATTTATATAAGCAAACTGAGAAAAATTTCATTATTTTCATCTGAAAAACACTGTGAAGCTCCTCCACATTAATATTTTTTCTCCATATTTATGAGGAATTTAGTGTATACCAACGTTATAAACAAAAATGAATCACCGTCGACAATTCTCTTCAGTCTGAACAGTTATATTATTTAGGATCTGATCCCAAAGTACCCCTCCCCACAAACTTCTGCAATGCCCTGGATTTCCAAGTCTATAAGCTTAAGGAATTTTGTCATTATCTCTTCATCAATAATTATGCATTATCCAGGATTATGTATGCAGGACTCAGTAAAATCGATATGATTTTATGGTTTATCTCCTATTAAAAACGATCATTTATGGAATTTTTTTTTCTTTTTTTAAATACTTTTGCAATAATTCAGCATGGAATTAACCCTTTCTGAACAAAATTCAAAAGTCTTTAAAATATAAAAAGAAAAAATACAACATTATTATTTATTGGGAAACAGTGTACTTGTAGATAAATCACAATTTGCAATCTCCACGTTGCCATGTAAAATAATTAAAGCTAAAACATTAGAACTGCATTCAAAATATTTTTTCTTGCCTGGTCTAGACATTTTGATGGGCTAATAATGAATTAAGGGTTACAGTAATAGTTTCCATAAAAATATAAATAATCATGTATATACTATTTTAGTTGCTGACCAGTGTAAACCAGAAGAGTAGATGACATCAAATCTTTTTTTTTTTTTTCCTTTCGGTCATGTATCAAAAGTTTTCTCCCTTTCCCCAGTTGCAAAAGTTGTAGACCTCTAACTTGGTTATTAGGGGATGGTTCATGTGCTTACAAACTGAGCATATTGCATTACCACTGCCGAGAATGGGAAGTGGCAAGTGAATGCCCCTACTAGAAGTCCTCATTTTCAGATGAGGGAGGAAACCCATGCAGCTGGCTGATGAAATAAAAAAACAAAAAAAAAACTATGCAAGGGAGGTTTGCCAAACCAAGATATCCACAATGGGGATTACAATGGTAACATTAAATCTATTGAAAAGCTGGTAAAATTCTTGGTTTTAACCTCAATAGATCCATCAATTGTTTACCCACTTTAAGATGATTATATTGCCTTCTGAAAGCATCTTGTTTTGCATTTACTTTTAGAATATACTTAAGGAAAACACATCAAAGGAAATAATGTCCCCTCCCCATGCTATATCTGTGTTGTATCTAGTTCATCGGCACTAGAATTTTTTAAAAATCTAAAACTTAAAAAAAAAATAAATGAATAAGTGGAGTATCTAATACTTCTTCATCTTTACAACATGAATTCCAACAAAAAACAGTCTGAAGAGAACCACCACCTACCTGTTAAATCTCAAACCAAGTGACAGTTTTATTTGTAGTTTTCTTTTGAGTCTCTCCTACTTTATGTAATTATGAAGTAATTAGATACAATTAATTATCTGTGAAGATGTTACAAAACAAAAAGCTTTCTGCTCAACTGAGAAAGATGACAAATCTAGGTAAATAAAACTTAGCAGATTTATTATATACAGATAAGTGTTACACTGGATGAGCTGCCAGTTGGCACAAGTTAACAGAACTTGATTTCATTTCTTGTTAAATCAACACTAGCCAGCTTTGCCACCATTATCACAAACAATCATTTGCAATTTGTTAACCAGAAAAAAGCTCCTTCTAAAGGTGATGTGCATGTGTGTTGTGTGTGTGTGTCTGTCTCTGTCTGTGTGTGTGTGTGCGTGCATGTGTTGCTAACCCTTCATCAAAAGGTTTATCTGGCTGATGGCTGCACTAATGGTAGCTGTAGCTTCAGACAAACAGATTCTTTCATAAAAAGGTCAGTAAGAGCATAACCCAAATCTATAAACAAATTCTTAATTACGGTTTATAGGAAACTATGATGCACAATTAGATCATTATCCTTTAAAATAATGAAACATGAAATTAAAAAATGGCATCAAAAAGACTTCTGACTTTTGTATCTCTAGGCTTATGTAAACAAATGCAAATTAGATTAGTTTTTATGTTATTTACTGTTTACTTTTTCTTTTTTATAATTTGCATAAATTCAACAAACCTTTAAGAAATAAAACCACTTAAATTGCAACTGTTATACACAGGGTAATAAAAAAAAAAGACAAAAGCAAAGAACAAAGAAGAGTTCAAAAAGTCACATGCTGAGCTATTTGAGAGAAAGCTGCAAGCAGAGTTTCTGATCAGAAGTGATGCTGCTAAGAATTTTCACAATGAGTAGAACAATCTAATCAGAATAGAAAACCATCTATGTAAAGAGAGGCAAAGCCTAATTACCAGAAAGATGCTCTGAAAATCAAATAACTAAAACATCAGTATTACCAATGTCAAAAATGATGCAACACCAAAATTTAACAGAAAGCATCAATAAACTTGATTTTATCCATCTACAGTAGTTACAGAATAAAAACTAACCTTTTAAAAAAACTTAGATGTACAATTCTGTGATGCAAAATAAATCCATTGTTTTCAAATGAAAAAAACAAAAAAACTTTTGACTTAAGTCTGATTAGTTTAGTTAGTTAATACAATGATGCCATTATGGTCTATACAAAATCTGTTGTCTACACACATACAAACACACACACACATCATTCGGGATGAAGTATATTTTTATTAATGGTGTTCTTTCTCCCAGGATATTCATAATTATTCATCTCTTAACCACTAGTTCATCATGAAATTGATATTTAATTTAATACTCTTTAAGTAAAATAAGTTTCTAATAACTTACCTGAATTAATAATGTCAAATAAATTTCAGCAAATTTAAATTGCATTATTTGCTTCTCAAAGATGAGGAGGACATAGCTCTCCTACTGAGGAAACCATAGTTGCAAATAATGCTGCATGGTGTCTGGTTGGTTGTATGCCATTGTTGTATGTAGTAATGTATTGCCTCTGGTTGGTTGTATGCCACTACTGTGTATAGTAATGTATTGCCTCTGGTTGGTTGTATGGCCACTGCTGTGTATAGTAATGTATTGCCTCTGCTTGGTTGTATGCCACTACTGTGTATAGTAATGTATTGCCTCTGCCTGGTTGTATGCCACTACTGTGTATAGTAATGTATTGCCTCTGGTTGGTTGTATGCCACTACTGTGTATAGTAATGTATTGCCTCTGGTTGGTTGTATGCCACTACTGTGTATAGTAATGTATTGCCTCTGGTTGGTTGTATGCCACTACTGTGTATAGTAATGTATTGCCTCTGCCTGGTTGTATGCCACTACTGTGTATAGTAATGTATTGCCTCTGGTTGGTTGTATGCCACTGCTGTGTATAGTAATGTATTGACTCTGCCTGGTTGTATGCCACTGCTGTGTATAGTAATGTATTGCCTCTGCCTGGTTGTATGCCACTACTGTGTATAGTAATGTATTGCCTCTGGTTGGTTGTATGCCACTACTGTGTATAGTAATGTATTGCCTCTGGTTGGTTGTATGCCACTACTGTGTATAGTAATGTATTGCCTCTGCCTGGTTGTATGCCACTACTGTGTATAGTAATGTATTGCCTCTGGTTGGTTGTATGCCACTGCTGTGTATAGTAATGTATTGCCTCTGCTTGGTTGTATGCCACTACTGTGTATAGTAATGTATTGACTCTGCCTGGTTGTATGCCACTACTGTGTATAGTAATGTATTGCCTCTGGTTGGTTGTATGCCACTACTGTGTATAGTAATGTATTGCCTCTGCCTGGTTGTATGCCACTACTGTGTATAGTAATGTATTGCCTCTGGTTGGTTGTATGCCACTGCTGTGTATAGTAATGTATTGCCTCTGCTTGGTTGTATGCCACTACTGTGTATAGTAATGTATTGACTCTGCCTGGTTGTATGCCACTACTGTGTATAGTAATGTATTGCCTCTGGTTGGTTGTATGCCACTACTGTGTATAGTAATGTATTGCCTCTGCCTGGTTGTATGCCACTACTGTGTATAGTAATGTATTGCCTCTGGTTGGTTGTATGCCACTACTGTGTATAGTAATGTATTGCCTCTGGTTGGTTGTATGCCACTGCTGTGTATAGTAATGTATTGCCTCTGCTTGGTTGTATGCCACTACTGTGTATAGTAATGTATTGACTCTGCCTGGTTGTATGCCACTACTGTGTATAGTAATGTATTGCCTCTGGTTGGTTGTATGCCACTACTGTGTATAGTAATGTATTGCCTCTGGTTGGTTGTATGCCACTGCTGTGTATAGTAATGTATTGCCTCTGCTTGGTTGTATGCCACTACTGTGTATAGTAATGTATTGACTCTGCCTGGTTGTATGCCACTACTGTGTATAGTAATGTATTGCCTCTGGTTGGTTGTATGCCACTACTGTGTATAGTAATGTATTGCCTCTGCCTGGTTGTATGCCACTGCTGTGTATAGTAATGTATTGCCTCTGGTTGGTTGTATGCCACTACTGTGTATAGTAATGTATTGCCTCTGGTTGGTTGTATGCCACTGCTGTGTATAGTAATGTATTGCCTCTGGTTGGTTGTATGCCATTGCTGTGTATAGTAATGTATTGCCTCTGGTTGGTTGTATGCCACTGCTGTGTATAGTAATGTATTGCCTCTGGTTGGTTGTATGCCACTACTGTGTATAGTAATGTATTGCCTCTGGTTGGTTGTATGCCACTACTGTGTATAGTAATGTATTGCCTCTGGTTGGTTGTATGCCACTGCTGTGTATAGTAATATATTGCCTCTGCTTGGTTGTATGCCACTGCTCTATATAGTGATGTATTGTGTCTGGTTGGTTGTCATTGTTGCACAAGATAGCATACTTTATGGTATTCATAGGGGTTTTTAATTCACTACTTTTATCTTACTTTGACCTTAAGGCAGCTCAAAAAGTTAAGATAGAGATTTTCAAAGTACTGATACAAGAATATCTAACAAACTACTGCATTTCACAATATGCAATTAGTTATTTTAGCATTAAAATTTAATTATAAATAGTAGCAATGAATGCTAAAACCATGTTCATTCAGAAATTTTTGGAGGATGTTAGGAAAAATTTTAATTTTTATTAAAGCAACATGCATATCTATTACTTTAGTCGCCCTATATAAACAAAAACATTTTGTTTTTAATTATATATAGATACTCTGCAATATTTATTTTTATATTTCCCTAGCCTTAATGTCGTATCTCTGTCCATACTGGGTCATAACTGAAATACAATGCTATCATCATAAAATAAACCAAGAAGCTTTCCAAAAAACAAATTTTTTTTTTAAAAACACAGATTAAAGACAAAAAATTTTGCAGGCTTTTAAAAATAGGGTAAATTCACCAAGGTTTCTAAACATCACAATGCACGAGTTCACTGCTGTTTTCATTCCTCTATGTCGACAAGGGAATAAACCTTCACCAGTTTATTCTAATAAGCTGCGCACCAAAACACGTTGTAACAATTACAAAGGGAGCTTTCAGGGATGTTTGCTTGGCTTGCAGCCAATTGGGGAGAAAAGAAACATTTTTTTTCTCCTTTACACAGTTCTCCCCCCTTCGCTAAAATCCACTTGTCTGCAATCTCAGCTGCTGAGACTGCGTCTCCAAGATTTTTAAATAACTGCTAGACTTGCATCGTCTTGTGTCTCCATCTTCATCACAGCCAAAAAGCTGCAATTATTCAAGAAAACAAACAAACAAAAAAAACAAAAGCGGACAAGAAAGCATTGTTCTCTTCAGTGTGGCCTTTTCATATTCCAGAATCCCACTGAATTACCCACACGGATGGATGATGGGGAATCTGCAGTGGTGACCGAGGGTCTTCTCATACAAAAGTGAATTGAATGCTGTCTTTTTTTCAAATTGCATATACAGTAAGCTAAGTTTCAACCCAGTCCTCCCCCATCACTGGCTGTCAGGAGATAATAATAGTAAATAAATAATAAATTAGTTGCCATAATACTCTTAAATCTGAAAAAAAATAACTCCATGACCTTCATTTAGAGCTCCTAAAAATAATTCATATTATATAAAATATAAGGAAGCATTAATGCTAATAAAACTACAGTTATAAATGCAGTTTCTCTTATCTTCTCTCAAATTTTACAAGACTATAAGAGATTTTTTTTAAAATAATTTTTCTTTTATAAATATTTTTAAAGAAGATTCTACAGATAAAAAAACAAAACAACATCTGCTTAAACTAGGTTATAAAGGGAGATTATTCACCAGGTAGAAAAAAGAATTGGTTGTCTTCCCTTGGTTTTTAAAATATACTGTTGTTATTTAAATGATTATGTCTCCTGATTCTATAAACCCGTGCTAACTGGTTATTTCAGATATAAATACTATTTGGTGGGTTTAAACATTCTGATACAAACACAACAACATGCCAGACCAAATAAAAATATTAAATTTTCCCAGCTCATCCATTAGACATCTGAGTAGCAAAGGTTTTGAGCATGCAGACAGTAACAGATCGGTTTGGTTATTTAAAAATGCTAGATGTCATAATTATAAACTAGCTAAAATATTAACTTAACTTACAAATAATAAAAACATTTTTTTCAGCAATAGATTTGTAAAAACACAGAGTGAAATCCCAGTGGAGGTTGTTCGTTGTGACAATGTAAACTAATTTGAAAATCAAATTAAAGGCTATTCTCCTTAGGAGCCTGTATAAATAACCCTTCTTCCTTGTAACTAAATTTAGCATAATGAGTTTGTTTTGCTTTTTTAAAAATTTTACACACCAAGCTAAAAGAAAAACAAAATACTGATATTCAAATAAGAAATGAAATTGTTCATTCTAGTGTTTATAAATATGGAGAAAAATTTGCATAATAAAAGTTCTGTAGTTTACATATACCTAATAATATGGTGCTTTAATTCCATTATTAATTAAGCATTTCAAATACTAATATTTTTTTAAAGCAAGATATACATATGCCATCAATGGCTATTTCTCAGTAAAACACACATAATAATAATAATGATAATACTAATACTAATAATACTAATTTAATTCATTCAGCAGGGAGCTAAGAAAAATAAGAACTTAACAAACCAATTTTAACATTAATTCTTTTTTAAAAAAAAGATCAAAACATAGTGTTGTTTGGAAATAGTCAGGTTCGGAAAAACAAGAAATGTGCTAATCCCACTAAATATATACTGTTTCATGTACTAGCAAAGATCAAATAAAACCCAGCTGAAAATAGTGTGACCAGCTTTCATTTGAATGTCCTTAAAGATTTTCATTTGTTGTTTGATGGCTTTAACCCCTTAGCATTTAAACCAGCCAAACACGGGCAAAAAAAAAAAATTATCTGTACATGTTCATTCCAGCCCCTGCCTGCTTTGACAAGTTGTCTCTAGCAACAGAAGTAAACGCTCCAAGTCACGCAGGAAATGACATTTTTGGTGAGATTTGAAACACATATTTACATCCACCATTTGCAGTCAAAATCTTAAGGGGAAACATCTTTGAAGTTGAAAGATAACCAAGTAAAAAAAAAAATTTAATATAAGTAAGTGAACATTGTGTTCACAAAGAGGGAATCAAGTGACAGTGAATGAGATTGTGAAGGATTTACCAGAGGGGAAGCACAAGAAGTTGTAGAAAAATTCAAGAGACAAGAAGAGGAAGCTTTAGATGAATTAAATATTGATCTTTCTGAACCAGAAAGTGAGGATGACTATCCATATTCTGACAACAAAATGGATGCTAATGATGACCCAGTGTTGCATAATTTAAATGCAGAGTATCCTTGTGATCTAAATGATGAGAATATTTAGTAGATTTTGTGGAAAATACAGGCCCTGTGCACAAGCTACCATTAGATGCAAATCCTATAGATTGTTTTTTATCTCAAAAGTTTTTTTTAAAACATTTTCCATAGAAACAAACAGACACACAGAGCAGGAAAAGAAATAAAAAAAGGGCCAGAACCAAGATGCAGCCGACTACAGCATCAGAACTGAGAGCATGCACTGTCATCAATATTATGATGGGAGTAAAAAAAATGCCATGCATTTAGTGTTCCTGGAGTCCAAGAAAATAATATGGAGACCCATTACTCCTGAAATTATGTCAAATACAATTTCTGAAACCTAATCGGTACTTTTATGTGAGGGATAACTAGGACACACCTGGATGTGACAATCCAAGGTATGACCTACTTAGAAGGGGAAACCTGCTCTTGATGATATAGTTCAAAGAGAAAATTTTCTTTAGAAAATATATGCCTGTGAAACCTATAAAATGGGTTATGAAAGTGTGGAACTTTGTGAAGCTTCAACTAGCTATTGCTGCAACTTTGATTGTTACAAAGGTGACAGACAACATGGTCTTAATGTTGTTGTTGTTGTTGTTATTGTCTGGGAACTTTCTAAGCTGTTCCACAGAAAAAAATTATTTTTATTTATGGCAAATTCTTTCTGTTACTTTAGCCAAACACCTGCAGGTCGTTAATGCTGACACCTGTTCAACCATTATGGCTAATTGCAAAAGACTGCCTATTAAAGAAAAATTGAAAATAAAAAAAACAGGAGATATTTTGGAATTTCAAAAGAGAAATATGCTTGTAACAGTATACAAGGACAAGAGGCAATTAATTTTGTCTATCAAGATCATAGTCCCCCTATGGAGGTGAAGGAAAACTTACTTGTAATTTAGCACACAATCAACATATGGATGAGGTGGCCAACACAGATCATACTATCCAGTCAGCCATTCTAGCAAAAAAATGGTGGAGATATCTGATCTGGTTTATTATCAATCTGTCATTTGTGAATGCCTATATTGTTCACACCAGATCAAGGACAGACTTCCTCTACCAAAATGTTATAATCACCTATGATTCCAGGTGGATGCTGAGCAGTCAGTAGCAGGGTTCACCTGTAGAAAGCATCAAGCAAGGAAGAATTCGAGAGAGGCTGATCAGAATATTCTGGCAGATCGGATGGATCCTCACAATTTCGAGGAAATAGAAGGTTGCAAGACAATATGTTAAGAATGTTCATGGCAAAAAAAAAAAACAACTGCTGGCAGACCTGTAAAAGCATCATTCAGGTGTGCCTTTTTGTGACATTTCTTTGTGCAAAATCTGTTGATTTAGTACACATCATTTATAGGTTAGAATACCTAATTTGTGCACATAATCAATAAAGTTCATTATCATTTACTTTTGTTTACCTTTATAAGTGTACAGAAATATAAATTTTGAACTTTCTGAATTTTATGTCATTTCAATATAATTTTAACTCTGCCAAAGTATGATCAAGTCAAGATGACCTTCAACAAACATTAATTATACTCTGAAAAATATGCATAGTAAAAGGGAAATAATACAGTCAGTTATTTATCTATTTTACCTGAAGCTGGTGACATCATTCAACCAAATTCTAGGTGAGTTTCCAAAGTTTAGATGTTAATTTATAATTTTGTACATCATAATGCCAAGAAAACAAAGCCAAGGAATTTTTTTAAAACCCTTTTCATTAATTTTTTCAAAATAAAATACCTACAAATCTCTTAGTTACCTGTAATTATCACATCTTGATGTCACTTATAAGGTGTCATTTTAAAACGTGAAAAGACAGAGGCATTACCATTCCATACCATGTCAATATTTTATCCATCTATCTTGTATAGTTGTAAAGATATGCCTTAAAAACTAAAGGTAAATGATTCTGTTATTTTCACCCTATTTTATATAAATTGGCTTACTTAATTTAAACAAAGAGGTGTGAATCTTAATGTTTTAGCAACACAAAAAAACATTACTCTAGTAGCATCAATCACATAACTGATAAGACATAAGTTACTTCTGATTGTAGGGTGTCATTTATCCAAGAGGAGATTGCTCAAGAATAGTCTATCCCTATATAGCCACAATATTTCAGTTAAAAAAATTAATTTTTTTTAATATAAAAAAGATGGTTTTGTTTGATGTCTAGACAAGATAACTATACAGATAATATATGTAAATAAAGAAAACAAAAGAGAGAAAAATGTATATAAATACAAAATCACAGAAACAAAAAGATACTGTTGTCATAAAATATGAAAAACAATCAAGAACATAAGCCATTGTGATTGTGTTTACCTATAATTGGTTTTTATTAAGTAGGATGATTTTAAATGTTTCAGACAATGGAAAAAACTGAGCATTAACAATCTTATGCAATCACTGTGTTGATTTTTATTCATTGTGAAGAAGTATGAGATATATTCTTTCTTTGATTCATCATACATTTAATTACAACAAAAGAATTTTATCTCCCTTTTTGATTTTCTGTGTATCCAAGTACAACTAAATTATATATATGAAACTCATCAACAAAGACCTCTTCTGATCTGAGAAATAAAAGGAACAGAAGTAACTGAATCCATGCAGATTTTCAAAATCTCCTAGGTAGCTAATTTATATAATAAACCTTTAAACATCAGTGAAATTAGACTATATTCTGAAAGACAATTTGATTTCTGTATTTTTAAACGATTACTCCCCTTTATATTTATCTATATTTCCATCAAAATAACAAATTGTTAAAAATAATATTCTAAAATTAATTCATTTAAAAAATAAATATCTCTTCCTTAACAAAGAAAAAGATCCAGGTTGATATCTGATGCCAAAAGAATAGTTACATAATCTGATAGTTACATTTTTTTGAGAATACATATTTAAAGATGATGTACTCAGAAAATTCAAATAAAATCCAGTCGGATACAACTTAAAGCAATGCTATTTCAGCTGGAATTAATTTGAAAAAACAAAACAAATTAAAGCTACAGATACCTTCAGTAATTAAAAGTGTCTAAACATTAAACCAGGAAACTAATTTCTTTAAAAAAAATAAACATTTTTATACAGAGAAATCAGAAAGTTTTCAACCACCACATAGTAGTCAAGTCTTTTAAAAAAACACAGCTTGTTTCTGAGATGTGTTTACAAACTTGTAATTTGTTTGTTACCTGAGGTTTTCTTGAGTAACAAATGCAATGTGAAAAGAAGTTTAACATTTCCACTTTCATATGATGATAATTTATTTTTAGTGAAGCATGAAAATCTCTGCCAAATAAATATTAAAGCAGATTTTAAGATCTGATTAAATTTAAATATGATTGAGAAGAGAATAATTTAACATGGATTACTTTGATCAAATAAATGGTTTGTATTGTGTAAAAGCTGCAAAAAAAACTTTAGTACAGATTATTTATTTTCCAAAATGAAAAGTTAATTTAGATGGGAAAAACTGAGTTCAACATTTCATTTCACTTAAGTCAACAGTCCACAGTATCAGTGTGAAGTTCAGAGCAACTATGGAATTAGAAATGGTTGTGTCCAAGAAAGACAACTGAAAGAACAGATTCTGTTTTTTGGGACTGTAAGATGGAGAGATTTGGTCAGCTGGAATTGACAAAAGGAACTGGATGTGCATAAAAGGACATACTGCAAAAAAAACCCAATTACCATCAGTAAAGAGACTGTTCAAATAAAATGACATTTTTCAATAGGACAGTGATCCTAAGCATACCCAAAACTATGTAAAGGAGTTTTCATTAAAGAAAAAGGTAAATGTGCTGCAGTTTTCAGATCTAAACCCAGTTGAATGGCTGCATGAAGATATGAAGAGGAAACCAAAAAAAAATCTGTGTCAATGAGTCATTCAAGAACTGTCCTTGCCAAAGGATGGCTTTTGCCTATGTCAAAACATTTGAAAGTTGTTATTAAAGCTATGGGTGGCCATACTAAATATTGATACTGATAAATTGTGATTATATAAACACAAAAACCAATATTATGCAAGTTTAAACAATTAGTGGAATATTTGTTTGGCAGAAATTTTCATGCTGCAATAAGCAATACATAGTAATTTAAAGTGAAGATTAACTAAACAAACTTGAAAATGTGTTATGGCTGACCAAATAAACATCTATAATAAATGTATTTTCTTTTTTTTTTAAAGTTCTGTCTTTCCTACATCTTACTGAATTTCTAAACCATTTTCAGTGTATCTGTATATCCAACTTTGTACCCCTTTTTCATCACATGAGCTGAAAATATTCAAAAAATTTACAGCCATTTCTGATGGGGTAAAGATGGCACACTGCTTTCTCTTTAACATCCTGGCCCTATGTAGTAGCAATCAGAACACTACCAGCAAAACTTATTGGAAATCATTAGAAAAATATTGTAAAAAAGCCCTTATAAAGAAACAGGCTGGTACAGAAGAGCAAAAGAAATCACAACAAGCATCTTTCCAGACCTTTCTTCTCTAAGTATCATTAAACTAGGATATTTGTATGCATTCCCCACCCTTAATTTTAACAGCTAATCATCCATCTTTTATTCGTATTTTACTGATGTTATTATAACAGTTAGTGTATCACTTTATTTGTTTTTACATCTCCAGCTTAAAATGTGTGACACTCTTAATTTAAAAAGAAGTTAAACTATTGATTTTATAACTTTCACATAAAGCTTTAGATAATCAAAGCAGCAAGGAGTTTTGAAATATATAAAGTCCCCCTTTGTCTTAAAATGTTCACTGGGCAGATTCTTAATACCAATGATCACTTATTTCCCACTATCTCTGGTGAGCCAGTTCACCAATAAAGTCATAACTCATATAAACTGACATTTATGCAGTACTTCTCTAAACAAAATGGCTTCCTTCCCTTCTTGTAGTAAGTAAACTAATTTATTTATGTCACACAACTGCCTGCATACAATTAGATTCAATTTACATTTTGTTCTTAGGTTTCGTTTTTTTTTTGGCCGCCTAAAGATTTTGCTTCTATGACTGATGTTGTTATCTCAAGTGATATTACACAAGCTTGGGATAAAAAATTTCTCTTTCCAGTAGTTTCTTTGTTATGCAAATCCAAACCAGAAGTGGTAAAAATGCTAAGAACAAAATAAAGAACACACCAGTGAATATGCTTTGTTTAGATATTATTTAGGAAAAAAAAAACACAACTAAAAAAATGCTTGTCAAATACAGAAAAGAACTGGAAGAAAATGTCCTCAAAGCATACTTCTTTAGGAAAATATATCGTTAAACCGCACGTCCCAAAAATAAAAAAAAGGGGGACAAACAAAAAAGCCAGCAGTAGACATCTGGCAAAGCAGTCTCCTAATGTGCGTTTTAAAGTTCTTGCCATCAACAGGTTTGTTGCTGGAAGCAATATGGTTGCCAGCCATAATGTTTTAATGCAAATCAATTTACCACAGCAATCATCGTCATGACCTTTGGCACAGCTTTTGCTGGGCATCCCTACTAGTACCTGAGGCCAGTTAGCTATCATGGAGCCCCTTGGCAACAATTGCAGCAGAGCAACAGAGCCATAGGCTGCCTCTTGCGCATTTAAATTACACTACTACTTACTGTTTCATATCCTGCTTATAGCAAAAACATCTTCAGAAACATTTTTCCTTTTTTTTCTTCTTTCCAATTCTATCTTTGTTTTATATTTTGTTGTTGTTGTTTTGGGGGGGGGCAGAATGTGAAAAACAGAGTTTCTTTCATCTCACAAGGTGTCATTATGAAGAAAATACATAATAAATTTATACAGCAAGTAATTAAAATTCTGCTTACCATGTAGAGAATGTGCACATGCAAAAAGGAAAAAAAAAAAATGTCCATTGTATCGGCGAGTAAATGTTTGGACTTGAGGATTCATTGTCATTTAGTCAAAAACAACCTTAACTGGACATAGGTTCGGCATAGATGACATCCATTCCTCAGGTTATTCTGACCCCAAATTAAAAATTAAAGGCATTCTATTTACCAGAAACCCTAAACATGACCCACCCTCATCTCTCTCTCTCTCTCTCTGAACACTAACCCTGACCCACCCTCATCTCTCTCTCTCTCTGAACCCTAAACATGACCCACCCTCATCTCTCTCTCTCTCTCTGAACCCTAAACATGATCCACCCTCATCTCTCTCTATCATTGTTAATAAATTTTTATACACTAATAGATAATACATGAAATCTGTGTATGAACTAAGATGGGTCAATGCCAATAATTATAATAGATTAAGCTTTTTTTAAAAAAATTAGTCCCAAAATTGAAATGAATTTTTCCATATAGCTGCCAATTTTATTAATATTATCATCAATTTTAAAATTTGGCAAAAGAGGGAGGGAGGGAGGGGTTGGTAAAAAAAACAAACACGAAACAAATCAACAGATTTAAGGGTCTAGATTTTCTAATAACCACCTGGAAGAGGATAACGCCAACTTTTTCTAAACCTGCTAAAATTTAAAGAGAAGTAGAAATGAATTAATCAAGAACTGCTGCCAGTCTAAAAGAGAAGGAACAGCGGAGCACCGTGAATGATTCACACAAAAGCTAAAAGGCGTGAGAAAAACACGTGGTAAAGCAGTGTAAACAAAGTCCAACTTATCGGTGTAACTGGTTCGCACCTGCATTTCACTAAATTAACCAACTTGGTTTATAGTTAATGGCGAACACACACACACACACACACACAATTCTGGGGTTTTTTTTTCCAATCCATGTAAGAAGATAACATCTATATGTACATTTGGTTTCTCTTCTGTCGTCAGGATAAACTGAGCCACTGGTCCCGTTGTTTTGCTCTGATCTGGGAACTTCCTCGCTGCCAGGGGACCGTTTCGAATTCCACTCTAAACAACGGAGGAACGTGGACGAGACATTCAGAAAATCCACAAGCAGCAGGTGAACCCCTCCTCCCAGATAAACCAGAATGCTTTAATATATATATTTTTGCTATCTAATACTCAATGTAAAAAGCAATTATAGTACCCATGTTACTGACAGAAAAAAGATAAACTGTAGAAATGAGAAAAGAAAAATAATCAATATTTCAAATCATTTGTTGATTGGAAATTCTTTGGTATTAAAAAAAAAAAAAACTGTCAAATTAACTTTTATTTTTTTAGGAACTGATAAATCCCAAGATGTGCATCTAGGGGTCTTCTCCGCTTGTTTTTTTACAAATTAGTTCATCAATTCAATAAGTTTCCTCTGAGAAAAAGAAAAGGGGGTTAATTGAGAATGTGGCAATTTTAATAATTTAAAAACATTTACTTCTTGATTGATTTTGATTAACAAAGAAGAGAAATTAAAAAAAAAAAAAAGTTTCCATAAATTTATGCCAACTGAAGAAGAAAAAAGTAGACATAGTAAATGTGCAGTGTTAACAAAATGGTTCTCCAGCATCCCGCATGCATGGGTATTCACAACAAATACAGGGAGAGGAGGTGCCCTTGGAAAGTTGATGGTGATAGTGTAATAACGATGGTGTTATTTTTTTCCATCACCATGTTCTCTGGTATGTGGTGAATCCAGCAAGAAATAAAGAGTGGACTCACACCTGGCCAAAGGACAAAAGGTTACAGTCTGGGAAGAGAGTATCAATAGAGGAAAATACAATATAAGCCACTGGCAGAGCCTGCCTATGTCAAAGTAAATAACTAAACCATCTGTCTCTCTGTCTAGTTTTAAGAAACAAGCTGATAAGTTAATTGAGAAATAAAGTGGGTCGTCAATTGGTTAGTATAGCTGTTTTGATTAGTCAGTTAGTGACCCCCAAGAGCGCTTCGGATTGGGTAATTGAACTAAACTAGAAGCCACTTTCAGATCCCAATAGGCAATAAAAATTGTCAAAGAAATCACCATCCAATAGCCGAGTGACTCAGTCGAGTCAGGTCAAGTACAGTTTAAGTTTGTATTGGTTTCAGATACTTTGTTAATCACATTTTTTTGAAAACGGATATCAAAAAGTTTTTAACGAAGTGGAAATTAGAAACACCAATGAAGGAAGCAGAGGAGGAGGCAAGGAGTCACGAATAAAATGTCACTATCTCTGGTCCAGATTCAACAGTAGCAGTTTTGTGATCAACCCAAACATTCTCATGACAATCCAGATATTATTGGATTGCACATTAATTCATCTATAAAACTTGCGGACAATCTAAAACAAAATCTAATTGTAAAAAGTGGCTCGTCTCTTCAGAAATATGGTTCCAAAATGGATGCAAAATAGTGCAGTTTTTGTCATGTATGGCTAATTCAATATTCACCATGGCTTAGTTATCTCCCATTACTAAAAGGAGCAATTTGTAAATATTGTACAATTTCCCACAGCCAGTTCATCGTGGAACACAAGGAGCCATCACCACAGCATCTTTTACAAGGAATAAAGACTTTCATCAAAGTAAAAGTCGTCATATTCTCACACTTTGGCACAGAAATCCAACTGGACAGTGCTTTGAGGTGAGATGTTTAACAGAACTGGAAAGTATTATATCTAATATTGTCGACCATTCTATTCTGTGGTATACATGACATTGCTTTACATGGTAAAGGAAGTAAAACTGGAAATGTTCAAAGCCTGTTTAATTTCCACATTGAATCAGGAGATAAGACGCTACAAAACCATTTGGAAAATGCTCCAGTTAATGCTTGCTATGCATTTGTCTCTATAAAATTGAACTAATCATTCTCTGTGAAGAAACTATCAGAGAGGAAATAATTTTGGGGGAAAAACAATGGAATTGATTTGCAATAATTGCTGATGAAAGTTCTGACATATATGGAAAGGAGCAGTTGTCACTTGGTGTACATCCTGTCAAAACAACAACCACTGAAAATACTATCCGAGAGGAATTTCTTGAATTTGAAAGGCTATATGAGTTGGATGCCACTTCCATTGCCAATACTATCATTGATCAGTGTACAAAGTTTGGCTTGAATCTAGAAAAACTACATGGCCAAGGATACAATGTTTGCTCCATGATGGCAGGAAAGGGTTGTGCAAGCTACAATAAAACATAAATATTCAAAAGCTGTGTTTGTCCATTGTGCTGCTCATAAACTCAATCTGGTTGTGAATGACCTGATTTATGTACCTGAGATGCAATACATTTATGCAATACATTTGATACAATCAAAGCTATCATGAAATTTTTCTGTGAGAGTACAAGGAAAAGATGTCTTTTCCCAAATGTGCCACTACTATCTGAAACACATAGCACTGAAAAACAAAGAGGTATTAGAATTTTTTTTTTTTTTTGACAACTTTGAACACATTTTTGATCAGTTAAGCAGACTGGCCACTGCAGCTTTGGGCAAAACACGACAAGATGCACATTAGCTCGAGTCTGTTTCAAGCACAATGACATTTATTTTT
Source organism: Nautilus pompilius (assembly GCA_018389105.1). Lineage (NCBI taxonomy): Eukaryota > Metazoa > Mollusca > Cephalopoda > Nautilida > Nautilidae > Nautilus > Nautilus pompilius. The sequence continues at coordinate 200,999 of JACATO010000089.1, forward strand.
TTTGCCTGACTGTAATTTCTAGCTAATCGGCAATGCTGGATATCCGTAACAGAAACTCTCTGAGATGTTCAAATCAATGTCTTAAAAGTGTATGATCATGTCCAGGAGCCTTATTAGTGCGCTTCGTGAACACCAATGACAACGGCAAAGGAAGCATGCTAGCGTCAAAAAAATAAATTCAATTTTTAAAAAATTCGAATGAATTAAAAGTAATATTTCTAAATAAAGAAAACATTAGTGAAAATCAAATGTCTTTGATTGGGGGGAAGGGACAAATTACTATATTTTTATTTTTTGACATTAGTTTGCTTTCATTGCTAAGCACGTTTCCCCTCACTTAATATTATCTTTTCAATCTGCTCACTCCCTAAAATTTACCTCGCACACATTACCCCCCCACCCATGGAAAAACCCAGTGGATACCCTAACCCTGCACCTATGTATAAGCAAACAGAACTCCAACAACTGTATGTAGTTTATGAATCCTGAACTACTAACTTTACAGAATCTTTGATCCTCTTAAGTTTCAGTAATGAAAATTTATCTTCCTCATGCATTATTTAGCTAAGTTATAGATAACTGGACTTTACCACATCGCCACAACGGTTCCTCAGACGAAGCAACGTCTGTCGCTGTTTAGCTTATACTAGCATCATTCTCTCTCCACTCAATTTTAACTGATCCGGTTGCTGATTTAGATAAAAATAACCTATAAACCAAATTATCCCTTATATGTTTTTAAAGGATAACATCCTTATATATATATATATATCTTTTGTTTTTTCTTAAATTTTAAATATTACATTTTAAACTTTGCCAAAAGAAAGCTTATTTGAAAAGGTAAAGGAACATGTTGAGAAACCACCAACAAATATAAATAAAACAAAGATAAATTTAATTCAAAAATCATATACAGAATGTACTACACTGGTAACCTAAATTACTGTATCACCTGAAATAATTCAGATTATTTTTTGTGCCAGTGAAATTTATACCAGAAATAATGCAATGTTTAAACATCTTTGTTTCTAATTCACTGTTCATGCATTTATTGAAATTTATCACCTTATAGATGCATCTCCATAACGAAATACTGCATCTAGGATGCTAAGTATAGTGCTTATGAATATCAAAATAATGCAGCATCATCATCATCATCATCATCAGGTGCTATCCGTGAGTCAGGGATCAACAGTCCCGGATCATATCATCCATGATGATCTAAGATAGATCAGGAAAAAAAGTATTTGTTGGTGAGCTCCAATAGTCCAAGAACAAAACTACCAAAAGTCTCTACTAAAAACACTATCTTTTTAAACTTTTAGCTGTGAGAGAAAACTAGAATGCCTGGAGGAAATCCACTCAAGTGGCTGGTAAAGAAGATCAAGAAGAAGCTGTGTTAGGGAGGTGCAATGCCAAACTGAGCCAGCCCCAACCACAAATCAAACTCAGGCCCTCAGCCATGGCAGTCCAGTTGGCTAACCACTGGACCATCACATTATCATCAATAATTGGCTTTATTATGGTAAAACACATTTTAACACTGTATCTCAATCAATGTACACTGGGCAATAACTGCATATTACTATAAGTCTCCTCTGCTTCAGAATAAGTTCACTTATGAACGGTATTTGAAATATAGCATCTATTTAAAAAATGTGTTGATAAATAATAATACTACTACTACTACTAATAAGCCAGTATTCAATAGTGTGTTGATTTTCATGTGCTACATGATAACAATTTTTCTAATTGGAGATTTTGTCAAACTTTAAAGAAGTTTTTTTTTTTTTATATACATAAAATAATATTAATGGAAAAAATAGGAACAAACCCATAAGCTTTTCTGTATGTGGAATATCTGGCCTGCAGCAGTGTTTACTTGGATGGTGTCTTGTGAAGATTTGGTAGGCAGCAGAAACTATACAAACACAGACTTAATCAGTTTATTAAATTCTGAACAGGGAAACTAGATTAACAAAAAAAACAAACAAACAAAAAGTTTCAAATAAATTTTATCAGAAAGAAAACAGAATAATTCTAAACTATGATTGCCCCAAAGCAGTATTTTTCTAGAAATTAAGATCTTTTAGCCATAGCAAAATACTTTGGAATTATAGTTAAATTGAAATTATAATATTTTAAAGAAAGTATTTAAAAAGATGTTTCTTTTTAAGTAAAATTGATTATCAAGGATTTTTTATTAAGATTTTCAATGCATAAATGTAAAAACACACTCAGATTTTTTGAAAAGGAATAATTACATGCAAAATGTAAAAAAAAAAGCAACCATTATTATTATTATTATTATTATTATTATTATTATTATTACAATATATACTCAAGAATTATACACTGATGGAAAAAAAATTATTACAGCACTCAAAATAACTCAAGGGTAATTATATCAGGAATAATGCAATAACTAAACTTTTGTTCTGCTCCTAATTCATAAATTTCTTTTCTTAAAATAATATTCTTCAGTCAAAACAGTATTGCAAAATTGAGATGTTAAAATACATTTTCATGTTCTTAATAAATGGTAGTCTTCTCTTTACAAACTAATAATAATAACTATTGGTGTTCATCGTAAAACATGATAGCCATTCACACATTGCATGCGAACACCTAGGTGCATGAGTCTGTTTATAGACTGGGAGCTGCTGCTCTCAGGTAGCATAACTTAACTTCAAGGAACATCCACAAAGATCAGACAATTACAACCTGCACTGGCAGAACCATTAAATCAGAAAGTGAATTAGCCAGTCAGCAGAAAACTTTGTACCTGCCAACAGCTAGAGAGGCGTTTGGAGTTAAGGAAAGTTGCCTAAAGTTCCGTTCCATGTGGTGCAGAAAATAAATAATATTCACTCTGTGAAGGACTAGAACAGAAAAAAAAACAATAGTTAATCAAATAATAATTAGCAAATTTTAAAATTATACACTTTAATTATATTAATATAGTATGCTTTTTTGTCATTTTATAATTTTCATCTTTTGTTTTTCTATTTGTTGGTTAGCACAATATTTTGTATTTCCTTCATTCAGTAACAGAAGTAAAGTCCATCTTTACACAGCATTCACTGATCAAGATGAAGTTGCATAGCATTTACTGATGACATATTTTACACCTATTTTTCCTTTCACCAGGGTTATGTGGAAGCATCATCCAGCTCTTCATATGAGCTTTTACTTGGTGTTTTTTTTTAATACAGTGGTAGTCAAAATTACTGCATCATTTTATGTTCAAACAAAACTGGAAAAAATTAAAGTTTAACAAATGAGGTAAAGATCAGGTTTGTGTAATATTTACATGACATTCAACATGACAGTAAATAGCATGTACACACTACATTAAAGTATTTGGATATTCTCCACATCAGTCATTAAAGATAAAGCAAACGTGACTTTTCCAGTAGCATTGAGTTTTTTTATGGCTTTTAAAATGCTTCATCTCATCTTAGTACTATTTTCCCTACCCCCGTTTCCTTAACCACAGTGAACAGAGATAGCTCCAAGCAGACCAGACAAAACAAAGTTTGCTTATCTAAATGGTGCTTGATGTGGCAAAACCAGCCAAGTGGAACCCATCATCTTTAACCGATTTCTAGGATTTTGGGTTTAATCTCTCGCCCACTTTCTCTCCAGAACAGCTGCTGTCACCACCCGAGGCAATGCCGGTTATACCTTGAAAAATAAACATGTTGGCTATCTACTGTTATTATGTATTAATTAAACAAGTTCTTGTGGAGTGTTCGGCCTGGTCAACAGGTAAGCAAGGATGAGAAAACTGTCAGGTTTACACTGTATCGTCGCTTTTTACAAACATTTTCAATGAACAGAACACTGACCGAGAGAGTAAATTTTCGACTAGTTCTGGTCAGAAAAAATCAGCAACTCTGTAATTAACCTGTACCATTCCAACACAAATTTTCTGCAGCCCTAATACCTGTACTTGAAGTAAACTACACAAAAATAGAACAGAAAAGCCATACACATAATTTCAGAGTACATTTGAAGGCTAGAAACATTAATAATCACTAATCTACGCATATTTCATATGCCAGAATTTAAAGGGAAAAAAAGATGATTTAGTCTTGAATATACATCTTCTAAAATAAAATTTGTTTAAAATTTAAATTATGGTAATATTTTCAGATTTGAAGTTATCCTCCACTTAATATGATTAAATAATTAAACCATGGTACACATCTACCTTCACAAATGATGTACTGCATTATTTTTTTTTTCTGTTTGATGAAGTAAGCTTGCCACCACTTGAAAAGAATAGATACTTTTTTTTTTCTGCCAGGTGAAAAGAAGCCTAGGAGTTGTCTAATGTTGCAAATTCAATAAAGGTGTCAATAGTCACTGAGCATATCAGTATTCTAGCATCAGTATTGTGTAGTGGCTAAGTAAATAAGATAAATATATGCTTTTGTTTCTAACTTTCGACTTCTTTCGACTCCAAATTTCTGGGGTGAGAAAACACCTTTTCTACCTACTTGGTAGAGCAATTGGGAAAACATACCTCCCCCTCAGAGAGAGATAGAGGGAGCAGGGTTGGTAGTAGCCGGCTCGCAGTCTCAATGTAAACTAATTTTGGCTAAAATTCTTTAAGGACCATAAGTTTTCATTTTAAAAAAAAATTATCAATTTTGTTACTAATCGAAATTTAAATAAAATTTCTTTGAACCTAAAAAAAAAGTACTACCATGGCAGATGCCTAGAGTATACAATAATAAGCTATACAGTAGTGTACTGATACCCTCTGCTGTCGCTGGTATCACTCATGCTATAAACACAACAAGTACCAATTGTTATGCTCATAGTACATTTCAAATATTGTAATACAGTTGTACCTCATTATGGTGAACCATGCTTATAGTGATCCCTCTGGATATAATGATCTTGGTGGCTGGAACTGCCATTGTTGTATTGAATTCTCCTCTGGAAAAAGCAATGACTCTAATGGTGCAGTCTTTAGATAATGATCTTGTTTGCATAAGCTGCATCGCTCTATCAGAGTGCGTATTGTCCATTAGATGCTACAAGATTTAAAGATGGCAGCCACTGGTAAGAAAGCTCTCTCTCTCTCTCTCTCTCCTAATAAAATTTCACAGTGTGGAAGATTTTGGGGCAAAAAGTATTGTAGAGAGTGGAACCAAACATCTATTCTGAGAAAAAGGTTTTGAGCACCAGACCAAAGTTCATTCTGCTGGTTTAAAACAGTGAGAGAGAGAGAGACAGACATTCCAGTTTGTGGTGATACTAGTGCGTACTAAAGCCAAAGGGTTTTTATGGCGGTTGCTAGGTGATGACTAAAAGAAAAAGAACAAGAGGAAAACAAAATAAAAACCAGAAATTAAGAGAGGGGGGGAGTTTATATGTTGTCATTTGTCAAAAACCGTGACTGTTTTGAGTAGCAAGATTAAAAAAAAAAAAAAGAAAGAAAAGAAGACATTTCTGGATTTCATCGACTGGTTCATCAGCATCTCCAGTAAAAAAAGGAAGGGAGAACAAACAGCAAAAGACAAGAAGATTAATTATCTTGAGTGTGGATTTTGAAATGCATGAGAAAGTTAATAATTCCGCGCTAAACAACATGATAATGGGACATCGGATATCCAGGCCTAAAATTAATTCATGTTAAACAGGAACTGAGCAGCAGGATGACAAAACAAGCAAGATGAAGATAAAATGACAAAAGCAAACAATCAAATCAGCAGGACTTTAAGATTCTTTAAAACAGCAAAAAAAAATTTTCTTTTTTTTTTTTTTTTGTTTAATCAAACTGTATTCCACTAAAAAAAATCGTTTTCATGCCCACTCAGGTCATTAGCAGAGATTCATGGCTACAATACCCTTAGTGGAACACAAACCCTTTTTAATATGGCCAGTAAAACTATGCTTAGGTCACCACATCCACAATCTGTACCAAAGCTCATGTCTTGTCTCAGCTGCCGGTGTCAAGGATTTATCTGGTTTGTTTTTTGTTGGCTCTTGAGAATGGACACATATTGGACCTGCAACGGTTTGGATTGATATTTGCTAATGGAAAGAACTGTCAGCTCCGACTATTCATGTGCGACTGGTAGGGGAATTTTTTGTCTATGGACATTAAAAAACAAAATTACAAAAAAATCAGAGCGAATGCTGGCAGGGAATTTCAGTCTGCATTGTTCTGGGCAAGCCTTTCAGCAGTGTGAGATACAGTTTTTCTTTTGTTTCACAGTTAGTAATGAAAATTAAACATATAAGATAAGCATCCAGTTTTTCCTAATCTTCCCACATGGAAGTCTGTCTCTCTCTCCATTCTATTTCAAAGCTGAATGAATCTGAATAGATGTTTACTTTAAAACACCATTTCTCACTACAATAACAAGGGTGAAAGGTCGGAGTCCTGAGTTTAAATTCTGGTTGGAAATAAATCAGATTGCCGTTGTTCTTCTTCACCAACCAGTTGTGCGAGTTTCCTCCTGCATCTATAACTGAAAAGTTCTGGTGGGAGTTTTCGGAAAAGTTTCTTTCCATTCATAATTAAAACCCATTCCCATAATGCACTGATTTGAGAGTCAAACAGAACTCTAGTAAAAGTTGTCTCCTGAAAAACACCACTTAGAGTTGATGATGGACCATAAACAGCAGTCCGACTGTGGTAATATTTACAAAGAAAAATGCACACATGTACCAACTGGACACAGTTTTTGTTAAGTTTAGTTTATCTTATAGATTTAAACACTGCATTATGGGAAATTTTTCTTATCTATTGATGAATGGAAATTTGTTTCAGATTCTACTTTTGTCCCTCCTCTTCCTCCTCATCCAGGCAAAAACTTCTCAAACAAAATACAACTTCTTCAAAAAATGAATTTCAACCTTTCTCTTCGAGAGCAAGTGATACTTGCTTTTGTTAGCATGAAAAATACTTTAAGATTCAGGACAAAAAACTGGTTTCTGACAAGTGATAAATTGCATACACAAAAAAAAATATCCATTACATTCATCCATAATCTTTTCGCTACTATGTTCAACACAAACTTTGTGGAAATTTTAAGCTTGATAAAAACCCAAACAGGTTTTGTGTAGCATCCTAAGTAGCAGAAAATGCTAGTTTACATAAATCAATCAATCAATAAAATGGATGAGGTGTGTTTTTAATTTAACCTTTTGATGAATGTTTTGGGATCAGTTCGTTATAGACTTCAGATGATATATGAAAAGTTGTGGTGAATATCATGTCAGCAAAAAAAATTAAAACGAGTAGATGGAAAATCATATCTCATTGGATGGAGAATGTTGCACAGTGGATTTTATTATTTGGATTTGGAGAAGTTGTTAGATGAGAAGCCATGGTAACTGAATCATCAAGATTGAAGACAGATTTTCCCAAAGGAGGAAAGATTTTTCTGTAGTTGAAGCAGATAATATATATATATATATATTTAAAAAAAAAACAGACTCGATTCTCATTTTTTTGGCAGCAGGGGCTATAAGTGTTTAAAATCTTCCTGCCCCCTTCTGACTTTCTATATCTTTAAAACCGGAGAAGTAAATAATTTATATTCATATTCTAAAATACAATTTAAAACTAAAATTTTATTTTAAAATACATGTTCCTGAAAATTTCATTATTTAAGCAAAAGAAACTGATTAGTTAATACAGGTTAGAAAAATATTATTTAAATTACAACCCTTTCTACGTAATAGAATAATATCCAATGCCCTATAGTTAAGCCCTATTTTTTTTTTTAGGTTTAGTTTCCTGTGTTTTTTTTTTAAAAGAAGCAAAGCAATATGTTACTGACCAAAGTAGTCGCAAAATGATTCCCTATAAAAGAAAAGCAAGCCGGCAGTCTCTAACAATAGACATCTGGCCCACACGATGCCAAAATATTGACCTTTCATTTATTTACAATTTAATGCCCCTGCTTTTCATTTTTTTTTAGTACCTGAAGAAGAGAATGGACCACGGATCATAAAAGATGCAATTCATTTTTATCGCCCATTGTGATTTCATGAGACTCAAAAGCTGAATGTTTGGAATGAATTTCCTCTATTAAGTGGAAAAGAAATTACAGTCTCTCCATGGTTGTATGGAACAGAATAAATATTTTGGAAGCAGTTTAATGTCAACACATATGTCACGTTTTTTTACTGAAGTCTAATTGTAGTGGTTTGGTTGAGGTACGTGTGCCAAGCCAATCTCTTTCCGAACTTGCTTCCAGTATCAGCCACGGCCGCATGAGCAAACAAGCTTGGATTAAAAGGAAATGCCAAGCTTGGATATACACTGAATCTGGGCTGTCTATCTAAAGAGACCAACACTATACATAATGATGCATAAATTTTGGGTGACATTGCATTAACGACACTAGATTACGACAAAAAATAGGACTTCATGACAGCATTTTGCAATGAATGGAAATTCATTGTCTCTTAATTTTTAACAGCAAACTTAAAGAATCAAAGGACCACCTTTATATTATACTAATGACACTTTATTTTGGCTCTTTATGTCAAACATTAAAGATGATTTAAAGTTAAATTTTCATCCCGTGTAAGGAATATATTTCAAATGTGAAGACACTCCTATACACATAGTGAGGTGAAAAGGTTATGCACAATTTAGATATATATTTGGTTATGTACGAGAATACACTAAATCTGAGCACTATGGTACAAAAGAATTTTGAAAAGACACGAGGTTGAGTTGGTGGCTCCTGCAGGAGAAATAACCAATGACAGCCAAAATGAAAATAGAAATCATTCTAAGGGAACCATACTCCAGGAAATGCAATTTCATTTTATAGGTGTTAGAAATGTCTGGCATTTGCAGATATGTTTTCATTATAATATTATGCTAAAAAATGGACCAATCAGTGATCTCAAACATAGCCATCCACACATGAACTCCCATTAGTGTCTTACTTTTGTCCCCCCCCCAACATTATGTGTATATATATATACATATCTTTTTTTTGTTCACTAGTATCTAGAAGAAAGACAATCCTGGTGAAGAAACACAATCTGCTAGAAAGCATTATCCCTACCACTGCCAACTTCAGCAGGAAAATCCTTAACTGAACCCTGTTGCAAGAAGAAGTCCCCATAACCACCTGATGAAGAACAGCGAGAAGAAACTGTGCCTGGGAAATATATGCCAAACCAAGCTGACCTTGACTGAAGATCAAACTCAGGTCGTCAGCCTTGAGTGTCCAGTAGGCTAACTGCACCTCACGTACATCATACAGTGAAAACAATAGGTTTTTGTTTTTTTTTACATACTTTGATACATATGGATACAATCTAGGTTGAAAATGACCAATGTATCTATATGTAAAGAAAACTAAATTAAATAAAGCATGATATAAATAAGAAAAATAGAAATTAAAGAAAACAAAATTGAAAATCCAAAACCTTCAGCCACTGTCTTTTGTATAGTTCTTTCAGTTCTTTTGACTAAAAGGTAATTTGGTCATCACATCTAATTAATTTAAAGAACTGAGAGAGACTACTGCAAACATTATAGAATGATAAATATGCCAAATTATTTGTTTCACACTACAGAATCAAACTATTGTGCCCTCAAAATTGAGAATTTCTCCTTTTAAAAAACAGTTAAACATATTTCAAGTTATGTAAAGGCCAATGCACACACGGTACAAAAAATAGGTATCTACTGTCTGCTTTATAGAGGCTTGATGTCATGGAAACACAACATGCAGTATTTGGTGTTTCATACTTACTATAAGAGAATTGAAATAATTATAAACAAATTTTCCAATCTTTATATTCTGCCTGATGTTATGTCTTTGCTGACAGCAGACTAAGGTATAACATTTCGAAGAAAAATTGTCCCTTTAATTGTTTTGAAGTGTCATGGACGTGCATTTGCTTGTTTTTCTCCTTTGCTGTAATTTAGGTGGAACAGTTGTGGTTGACATACAGGTGAAAGTATACCCAAATACTGCTAATGAAAGCATACACGTCAACAACACTAGCAAACTCAGTATTCCCACGTTTTCAAAACAACAAACAACCCTGTTATCATTTCAGCTTTAATCTCAGCAACCGCTTTTGCTTTTATTGATTCTCTTCATCGTCAACAACAAAAAATCCTGTATCTGCGCAACATCAGAACAGCATAAACAAAGGAGAGATTTAAACAAACATCCAGTGCAACAACAACAACAACAACAAAAGGCAGGCAAAGCACTGATATTATTTATGTGGACTGTCAGATCTTGTTTACCTGATAAAGATTGTTCAGCTACTGGAAGGCAGAGGCTTTGCTATGTGGATGGGTTTGGTGCTGAAATCATTATCCACCCTCCCTTCCCATATGAGTGGAACTCTCTGTTGTTATTTACACCCCAAAGAAGAATAAAAGATACCATGGAATTGAATGCCAGATCCCCAAGTAATCTGTTACAAACAAAAACAAAGAAAACAGCTCTTTTCTTTTCATCAGTGAAAGGAAGATGCAGATGGATAAGATCACAAAATAGTAGAAAAGAATCTCAAGTAAAAACTTTTTTTCTCTCTCTCTCTCTCCTTTGTCAGAATCTGGAGTCGGTCTCGCATTTCTGTGAGGCAGGTGAAAATAATTCAGGAAAATGGCGGCAATTTATTTTGATGAAGCATGACGTGCCATTCTTTTAGGATCTCATGGCTAAGGGGCATCTTGATGGGAGGTAGAAAATAGGAAAAAAATGAAACTAATTGTTTTTCAAAAATTGCAAGCAATTCCGGTGAATTTAAACAACTGTTCTTTCCTAATAATACTGCTCAAAAGCATAAAGAAAATAAACATGCAGAGATATTAAACATATGATTTAAAAATCCATTTATATTTTTATTTCTGTTTACTCAATTTTGTTTTATTTTTTTGAAGGACAAAAGGTTCCTATATACACACACACACTGAGGACTGGCCAACCCACTTGGTAGTAAGGAACCACAAATATCAGGTGGTTTGAATCTGTAGAACAATTCATGACGAAATCATCCTATTTACCTTCAACCACTGAGCAGTGATGGGTTGGCACCGGGGGAAGGAACAGATAAAAACATAAAAACAAGCAAAATAATATTTAGAGATATTTGTTTTGTGTTTTTTTTTAACCCTGAAATCATGATTTAAAAAAAAAAAACTTAATATGAAATAAATTAGGATAAGACCGATCAGAAGAAACAAAAGTATCAACCAAGTGCCCCAAAAACATTCTTTCTCAGGACTAGACCCTGATGATGGAGACGGGGAGAGATTTCCTAAAATGTGAGTTCATTAGAAAGTTGTATTGTTGCTAATAAAGTGGTAGGTAAAGTCTGAATTGACCCTTGAACATATACATTTATTTTTATACATTGTGCTGTCATACACCAGTCTCAACAATAGAGACAACCTCTCTACGTTTGAGACAATCATGGTGACCGTGTAGCACCATGGTTATTGCTTATTCCAAACATGAGGAGCCCAGCACTTCCATCTTTGGAAGAAAACTCCAAGCAGAACTCTTCAAATTTAAATGTAAGAGGAAAATGGAAAGTCCAGAGAAAGCCCATACGACTGGCTGGTGAAGAAGAGTGAGAAGAAACCACACCAAGGGAGGTATGTATGCCAGACTGAGCTGACTGACTGAGAATTGAACTCAGGCCTTCTTCTCTTGATAGTCCAGCAGTATAAACACTGGGCTAATAGTTTTCCCTTTTTATTCCTATTTTACACAAAACAGATTGTGAGTAACAATATATTTACCCTTCAAAAATTATTTGGATACCAAAGGTTCCTAACAATTTCAAGAGCCACTTATACATGCATTAACCATTAATTTTTATTCTTTGAAGACTGGCCAAAGGGTTATGTCCCCTGCTTTTTCAGTCAATTGGTGGTGGGTTCTATAGTCAAGAGATCAAACCATAAAGAACCTGCACAATTACAGATTTCTAGTTGGGTAAATTAATTTACACAAAGATCTGTGCTGATGCTGATAATTAAGTTGTACCAAAATAATGAACAAGGATACTGTTATTCCTCTGCAATACTTCCCTTCAATTAGAGAGGCTCCTCAGCAGTTTGCAGAGAGAGTGATGATGTGGGCTGTTAGCCTTTCTGATCAGGCAGATTAGTTAACTTATGAGGTGGTATGAGCCTTCAGGAGCATAAGTCTTAAGAACCTTCTAGAATTCCTTTTGAAAGGTGGATTGGCTGGTTTGAGGAAAAGTCACTGACTGGACATTAATTACAGCCAGATAACTAAATCACTGCTACCAGCATAGAAAGTGTGGCTTCTACTAATCCGACACTGGTAGCATATAGCACTGGCACACAGAAAACTGTACCACTTAAATAGATTAAGTCTTTTTAACCAAAGAGAGTCCACAAACATTGATAGAACCAGATTCTACAATCCATACACCTTTCCTTTCAACTTGGAGTTAAAAGCACCAACAACAAACCTATGAACATCCAAGTTACTACTTTATTTAAATAACTACTAACCCTTTATACTAACATTCTTTATAAGGGTATTACACCTACATTCACCTAAACGCCATACAGCTCTGTGCACAACCTATGACATACACAAAATTGTCTGTTGTTTTCTTAAGAAAGCTATGGAAAGTGACAAAAGTTTTACGTTACTAGAACTCTCTTGAAATTAAAATTAACGATTAAATTGTAGAAATTATCTTTTTTTTTTTTCATTTATGAGAAAAATTTAAGTCTTTATTAACAAACCGGTGTTCCCATAATTTCCGACATTATACAAACAAAAGATGTTCCTATTTTCTTTTAGCAATTTAGGGTTATTTTTTTTCTTTCTGAAATAAATTAAAAAACAAACAGAAATATCTAGAATACATTTACTTTCCCCTGTGGAATTCCAGCTCCTGTGCAGGTACCCTTTTGTGATTTCCAATGCAAAGAAAAGAAAGTCTGTTTTTGAATATTCTGTCTGCACAACAAAAATAAAATAAATATTCTAATTCTTATTCAATATGATTCTGGGATGTTTTTCACCCATGTAATTCCAGGAAAGATGATTCCAAGAAAATATTGCTTTAAACAACCACAGCTAGAAATATTGTTAATTTTGGTGGGTTGGGTTGGGGGTGGGCAATTATGAGAACTAAGTTTTGTTTTCTTAATAGAAACATATTAATTAAATTATACTTGTGCTGACATGTCTCAGAAAATGGAGGCAACATCAAACGCCCTGGTAGAAGGTTCTTGGTTGTTGTGTGAACCACATTTGTACCACCTGTGAATCTTGTGATTACTAGACATTTTTTTTTTTTACTTTGAAGAGGATCTTTCAGGCAAATTCAAATGGAGAAAGATCCAGACTGTATGGAAAACATGGCAGAGGTCCAATGTGTTGCTGGTGCCAAACGCAGTGTGTGATTCCAACATTGTCGTGCTGTAAACAGAATGCTTTTCGTTGGTGGCACTGCTGGAGCGTAGTGGTCAATCTTCATCCAATACTAATGTTAGGCCATCTTTAAACCTGTCCAACCGCTAAAGACACCTCCCTTCGCCTGTACAGTTCTCTCCATATTGCGCCAACATTCTTCAGTGAATTTCAGTAGCAGAACACCTTCGACCCATTGGAAACAAATTACAAACGACTGCACTTCTCTGATGCAGAGCCATGTTGTTTATCTCCTCACTAGCACCGCAAGCACACAGCATCTGAACAAGAGAGTGCATTCAGTTACTCATACATCAATGCTGCTTGGTGGTAGAACAGTTACCACTTTGTTGCACACAGAAAAAAAAGTACTACTGTAAACATTTCCTTCAATTCCTGAAACACTCGTATTAAAAAAATTGTTCGAGTTTCCAAAAGTTTCAAACTTAGATGTATATATGCATGTGGAAGTACGTAGCTCTATGGTTTCATTAAACCTAAACTGCTTTCTTATGACAGAAAGTTCCTTTGTCAGTCAGTGAAACTCAGTTTAAAGATGGAAATGATAATTTTCAATCCATTTACTTACTGAAAATGTAAAGTTTGCTTTTGGCAACAAGCTTATAGTTATGTACTCATATATATAGAGAGAAACAGCATTCAACCTTGAGAACCATCTCGGATGAAGGCCCCAGTAGCTACTACCAATAACAGGCCTACACCAACGTCTATGAGCAAAGAAAGGAAGAAACCCCATTTGTAAATTTAAATTCACAATTCCGCATACACAATGAGAAAGGCAAGCATTAAACAGTGACATAAAGAACTGCAATCAGAAACCACAATACAGACAAGGATATACGAGTGGAAGTGAAATAAGCATTCGCTTACGTGTACTTGGTTGTAACAAGAACATGTATATATATGTATAAAAAACAACATCTGCCTGGATCTGTTATTGAGAAGTACCTGGTGAGATTTGTAGCCGCCAGTTCGATGCGCTATCCATTTCTAGAAAAACAAAAGTATCACTTCGAGCTTACAATAAATCAAAGAAAACATAAGAGCAAAACCTAATTGGATATTTCCCCCTTTTCAAACTTTGTTCCCTTGCATCATACACAGACAATAAGATAGAAATTTATCGTCGCTGCTATTTTACCGTATTACCATAAATAATCCAAATTTTTCCCCTTTTGGATTACACTTCATCGCTCTCGGTTTTTGACATCCATTCATGTCGTGCGATCAGATAAATGCAAAAGACTACCCACTGCCATCAGTTGTTTGCTTGTTTGTTTTTAATGAAAACAAAGACTTTTAAAAAGAATTCATCTTTGTGTTTTGAACATCACCAAAACCAAAAGGAGAGAGAGAGACCACATTAAGTTTAAAGCTATTATCACCCAATCGTAACTGAAATTTCAGATGATTAAGGAAAAATATAATTAATGTAGCTTATTAAAAAATCTCTTATATCCATGAAAGTATAAAAACAAATTTGCATTCAAGTTTTTAAGAAAAGAAAAGTTTTTTTCCCACCCCCTTACTCAGGAAGTATGCTTTTATGCTAGTGTAATTTAACAGCTCAATGTTTCTAGAACCCTGTTAACATAGAGTCTGAAAGATAATGGCTCCTTGACCTTTTGACTTGAAGAACTGGCAACAAGACAATTCTATTCTCAAAAAGAAATTTTCATGGTTTAATAAGATGGATATTTGCTGACAGAATTACATTTTGTTTTTTCCTGAAAAGCTCAAATCAGGAATATAGCTTGGTCTCTGAAAAATCATTGTAACAGAGAGGATGCCAAGGTACCAACATGTGGCATCTAGCTGGAAACCATTGCAGACAATCACAACTGTATACGCTTGATTTTGTTGCTCTTCTCAACATCTGCAGATGATAATAACAGGATTGTGAGCATTAATCTAGTAATCTGAACTTGCTGCCTCTTGTAAGTAAAGTTGGTGAAGCAGAGAAAATTAAAATTACTTCTCAACAAAAAGAGAAGAACTAAGAGAAGCAATACTCAGAGTAAAGTCACTTGTAGCTGTGCCAAGATCTCCAATTTCCATTTAGCTGCTCTTCACTTCTACAGCTCTGTTTGTGGCATGGAGCATTGTAGGCAACACTATGAAGATAGGGCTTTTGTCTCTGGTCCAACAACCCTTCTCAGCTTGCCTGACGAGGGTGTTGGCAACCAGCAGAAGTAGCTGACATTTCTGCCAACACCATTCCTGACAGACAAGGGAGCCAGAAAAGGTCTTCTGGGTGAGAGACCAAAGTTAAAGGAACTGTTATAATGAAGACTAATAATTCAGCAGCCATTCTCCTGGACACCTATTTCACATGCTAACTTGAAAGAAATCAGACTAGCTGGTGATGATAGCAACAATAACAAAAAGAGTTGGTAAGTAATTATTGATCTTCCCATACACTGTCCATACTGGTAATTATAAAAGACAATTTCAAAACACAATAAACAAAGTCTACCAGACCAGGAATAGTGAGATTTTGAAAATCTTATGCTGAAACCTGTCAAAATATATCTGGACTGATACATTGTTCCATTAGAAACCATATCAAAGTAGAGTTTAAAAATATTTCTTTTAATTAAATGTACCTCAGAATAAATCAATCTTTCATTCAAGATGCAACAGAGAGCCTGTGATAAAGTTATGCACTAATGTGCCATTTTAAAATTAAATTCAGACTGATAATCAATGATTCATTTTAAGCTAGTAAATAGGATTGTTTAGGCATCAATGCTGTATCTTTTCTAATTTAAATAATCATTTGTTCGAGTATACCTATTTCCATGGATTTTAAAACAAAATAAAGCAATATACAAACATAGATTCATGCAAAAAAATCAAGTCTGATTTATTTAACATCAATACGAATAACTGTAAAACAAAAATGACAAGAAAAGGTTTTGTGTTTTGCCTTGATTCACTGTCATTTAAGAATGGAAATTCTTTGTATAACTGCTTCACATTTTTTTCTCTTGTCTCTATTTTCTGTTTGCATCTGATGATTATGCAACTGCACTACAGCATCAAAAGTTGTACTGTGCCCAAGAATACCAATGTCTGCCTACAATATATAGTAGTATTAAACACACCCTTCTTATTAGATGAAAGAATTCTTTCAGATTTTGACTTGTTTATTTTCTAAAGCATCCAATTCTATGAACAATTGGGATTCTTCTATCCAAGCCATGCTAATGTTAAAGGTCAAATAATTTCTAATATCTTTCAATATTTAAAAAAAATGTCTATATTTAAACTAAAGTAAGTATTCAATATATTTGCAGCATTAAAAAATTGATTTCAAATGCCAAGTTTATTCAGTATCTACTTTTCAAGATAAATAATAGTTCTGCTCAAGCTGTCCCTTAATTACATGCTTCTTACAATCCTAAATTAGATGTGAGTTCTTTTCCAGATCCAGAAATAAAACCAAACTGAACAATTTATTTGCTTAAGAGTTTATCCATAATGCTATTTCAACTAAGTTGGTCCTGCATGTTTAGAAAATTTTCATCAGGAGTTATCCATCACTTCTTGAATGGAACTCTTCAGTGTCACTTAAGAATCAATACAATCAGACATTTTGAGAGCTAACCACCATAAAAAAACCAAAGTTGTACAAACAAAGAAAGAAAAATTTGACATTTAAAAGGAAAAAAAAGGTTTAGTTAATGGATTGTAGTTTCATACAATTCTTTGCCAAGTATAATTGTTACATATGAAAGTTTAAGTAATTAGGAAAAACTAAATATCTGCTAAGCAAACAGGGTTGCCAGAATTTATACAAATCAAGGAATCTATGCAAATTTTTAATCCTCTATAACCAATCCCTATTTATCTCTTATTGAAAATTCCCAAACTACATTTTAAATCCATTTTACAAATACATTGTGTTATTTGGTGTATTTGTCTGAGAAAATGCCAAAGAGGTAGTTTCTGGTTTTATCTTAAAATTCAGGATTCTTAAAGCAAAACCATTATCCCTCAAATAAACCCCAGAGAAAAATATGGTCTGATAAAAATATTCAATGCGTATAATAATAATAATAATAATAATGAGAAAATTTAGCTATACAGAAATATGTAAGAAAAAAAAATTAGAAACATTTAACTGCATGAATACTTTATTTATAGTTGTCAAACAAGCAAAAGACAAGAAAAATAAAGTAGAGCCTCCTGCATCTTTTCATTTAACCAGCTTCTATAGGTGAGTTCCACCTTAGCCACTTGTGTATTGCAGCATGATTAATTTAGCTATCTTTTATATGCATGCAACATCTTTCGTGTCTGTACCTTTTCTCTCTACATTTTTTTTTTTAAAAATCAGATCTTTTGATCTTTTTTTTGGTTTTCTTCTTTTGTCTAACATGCAGTATCACTAGAGATTGCATTTTTCATTGTTTTGTTAAGCCAGGTGTCAAGATGTTTTATAAAGGTAATGCATTTTTTCCTTGCAAGATCAAAAATAACTGAAATTACACAAGTGAATGGCACAATTTCAATTACACAGTAGTAGCATGCAAAAGCACATGTAACAATGGCATCCCCATCTTGAATATCGATTGTGGTTTCACATCACCAGTCACCAACTTTCTGTATGCAATTAAAATGTCATATTCCACACTTTCACTCCATCATTACGGTGATTCACAAAGAGGCAAAGAACCAGCTAAATTATATAAAACCTCATTGTCATGAGATACCTATCCAAGCCATTATGAAGCCCCTTATTTTAATTTTCACCATCTTGGCAAATAAATCATTAAATGTTAGCCATCTTTAATGCCATAAAACCTACCAATGTCTTCTGTTTAGCCTGCTGTGATAAATGAATTCTTTTACTTAACAATGTTACTTTCAGATGAGAAAGGGGGGAAAAAAAAAGAGAGCAATTTTACTTTTTCTTCCTCTCCCAAAACCGATTATGATAAACAACTGGTGCTATCCAGTTCCCAAACTAGGAGTTGCTTGCAGTGGTTTTTTAAAGTCGTAATCTTTATGGAGATAAGTGACACTAAATCTGGACTGGGTGTTTCTGCAATGTGGTAACTAATAGACCACACAACAAAGCTAATACTTTAGGAATTTCAATCTTAGACCACTCTATACAGCAGCCATCATATCTGATATATAAGTAATATTCAATCACAGTGTGCATCCTTGGTTTCTAAAACCACCAGAATAAGCAAGATTTTATTAAAATTGAAGTCTGTCTTGTGTTTGGCTCCTCCCTTTTGGGACCGCCCAAAATAAGACACCATTAATTAAATATGCAATAAATATCTTGGAAAATGTGTCAACTATAACTGCAAGATCTGTACATAACAGTGTCATTTTAAATTTGAATAAAGCACCTGTAAGTTTTTTTTAAAAAAAAATAGAGATTTATTTCCAATTAGAATTAAAACTGTTATTATAAAAAATTGAGATTCTTGGGAATTTATTAGACATGTATACACTGTATAAAAAAACAACAACAAAAAAGCAGAATCAGAAATGTCTATACGGGAGCCTTAAAATTGCACCCAATTACCCTAGTACAGATTGAACCATAAGGGCTGCAAGACACAGCATCATCCTCATTAAAATAGCCCTTTGTAACAACAAATTTGTATTGTTCCAATCCAATGTATTTTGCATTTTACCACGATTAAATATACAGCCATAGTACTTCTAGACTGGGCACCCCAGGTGCTACAAGTGAGGTAAAAACTGATGTGCTATGTGCAGGGCTAATTAAGTCAAATTTTGAAGTATCATCTTCTCCATCAGTCAGCATTCATAGTCTTTATATTGCTTACTAGTACAGTACTGTGTGTATGACTACTGCCATGCTCTTCCAATGTATAGCAGGCACACAACAGTTTTTTAACAAACACTGTACAAGATGTGCTAATAGCCTAAATAAATGTAGGTGGCTTTATTAAAGTAATATGTTAAAAAATTTTTCTCTTTCAGCAAGTTTCCATAGCAACAACAAATTTTGGTTGATTGGTTTGTTGATGAAACGACTATGAGCTGTACAGAGGACCACTGCAGTGCTTAGTCACAGAGTACATTGTAAGTTAGCCTCAAGTCTGTCATTTGTTATCTGGCATCTTAGAAAGCCAGATGCTGTTTACCTGGAGGTAGATGTATACCAGCTAATTAAGTCAGAACAAACATCAGGCAACGTCACTCTGAACAGCAGTATTTCTTGTTTCCTATACTGCAAATTGCCCTGCAGCATACATTTTTACTGCTAATTACAACAAACCAGCTTCCTGAACCTAGGGCGATGAATTTAGCATCAATTTCTACAAGCCTTAACATATCAGCATGTTATGTAGCAGTTCCAGTCTTGGGTCTTATCGTACCAAGTACTTTGGCTACATGTAGTTGGTAGAAGATAAAAGCCAGGTATTGAAAAGGGAGAGATGCAAAAGTATAAAAGCGCACAATAAAAAAATGTAATGCATAGCATTCAGTTTTTCAGACATGAAAATGCAGATAAATCAGCCAGCCTGTTGCTCGGTGGCTAAATGAAGCAGTAATGCCTGGAGGAACTTCGCACAATGCTAACCAGGTCTCCATAAATGCTGTAGAGTTTTCAATTAATAAGCTGTAAAGCTTCCAGAATTATTTATACACAGTTTGTTTTATACAAAATCCTGCATGTATTTAATGTCTGTAGGTTGGTGAGAGCTAAATGCTTAACAGAAAACGACTTACAAAAGTTTAAATGGACAATAAAAACAAAGATGCTTAATATCAAGAAACAAGGTTCCTAACAGAACATTAAAATATTCTTTCATGTTTTACAGAGCTTTTTGCTCTCTCAAACAGCAGTACTACACAAGTCCAATGCAACTGGGTGGTTTCTCCAGTCATCTCTTCTCACCTGCCAGAAGATTCAAGATGCTACCCAGTAAAGGGCTGTGGAATTGCAATAACTCCTTTTTAAATCTTGATCATAAAATTTTTCAGTCAATGAGAGATGGCAACGCCTTAAGTCTTGATAGTTAAGGATGTGAGAGGAGTTTACTCTTTTTTTCTCTTTTGATTTTCCACTTTTAACCATATTTATTGAGATCCCATTTTCAAATATAGCAAATGATCATAGCACTCTAATTTGTTTATGTATTCATTATATAGTATTCAGACCATATTAAGTTGATACAGTAAAATTTGTACTGATGAGCATTTTAATCCTTCACATACCATGCCACTTTTGACTTTGCTTATACCACCTTGGATAAGCCTAGAAGCACTAATTAACATTTGTATTAAAATGGGTATATATACTTAGTCAAATATAATTAAAGTGAAAAACAACAACAACATTGGGTTTGAATGATAAGGATTTTTCAACACAAATGGTTATATTAAAGAGAAGGAGCTGTAGTTGGCCCCCATAATTCAACTTGTGCTGAATAGAACAGATTTAAAGTTTAAGGGAGGTGCAGCATAAAGAGGGTTAAAAATCAGAGTTATAGCTTCGTATTTTTTCCCCCCTTTGGTAGAAAATGAAAGTTAAAATGTAAGTTACATTTAATAAAAAAGTTTTGATTCTGGCAAAAAAATTCGGATATAACTTCAGCAGAATGTCTGTGCAGAATCTGGGTGCGCGTACAATAAAATTGTGAAACGTAATTCTGCGTATATATAGCCATGCCAAGTTTCTATACAGGACATTTCTGATCTAAAGGAAAATATTAATGTTATTGTTATTTAATGAGTGGGGGAGACACCTGCAAAAATAGATTGTTTGCACCTTATTACCAGATTTGCAACAAAATCTCATTTTCAAGAAATCTAATATTGTTGTTTTTTTTTTTGGCACAATGGATTTCTTGTATGCAGATCATCTGCTTGCTACCTTTCAAGGTTGATTGTAATAAAAATACCACCGTGATATGTATTCAAATAAAAGACGAAAAATTCTAAAAATGAACTAATAAGGGAGGTGGATGGCTGAGTGTGCCCAGCCTTCTGCGGCAGGTGACATGGTCTGATCCCTGTATAGGCATGGTTTTTCTCCCACGGCTAAACAGAAAGGTACTAGCAGGAGGGCTTTCCATTCTTGCTAAAGACAGGAGTGCCAAGCCCCTTTGGTGCAAAAATGATCCGGTTTGTTAATAGTAACCATGGCACTATACAAACTCATCACACACATCAGCAGTTGCAGACAATGGTGTTTACGAAAGAAGAAATAATTAGAATTAATTTTTTAAATTTCATTAAACCATTAAAATGTAAATAAAGATGATAAAAGTTCATACAGCACCATCAGTGTTATGAAAGCTGGTGTCCATAGTCAAAAAAAAAAAAAAAACTTTATGAATTTTCAAATGCTGTCAGGTATCACACTATCTACAAAAGTAACTTGCTGGTGTCTAACATACCTACATCAGGTATGTAACTTCTATCATGTTTTCAAAGCAGCCAGCAGTAAATGAAGATGATTTCGTATAAGCTTAATCATCAAAGTATTAAAAACCTTCCATGTCATCTTAAAAATAAATATCGTGGGAACTGTCATCTAACCCTAACCTAACAGCAGCCAAAATTATAAATTAAAACAATATATTTCTTTTTAATGGCGCAAAAGAGAACTGTCTGATGATTTACAGACATTGGTGTTATGTGAACTCCATCTGGCTGAAAGATAATACGTGAAAATTTTGAGTAATCATAACTGATTTAACTGGAAGATGGCAGACATGAAGGGAAGTAATTCTCCCCTCTCATCTCTATGTGCTACAGAACTGCAGACAAATCAGTAGCCTGCGGAGAAAAGCCAGAGGGATAAAATGATTAATCATTAGCCAATTTAACGCACCAGTTGTCCGCAATTAGTGGCTTGATGCTGTTAATTGTCTAGTGGTAGCCACTTGATGGTTCTAACAGTGAAAGAACAGGAAGAGACTTGTTTGGTGGGAGGACAAGCAGGAATAATAAATACATGACAATTCCTAATTTGACAATCAGTGAACACCTAGCGTAAGGAACAGTGCCGATTTAGCCAAATGAAAACCTCTTGCTCAATGGGAAATAAGAATGGACTAATGCTGCCAGGTTCCTCTTTTGTTTCTTTGTGGTGCACACATGTGGCAAATAGGCACAAAGACAAACCGTGTCATCTTATAATTTTCCAGACAAGACACGATAAACATTTCTTTTTTTTTTGGCCTGGAAACTCGCAACAAAGGTGAGACCGCCAGTGTTCTCTCCATAAGTTTATTTTAAATAAATTCTTTATTTAATTTAAAAACAGAAACTTGGGAATTAGTTTGTTGTGAATTAAAAACGTTCACTGGAGAAATGAAATGTTCCGAGAAGGAATAAGATACACAGAGAGACGGCTGGCATTAACCACCCAGCAGGTTCCCTGTAACTGTTATACAGCACTGCAAACCCGGTGATAATACCGCCCAGATCTACATTTACTTGTTCCCAAAACACTTACGGAAAAAAAAGGGAGCATAATTTTTTTTCAAAATAATAAAATAAGGTTAGAATGGCAGGCAGGCAGGCAGGCAGTCCAGTAGTCAACCTACTGGATTGCTAAGGCTGAGTGATTAAGTTCAAATCCTGGTTTTCAGCTGGTTATGTGGATGGATTTCCCCTCCCATCTTAAAAAAGAGTTCCGACCACTGGGCTTCTCTGCTGTACTTGTAGGTATGGATCCCTCATAGCACAGGATAGGCTACGGTCTCTAGCGGATTAACTGTGGGACTATGTTCTCTCCCCAAGGTTATCTCCAATGTAGAGAGTTATGACACAGCAACATGAAAACAAAGTTCGAGATAAATCTCTTGAGTAAGATCAGTTAGAGTATTAGAGGTAAGTTCGTAGGAGGACAGGCTGTTTGAGCCATAAAGATACCAATCTGGTTCACCACCAATGGAGATGTTCAAATCAGATAAACATTGGTAACAACAAATTACTAATTTTTCCCACTACCTTTCATTAATTTCTTTTCACCTTTCATCCAGTGAAACTGACAGAAGGGAGATAACCAACACAATTATTTCCTAATTTTTGCTAAAAGGTTCACCCCTTTTCATAATAACGATAAAAAGCACTTCTGAGATATTTTAGATAAATAAATATACACAAAAATATCACAGCATTTTTGCCAAATTTGACAAGAGAAACTAATGAGATTTATTATCATTTACAGTCCTCAAAGCCAACAAGTGATTTTTTTAGTGAGATAATAAAATCATGAATCAAAATTATTGCTGCCTTATTATCAAACAAACAAACATGCAGTGGGTTCTCTGATTATTTACATTTTCTAAAAGATTTCCAACTTTAACATTTAAAAATTTTTATTTAAGAAAACGACAAAAAAAAAAAAAGATAACAAACACTAGACTAATACTTTTG
Source organism: Nautilus pompilius (assembly GCA_018389105.1). Taxonomy (NCBI): domain Eukaryota; kingdom Metazoa; phylum Mollusca; class Cephalopoda; order Nautilida; family Nautilidae; genus Nautilus; species Nautilus pompilius. The sequence goes on from JACATO010000089.1 coordinate 224,827, forward strand.
TAAATGCACAAACCTGGTAAAGCAGTATCGGTAATGTGTATATCAGAACGGCTCCACACATAAGTAAATGATAAGATAAATCTGCCCTTTCCTAATTCTTGATCATAATCCACATCTTTTATATTCTAAATCCCCCAAGCCTTCCCAAAAAGCAAAAGGAAAGATGTTATAAATGAGGAATCTATACAAAAACCAGACATAAAAAGAATGGATACAAACTTTTATAAGATGTAGAAAGGGAGTTTCGCTGTGTTTATTAACAAGATTTATCTTCCTTAGATGTGGCCATACAAAAACAATAAATGGGAAGAGAAAGAGCATTTTGATATCTGTAATCTTTTTTTCTATTAACAATAACGTTTTGTTTCTCAGTATCTTCATCTGGTTAAGGTATTAAAATTTAGAAACCTCTAGCAACAGGTCACCAGACAACTTACAGGTCACCTCATCTACTTCTTTTTTTTGTTTTTTTTCAAATAAAAAGATATATGGCTAATTTCTTATACAGATTAACGAACATATTCCTCTAACATTTTTCTTACTTTTTCTACCGTACCATCATTTTTCTATTTTTAAAATTGCAATTTTTCTTTTTCTCTTTCTTCATTTACGGTCAGGTTAATTTTTTCACTCCAGGTCTACTGACGCACACGACCGACCTTAGTTCCTTGCACACACAAACATGGTCGAGTTCTACCAGATGCATTCATGCATCATTCTCCTCCCCCCACCAGTGCACTTGTAAGCAGCCTGTCAAAATATTGGCTTCTTTTTTTTTTTTTTCATTGTCGCAGAAGCAGAGATGCAGAACTTGTGCAGTAATGTTTATCTTTTGGCGTGCAAGTCAGAGACCAAGAAGCAAGCAAATGCAATAAAGAATAAGGGTTATTCAAAATTCTTTTTTTGAAATGGTAGCGCTAACTGACAACCATAGTAAACATGGGGTACACAAATAAAGTACACTAATATCTAAAACCAATCAAGGAAGCAAGCAAATCAACAGCTTAATAAAGAACCAGTGAGCTGACATTTTTATAGTCCATTTAATGCAAACAGTATACACCGCTGTTAATGTTCAGAATTAAGATGATTAAAAACGTCAGCCGGTAAGTTTGCTAAGCAATATAATTGGTACTAATATTAGAATCCTACCATGCAATTAAAGCAAATTCTTACAAACAAAAACAAAAAAAATTTATAAAGGGTGCATTATAAATCACTGGGAGTTCCAGCACAAAGTATCTGTGAAATTTCTTTAATATGAGTTATTAACAAATACTGACTTTAGTGGATAGTTAATTTGTATTTTTGTGTATACAAAACCCCAATTTGAAGAGAAAACCAGGATAGGTAGATCTTTGCAAAGTAAATTTATAAAATGCACAAAGGAAAAAAAAATTTGTCTTCACATGAAAACATGGGAAGTTTGTTAATGCATTTCCTTCTATTCCAAGATATTTATGGTTAAAATAAACTTCAGAGAAAATTTATTATTATTATTATTAATATTTTAATGTTTGTAGCCCAAGTGGCTCATTCTTAATCCCAAACATCATGACCTCATGTTTGTTTATGAAGCAAATTGTTGGCCTGCTTATAAAAAAAAACAGGAATATTTTATTCTAAAAAATTAAACTTTAAGTTTGGAATGTTAATGTTTTCAAGCTTGTATCGCTAGCTCTGCTACCAATATCTCAGCAGGCTTGAATAGAGAGAGAGTTTTACTACGGTAATTTTAAAGGCACCAAAGGGTCTGTTGATTCTTGATTTACTGTATAACTGGAGACAGTTTTTGTAATAATTTGTCAATGCCCATTAGTTTCAAGAAAATGCAAACCTGTTGTGTTTCAGATGTTAAGCAGATGACGCCAAATCTCTCCTCTCAAAAAGACAAAAAGCTTTATGAACGCCATAGCTCTATAAAGTCAGGAATGGCATTTGGATGTTGGGTTAATGTTGTTTAAGAGGACATACCCTAGTGCTCAATATTGGATTCTGACATCACTGCTTCTTCTGTATACTCCAAATGACCTCAAAAACATGAGATGGCACCATTCAAAATACCGAAATGAGAGTAATTAACTATTTTCATACACATTTGATCATTTTTTTTAATTAGTAGCTTTAGCATTCATAAATAGCAGACTCTCAGTCTGTAGCATAGCCCACTATAAGCGGACAATGAAGAAAATATGAATCTTCTCAATGTTGCATCTTGGGGCTGAGGGTAATACCAACTTGGTGGGTGGCCGGGTCCTTCTAATATGGTGATTTGGCATCACCATCAATCTGCTATCAAATCAACCTAACAAAGTTCCCTACCAGAACTTTGGTTTCCTCCCACATCGAAAAAATGAGTACCCAAAAGAAACCCAGGCAAGCGATAACGAACAATATCAGGGAGGTATGCCAAACCATGTCAGAGACTGGTGTTTGAACTCAGGTGTTCAGCCTTGGCAGTACAGCAGTCTAACCACTACACCCTCAGCTATCCTAGTAGCAACTATGAAAACAATACAAACTTCACTGTTCCTTGTAAATTATCAAGGAGCTGACCTAAATAGATCTCCTATCAATCAGTGGATAAGGAACAAGATAATATAGAGTTGCTGCAATTTTTTTTAAGAAAAAATATAATAAAATAAGATAAGAAATGTGAAGGCTGCCAAAAGAGACTGAAAAAAAAAAGGTCAATAGTATTTCATTTATTTGACCAGCGTTAACTAAAGAAAGGGTTAGGGATCTGCTTTTAAAAACCTTATAACATTAAGGACTTTAGAAAAAAAAATCTCTCTCCATTCATATCTGCACCAAATTTGAGCTAGGAGAATATCATGAAACAGTGTCAGTAGAGTACTGTGTGTACAAAGTCCTGTTATCCCCTCTTATTCCCATCTCACAACAAAGGAGCTGAAAGAGGATCTCCCCAGCTAAGCAAGAGGGGAAACCTGTTTAGTAATAAAATGGACAGGGATGAAAGGCAAGCCAAAGATATGGAGACCACTATGCATGAGTCTAAAAGGTTTGGTTTACTTCTATAGCCTTGGATCACATCAGTCATCACTGAAATACCTCTGTGATGAAATCATAGCCAAATGTTAAAGTTTAAATCAAGGGAATCCACCCTGGCAGGGACAGCCTACAAAGGCTGAGCAATTACATGGAAAACAACAAAGAGCCAAGAAGTTGACAACCTTTTTTGTAAAAGGGTCTACATTTTGGAAGAAGAAAAGAAGAGATGTGCATCCACCAGTTATTTTTAACAGCTTAAACTTCCAACCACAACAATTCGACAGAGGGAAACCATTTCACGGATCTGTATCATACTGGCCAAAAAAAGCAAACAAAACAGTTCCTAATATTTAATCAGCTCTGATTTCCCCAAAGTTTTAGTAAAAGATTCCATATAACACAAATTAATTTATCTAAAATAAAAGTGTTTAAAAAAAAGAGAGAGAGAGAGACAGAAACAGATAATTAACTTGAAGATATTCATTTGTTTTTCCTCGTTAAAACTTAAAGTCAGCCCGCACAACGATGATGTGCCAAACCAGGTAGATTTAACACTTTCGTAATCACGTTGATGCAGGCCAGCAATTATCAGTCAAAAGAAACCTCTCTCTCTGTACCCTCTCTCTTCAGAACATCTTGAGATTTCGTGATTCTCACCATACTCCAGAATTGTTGGCCAACCAGCTCACAGTGTTACAGTAGACTGCATTCTTATTATCTTCTTTTCTTTCTTTTTTTTGATAGCCAAAAATGCATTTAAAGTATTTGTTCACTCCAAATGTTCCTACTACAGTTAAAAAAATCGGAAATAATGAGCTAGATACACGGTTCTCTGAGTACAGGTTAGCCCAAAACTCGGATGAAGCATCTTTCATATCCAAAACTGTTTGTTTATCATTTTAATCAATAATAATAATTTTAAAAATCTACAATGTATATACACAACATCAAGCAATGGTGTTGAGTCATATTATAATTGTAAAATGTTGATGTGGAAGATGCATCTCAATGATTAATAACTAAAAAAAATATTTTAAGTCAAATGAAAAACCTAAAAAAAAAAAGAAGAAAAGCAACTAAAATGAAAGTGTGAGCTCTGCATATACAGATTAAAATGGACAAGAAGCTGTGTGCAAAAAGAAACCAGCAGAACAATAGCTGTGGTACAAATAAAATTAATAAAAAATATTGAAAAAGAAATTACTATTCTATGTAGATACATAGACAATTTGAAAGAATTAACAGAATTCTGCAGTCTACGTACAATTTCAATGAAAGAAACAGAACTACAAAGCCTCTGTATCCCACCAAATCAGTGTTAAAAACTAGCTTACTGAAAACTTTAGTAGAATTTCTACCTTTCCCAAATTTATTCTGATAACAAAATTTTAACATACCTTGTCTAAAGGTAAATAGGGAAGAGATTCATCTCCGTTTTTTATTTCCTGGCCTCCAAAGACAACGTTGTAGGTACTTGTGTATACCAGAGAGGTGACATTATTTATGATACAAGCTGAAATGGAAATTCCCAGATCATTTAATTTCTCCTTAAAATCTATGGTGACTGCTATCCTGTGGACTTAAAAAAAAACATTATACTAAACTCATAGTTTATTATTAAAATTCTATGCATGAATACACAAGATAAGTGTTTTATACTCTTCTCCAAAAAGTTCTGTAACAATGATGTTAGGATTCACTGAATTGTGTCTTCCCTTATAATGTGTCATGTTGATCAAGGCTTAACATCAATAAACTGTTGACCCGTGCAGCAAAAAATATATATATTCCATTCCTGTCATCCAACAAAAATCTAAGGCCGATCCCTGTGCTGTAAACACCAGGAAAGCTGAACTTGATTTGTGCCTGATTAAAAATGTTTTCTCATGCAGGTCTTGGGCCTCTGATATCACACACAGTTAAACTGCCCACCTGGACTGTCTAGCACTAATAATCAGTTTCAGTTGCTATGCAGGGTGGCAGCTACCACAGAAAAAATCATTTCCACTTGCAGCTCCACTCAATAGCAGGTGACGTCAAAATTTTGTCAATGAGAGAATCCCAGTAAATGTGACAATACAGCTGACCACTTGGGGTTTGCATAAACCTAACCATTCCAAAATGCTGCTGCACTGATCATTCATTTAAAAGCCACACCTGCAGCCAATGGTATACCTGATGACATCAGTAAACTGCGTGGAAAACAAGTGACCAATATTAATTTTTATTTAAATCAACATTGAAAATGTTCTTGTTGGAAAACTATATTTGTAGAATATATCATGAAACTGCAGTATAAATATTAATTGCTGTATATCATGCATGATTTTTATGACGACTTCTGTACAGTAATTTTGAATTCAATTAGAAAGATACTGTAAAAGACAAGAGATGACACAAAACCAACACATGTTTAGAGATGACAATAAAAAAGAATGCTTACACCACTATCAATCATCAACAACTTATTATATTCAATTATTATTTCTGTCACTACAATTTGTTTTCAAAACTTTAACTCCACACTGAAGCTTTTGTTTATTTATAATTATGACCAATGGTATTAGTAACTGTAAATAAATTAAGGACTATGTTGTTATCCATGTGCTGAGAACCTTTAATAATTCTAATAAAAAACTGCCAAATTTCTTGTTGAACAGTTAAAATTCAAACCAGGTAAATCAACCAACAAATGTTTTAAACTGTTTAGCATAAACAGTTTGTTTGTTGTTGTGGTATCATACAGAAGTCTCATGGTGATAGTGATAACCTTTCTACATTGGAGATACTTCCAGTGAGGAAGTGCAGCATTTTGGTTATCCCCGTTGTGGAGCATGCAACACTTCTGACTTCAGCAGAGAACACCTTACTTGAACTCTTCCTTTTCAGATGTGGGAGGAAACACACAGAGTGGATTGGTGAGGAAGGGTGAATGCATGATGCCATGAAAATAGGCCAAACCAAGCCAACCCTGACCAAAAATGAAACTCTGACCATTGTATGGTCTGGTAACCAAACCACTGGTTCCAACAACCAAATTAAAGCCAGAAAACATTCCAGTGAAATGTGTATGCTAAACCCTTTCCAATTCATTTCTTACATATGGACTCAATACCTGTGCTGCATATTCAAGGTGACAGCGAACCAAGGACTTATACAATAAAACTGTTTTTTTTCTCGTCACACATTAAGTAAAATAACCTGTTGCATTTACCGACTGCTATAAAAACAGGTAACATAGCATCCTAATTATGGATACAAAAAATAATAATAATAAAAGCCAATATTTTGAATTTGCATCAATTTATGATAAACTCAGATAACTATTACAAATGTTTCTGAATTTAATGTTTAAAAAAGGTTTTTGAATAAATAAATAAAAATGTTATCAAATTTTATCCAGAAAAGGAAGGAAAAAATGGATGTGCATGAATGAAAATATATCAGGAACATTCTGGTCAGACTGATGTTGGTTTAGACTGGTTTGACGATTCAATAATCACAGATGATGGAGTTAAGAAAATTTAAAATATTCCTGTGTCCAAAAATAAGCTGTTAATTATATGAATTCCTCTAAGCCATCTTCTTCATGTGTTTCATTTTACCCAATAAATGTCAGAAAATATCGCTAAATTTGCTGGTGTGTTTAATAAATCATCGAAGACGGACTTACCGAGTAAATGAAACATGATAAAACAACTGTAAACATAACAGAAAAAACAAAAAAAAAAACAAAGATGATAAATATTCTGTAAAGATATAAATGCATTCAATTTCAACTGAAGTCAGTAATAAATACAAAAAATACAAACAAACATAATAAATTAAATACGATAGTGGCCATAATTCTAGAAGTAACAATGAAATATCTCTTATTTCAAACATAAATCAATGTATCGGTCAGCTTCATGTATTAACATATGCCCATTAGAAACCCATACACATAAAATGTTTTCTTTTTAACTTTTGTCATGTAAAACTATTTTTTGCATCGACATATCCTCCTTTTGTGCTTCATAATTTATTTTATTGCTGAGTCCATAAATATGAATGCCGGTGTACGTACAATATTAGGGCCCAACTGGATACCATCACAGCAATGCTATTTCATCTGAAAATTGTCACTAGTATCTGGCATTCTACTCATTATATTTAAAAAAAAAAAAAAAAGTTTGTCATCGTCGTTGGTTTAGGCCCCAGCTGATGCTTCAGATACCCTAAGACGAAACACAATGCATCAGGAAACACTTGTTTGTTTTTAATGTTCAACAGTTGCAAATTTTTTCCTAATGTTGCAAATCATTAGACTGGAAAAATAGAAGAGAAAAGGTTAAAGTTCAGGACAAAAAAGAAAGTCTGCCGGACCATTTATTCACTACAGAGCAGTTCATTGATATTTAACAGAACCTTTACTTTAGAGAAGTTAACTTGATGGGATTTTATGGAACAGTCACATTGACTGTTGATTCATTTGGTTTTTGTGGCTCTTAAGACTGAATCGCTGACCTCAACACCAGTCTTGGGAATACATGCATGTTTCCTGTGATTAGCTTCAAGAAAATGGCCAAAATGCGTTGAGATAACCACAGGACTGACTGTAGTTAGAAGCGCAGCAAAGAGAATCCTTAATGAAAACAGCTCTATGGAGCAAAATCTAAGCAAGCATTTTCCCAAAGCTTTGCCAAAAGGATACTAAAACCTATATTGTAATGTCAGGTGAGGTTAAAAACCAGATTGATAAATATCCATCAATTGCTCCTGAGGCTTGTATGAGTTAGGATAGCTCCCTGCCACAGCATCTCCAACTGTTAACCACTAAACTAAGTTAAACTAAAGAGAAGGTAGTCAGTACTTGGATTACTGGACTGCCTTGGTTAAGGCACCAACTTCAAATCTCGGTTGGGACCAGCTATCTTTAGCATGCCTTCCTAGCATATGGCTTCTTCTAACCTTTCCTTTTCAGCTGGCTACATAAATTTCCTACCACATCTATAGATGAAATGAGGAGTCCACATATGTTTGATGGAGGTCACGTGAGCGGCTCAAAGGCCCACAAACATGTATCTATCTAACTAGCCTAATCACGTAGGCTAATTAATACCCAACATCTCCCCCTTCTAGATTGCTGCTGTTCGAAGCCCTTACACCAAAAAAGTCAGGACAGGGGTTCAACAGGGACCCAAACAAAAGATAAATGCATACACTGTGTATGTACATTTAAAGGGAATACATTACAACTCAGCATCATACTCCATTTACGTTTTCAGCGTGCAGGTCGACAGAGATAACCTTTGCAGTTGCTGACTGCCATAGAAACAGGTAAAAGAGTTTGAAGAAAAGATTTTTTTTAAGTTATAGTATTATACAAATGTTATTAATAGTGGAATATATTAATAATTAAAATCTTTCCTTTATTCTTCTTTTTCTATTTAAAACTAGGAACAAGAATGTTACATCACTGTTTAGATACAACCACAACTGAAAATTTTATTATTTTCATTATTACTGGAATTTGATTATTAATTTTTAAATAACTATTTATCATTAATTAAAAATTGATAATAAAAACTATATTATATAAACAGAAAACTATATATTTTTTGTTTCAATGCTAAAGTGTTTATATCAACATTCACTTTAAAAATAATTTGCATAAGGTACAAAATAACATTGTTTGAAATCTTTGTTAGATGCTAATATTAAACTATGAAAGCAATTAAAGTAGTGTTTGTCATCAGCTGCAGCTGACCCTATATCAAACTCTGTAAAAAATTTTTAAAAAAGAACTGCTCTGTATCTTTCAGGGAAATGTTGACAACTGCTTCCCTTTGCTGGGTGATGGGCAAGGCTGGGGCTTAAAAATGTGGAAGTAAGTATGGCAAATTCTCATGACGTTATCATGAAGAATGAAAACCTTCTCTTAAAAGATGCCAGAAGAGGAGACAGCAGAAGAAGCTGTAAACTGTAGATATTTTTTTTGTTTGCTTCTTACTTATGCAAAAGAATACCTTGTTTAGTGTTCCACTGTGATTGAATTACATTTCTGATTATATTTCTCTCTTCATCCTATCGAAAAAAAATGCATTTAAGCTAGAAGAAAAAAACCTCAGTGGGTCGTGAAGCTTATGTTGAAAGTTTCCCCCATCCCAGTAATTATGCGTGACTGATAACATATTTCTTCAGTTACAATCATCCACGTGCTAGGAACTTTGTAATGGTTATGCTAAACCAAAGCGCCATCATCTCAACCTGAAATAACATTCATGAAATACAATGTCAGAAATGAAATGAAGTGCCACAGGACCACAGTATCACAGCTACTGCAGATATTGTTAAGCAGAGCACCTGCTGTACTACTACTCTGCATGGCTGTTGTTGTTGACACACCAAATATTCAGGGAAAATAGCAAAAAAAAAAAAAAAATTTTATTCAAAAAATATAAATAAATATATTTTTAGATAGACATTATTTTACAACAAGAGCTAAATTTATAAATCCAGGTTGTTAAGCACTAATAATATATACAGACATACCCATAAATCTCATCAGTACAAACTTATTGTAAAACATTTCCTGTAAAATTCAAAAAAAATTTTATGAAAACTTTATCCTTATTTGTTTTGGCTCAGTAAAAATTCTTCAATCAGTTATTCATTTACCTAAAAATTCCAAAGAAAGAATTCTTGCTTATTTTCTTTTTATTTTACATTAAGGTAGCATTGTGTTTTAAAGCAAGAATGCGTCTAATGTTAATTTTGTTTCTATCTGCAAACACTAGAGAAACCAATGGTTGCCTATGAGTAGTAAAGACTGATTCTTGTGCTGCTGTACCTTTTCAGGCTGAGCTATTTATGCAATTTCTATCTGGCAAATTTGTGTATTTTCTTTTCTCTTTCAACATTTCCCTTCATCTGCCATATCATCTTGATCTCGTAGTGTTGCAGTGTGGGAAGATTTTCAAAATTTTTGCAGATGAGAACCATATTCAGACTCCTTGAATGGGCAATTTAAATAAATAAATAAATAAATAATTTCATTACTTCTGAATATTTTAAATTTAACTTATATTATTTTGACAAGCAATGGTTGGTAGCATACTTGCTTATCATGAATGTGTACCCTAGTGGTCCAGGCACTGCTTCATGTCTGGTCCAGCAGTATAGCTTTCTGTACTAAGCCATCCTGTTTTGGTTTCCTTCACTCCTAATCGAGTTCTACTTCAGATTTCCTGGATAACTGACTCTCGCTGAGGCGCATGCACCAAAGGCATTCTCTAGCCATCTTACACCCAGCCATATCTTCCATGAATGCCCATCTTGACATACACGCACAGAACCAATTATTTTAAAGAAATTAATTCTACAAGGAAGTAAAATCATGACAAATCCATGAGATTATACCATCTATATAAAAAGAAACCCAATTCCATCTGTATACCTATGAGAATAAAATCTCTTCTTTTAATAATGATGTATAACTTTAAATAAAATATTAGTTCTGTCACCATAATAAACAAACACTGTAAAACAGACAACTGTACAATCTGTCCTGTAGTATTATAAGTACACAACTATGTAGATGTTGCCAGGTATAAAACAGATACAACAATAGTAAATTCTAAAAAAATGGTTTGCATTAAAATCCATGCATATGTAATATAAATTATTTATTCTATGGAGATTCAAATAAATTCCAGCTGGAATAACACTGCTATAATGGTATCCAGACAGATTTCATTTGAAAGTCCCTACAACATGTTTTAATCCCAGTTGTTTCATTGATCTTTTTAAAATTTACAGAATCATAAAAAAAAAATATTATCACTATAAAATATATTATTATTGTTGTTGTTGTTGTTTCAGTTTATAGTTATGGTCAGTGTGTATTAACAATAATTTATACTATGGACTTCTCTAAAGAAAACACCAACACTACTGGATCCACTAACAAAAACTCAAATTTCACCAGAAGGATGCAGGGATCCAATCAGATCCAAATTTCACCACTAGACAACTTATTGAATCCTTATTTACAAAAAAAAGGGGGGAGAAAAACTAACTAAATCCTTTCATGAATAGATCAGGCATTTCACCATCATTACCTGCACAAGAACATGCCCCATCATCTGTTAACTTCTATATGACGACACTGTGTCTCATTTTCACTGTTTATTTACTTTCTTGGCCGGATTTTTGAGGATATACTTCCCTTTAGTTTGGAACAGCTCACTTTTGTATCTGCATGTGCTCTCAATTAATTAGTTATACTTAACACTACATCTAATATAAACTTTAAATAAGAAATGGTGACAACTCTCAAGCATTTCCTATGTTTCCAAACAAACCGTAACAAAGAGAGGGTCAAATATAAAACAGATTATAACAAATTTACTGTAAAATAAGGCTGGCAATGCTTTCTTGGCTTTGGACAATCTAAGCAAAATCAAATGTTGTGACAACATTTAGAGCAGAACAATGTGTGCATGAGATGGTGATTCAGCCTCATAAATATGACAGGTTGTATACAAATACAATATAAAATTTATTTTCTTTTTTTAAAAGTTTCTACTTCCATACACAAGAAATATTACCATGATCTTTTATTGTTCAAACTCAGACTACAGTATGTGGACAGAACCTAGAGTATGAACAACCTTAGGTACACTGAGAAACTAAAAACTCAGACTACAGTATGCAGGCCCACAGAAGAGAATTGGAAGTGAGGAAGCACCTGCCTCTAAAATGGCTACCTATGCACCCGAGTCAATACTATTAAAAGTGCTAACAATTACATAATAAATACAATGCTCTTAATAGTGTGGAGTGAGTGATCCCTCCTACAGAGTAGTAAGTCAAACACAGAAAATGACAATAATAAACAACCTAACTTGTGTCTCATTTAGTTATTTACAATCTTTAAATGAAACCTGAATCACCTTGAACAAAGACAACAGTTAAAATGGTGAGTATTTCGCTACAAGGACCATTTGGTTCTGGGCACCGACTGACTGATAGCGATAAACTAAGACTAATAATATAGTTTCAAATTTGCATTTTCAACTTAGGGGAATAGCTGGGTCCAAAAATCATCAACTGATGCAAGGGAAATTTTTTTTTTAAAAAGACCATAATTTGGGGTGGGAGGGGTGAAGAATGCTGAGCTACCCTCCCTCTCATTCCTATGAATGTTGTATGGACTTATAAAAAGTTAACTATAGTACATCGTAGAAATCTAAAACATAGGCAGCAGTGTTTGTATTTAAAAACCTAAAGCAAACTATAGGATGTACAGCAAGAAAGTCTATAACAGACTACATTAGCATCACAGAAACCTCTGCTATGAAGCTCTATAGAAACAGGAAAACCAAAGACTTACAACTTACATGTGAAAGCCTGGATGCTATGTTAAAATACTTTTAAATGGTGAAAGGTGAGAGAAATGGAATGGTAACTTTCTTAGTAACAGATAACTTTTTTTGTGTCAATTCATTTTCAGTTTTGTATTTTCTCCAACAGAATTAATAACGAAAAAAAAAAAAAAAAAAGACAGAAGGAAAGAAGAGAATTTGGATAAAGTAAAATGCAAGCTGAAAAGGCTGTTAGTTTACGTCTGTCATGATCGTATCTTTCTTTAGTGTATCAGGCATCTTTAGTGTGAGAGATATGATAGCCTGCCATAGGTGACCTGAGTAGGGGGAATTCTAAACTAGGTGGGTAAAAAATACCATGTGTTCGTGACAGATGAGATCCCCAGTTAACTCAAAGTAGAAATGAATTTTAACTTTTGACTTTATAAGGGAGTATTTCTTGTGGAGAGAAAAAAGATTAAATAGAGATAAGAAATTTATGACTTACACCTAGAAACTTCCTTCAGGGTGGGGCAGACAAACTGGAAGGTCTTGGAAAAGAGAATTTTGGAGGGCAGCTAAAGCACTGATGTAGTAGTTGTGGAGAAATAAATTTGACTAGCATGTAATCCCCATTTCAGCAACACCCACAGAGTGAATACTTGCCTGGGGTGCAAAGGTGATTGCCCACAGATGTGAACTTGGAATATACATAACCCTGTCTCTGAAGGCTGTCTCTTCGGAGCACCGTCACGAACAACCTTGTTTTGCACTAAAGTGACACTAACTGAGGGGGGGGTCTTACTTTTCAGATTACTTACAGTAGTTCTCCACTAGAGATTCCTAAAATGTGAAGCAAACAAAACCAGTAGTCATAGGATTTAAATACACCAGTAATTCTCTCACGTCAAACTCCTGAGGTGCCTTATGTAAATGATGACTGACCGCATGCTTCATCGTATTCAGCTCAGTTCTTCTGTACTTGGGAGATTCCTGATGTCGAATTTTCAATACAAAATTTAACAAACAAACAAAAATGTTGGTATAAATTTTAAAATAAAGAAAAATTTCTTAACTGAATTCATTCTTTTTTTCTGCAGAGTTATGAGCAAATGATTCTTTAAAAATCGATGAATTGGTTGCAGTTTCAGAAAAACAGCCAAAGAAATTTAAAGTGAAAACAAGTTTGATATTACTATCGATAATCTCAAAACCACTGGTTTATCACAAACTTGTAATGAATTAGAATTCAGGCCTAAACTATTATCTGAGGAAATAAATATTCCCCAGCAGTTACCAGCTGTTAAAAATCAACCATGGTTAAGTAAATAAATGAAAGTTACCATAAAAAAATAAAATTACTGGCTTCATCTTTCGAATTAGTAAACATACACTGATATCAATTTAAATACCAGTAAAACATTCAAGAAAAATATTTATCATTTATGACTCAATGTAGTTACACGAGAAAAACTCACCATTATAGAGCAGCCACAGCTGAGCAGAAATGGGTTCATATGAACATGTGTAACTAATAAATAAAGACTTCATTAATCATTTAGTTATCATCAAATTATATATTTTAATTTTAAGTATCTTATTTATAATTTATGTCATTTTTAAGTCTGTAGCCATAGATTTTAGCTATATACACTTGGACAAGTTACCTTTAATGATTACCTTTTATATTTAATGTCTTCTAAATGCCACATTAAAATGGTTGTTTTTTCATGAAAATTATTAAAAAATACAAAAAATGAATTTCCATCCAGTGTTAGGTCTGCTACATTGGGGTAGACTTTAAACAGAGAAATGAAGAATTATTAACCAAAGTTTCTTAATTTGAAATTTCAAAGGAGTGGGGGATAATAAGCAATAGACTTAAGATTGTAATTTTGATTTGGGGATCTTTATCTTTAACTCCCTTTGCAATACATTCATCAATAACGAGAGCTATTATTTATCATCTGAATAATAAAAATGACACTGAAAAATTGTTAATATTCTCCGCCAACATAGGACTCCGATAATCTGCAGACCTCTGTATAATGTAATAATGAACATTCTGACATCTTCACAACCTCCGTTTTCTTTTTTTTTAAATGAAATTTTTTCTGGAACATAGAGTTGGTTTGATTCCATGTTTGCCATAAATTCTTCCTCCCTGGATGAAGAAAAACTAGCAGATTTTTTTTTCACTGTGAATGGAGCAAAACTAATAGCATCAAAATTCTCAAGAAAGAGAAATGCACGCTAAATTGATGGTTTTGAAGAATTCCTTGAACTGTGGTGGTTGTCCATCCATCAGCCAAGACAGTAGAGACACCAAGCTCTTTCAGCTGCATTGCTGTCTTGTTGTACCAGTGGCAGATCATGTCACTAATCCAATAAGATTAAAGAGAAAAACCCACCACCGTAGCAAGTGAAAGCTTTTCAATAAACCAGGAACTCGTATGGGTTTTGAAATCTTTGTTAAATTTAAACTTATGGACTGGGTGCCGAAAAAATAACTCATTTTTAATAGAGTTTATTCTTTGTCTAAAAGAAAGACTACAAAATATCTTCATGACTAATGCTAATGACCTGAGTTGTTTTAAAATTCTGATGATTACAAAAAATTCTAAGAAAATTTTTTTTCTTTGTTTTATTCTAATTTCCTTGTTTATCTATCTATCTATCTGTTTGGTTTTCCCACTGCCTTAATTTCTTGGTATGTTTTGTGTAACACAACCATACTTAGAAGAAGAAGAAGCAGGAGATCAAACACTGACAGAGGTTACCAGCTATAACGAGGTTCCTCAGTGAGCTATCATCGTCCCATGTCTGACTTTGTTACAGATATTTAAAATCTAAATAAATATGTCCATTAAAAATGTATGTACGTCCTTCTCTTTACTCCAGAATCACATTAAGTTAATTTCCATGGCAACTAAAAGAATTTCTGAAATTCGAGGAAAGAAGAAAATGGCAATTAAAGTTTAATAAAAAAAATATTTGTTGTAGCTCAGTAATACATGGAGTGATAATGTGACCACTGGTAGCTGATTGTAAAAAATGTTACACATGTCCTCTGGCTGTAATTTGCAGATATAAAATTAGGGTATGGCGCCTCCTTCATTTTTTTTAACGACCTCTGTTGTCTGCATGACAGCATTCAGCCTACAACACTGAGAACTGCAGATGAAGAACGTTATGACTGAATTCTCCCTACTTCAGTCTGTCTGGAAGCAGATTTTATCCACATTATCTTTTCATATATAACTGGCCAATATTTGGATTTCACATGACTTAATAACCACAGGTTCATTTATATTGGTCCCTTTTCACTAATTTGGAAAGTTTGTGAAAATCCACCTTTTTTGCATTTTCTGTCTTCGTTGGATTTGGCTGAAAATCCACCTTTTTTCCTGAACTTAGTGAGCTAAGAGAGACATACAAGAGGAAATTACTATAAATATTCAAATTAAATCCAGCAGGGTGTCATTACAGCAATGCTACTTTAGCTGAGTTCCATCTGAACATCTCCAGTGCTATGTGCGGACTGACTCACCCACCCCAACTCCACATCAGTAGATAGAACGGCTTATAGTTAACATTACAAGCAAAACGTGGCTACTGAGACAATGTAAAGTTGCAAATCTCTGTCTTCTGTAGCTGACTCCGCTATTTGATCTGCTTAGCCATCAAGCGATAACAAGTGATGGCCAGCATCATATCTGATATGTGTGTACTCTTAGAATATTTCTATGCATGCTCCGCCCTGACCTTTGAAGACACTGGTATATGGTTTGAATAAAGAGGAAAAGAGGAAAGCCATAAGTAAAGCAGGCTGAAATACGAAGACAAAGGGAACCCTATTGGGAGTAAAGTGAAATCTATTTGCTATTTGGCTCAAAATGAAAGACAAAAAAGAAAAAGAAAAATTCATTTCAATTACTTCCAGAACATGGAATGGATAGAGAATGGCACACAAAAAAAATAAAAAGAAAGTAAAGAAAACATGTCCAATTACTTTCATTTTAGATCACAAAAAAACATGTGCGTAGACTTTTCCCTTTGTTTTCAGGGCATGAAAGATGTTTTTAAAAAGGCAGTGTAAATACAATGATGAATGCCAAATGTAAGTGAATTAAAGATGACAGGTCATTTCTAACTTGTCCAAACAAAACCAAGAACCGTGTCTGGAGTTTTTGCCACTCTTTAAAGCATATAAACAATATTCAATTACAATAACCCCTCCCTGCTTTTGCTTTTGATGGGGTACAAAAGAAAAGAAAGAGAAATCAGAATAAAGACCTATTAATGCCACTCCATTTAGCCTAACTTATTCACATATTTATTTAATTTACACTTAACTATTAGCGTTTATGGAAATTTTAAAAATTAGAGGTAATTAGTAAAACAGGTAATAATAATAATAATAATAATAATAATAAATAATAATAATAATAATAATAATAATAACAACACACATAGGTCATCACTAATAACCTTAACAAACACCAACCTTTTATATTTCACAGTGTTTTTCATCTATGGTGTTGTAGGTCCTACACACAGTAGAACTGTTCAAACCAGATACTGATACTGTTTCAAAGAAATTATGGCTGCCTTTTTTTGTGGAAATGAAAAGGGCTCCTTATGCCATTGAAATTTACCACTTTTTGAGCTTAACTTGTAACTTTTTAAAAATCCTAATAAAAATAAAGCATTCAAAATATTTCAAACCTCTATGCTGAGTTATATATATTTTTATAGTATTTTCTTTATTAATACCGTATGAATAAATCTTTTTATTTTCCCAACAGATGAATGATGTTACATATTTTAGGAAAAAACTCTTATGCTAATAAGTTTTTAAAAAAAGAAATGAAATAAAAAATTAATTAGGATTTTCGTTTATATCCTGACAATTATGAAAGGATTATCTTTTTAAAAAAAAAAAAAAAAAAATCATTATTTTAAAAAGAGCCATTGTTCAGAACATGGGGTCTGACCCCCAAAATACCTTAAAAACCCGGCAGCAGTAACAATTTTAGTGTGATGCAGAAGAGATAACTATCATTCTTGAACATCATTAAGATTATCATATGGTGGCATCCAAAATAGTTCTCCGAGTTCTTTCTCTCTCTCTTTGTCTGTCTGTCTGTCTGTGGTACATAACTACTAAAGACAAACTCTACCCTGTACTCATGATCGCCTGTCAGCAGTTAACACAGCTTTGAAATTGTTCTTCTTACCTTAAAGTAGACAGACTGACTAATCATTCTAAAAATTATCCATTTAAAACTTTTGCTGATATTCTTAGTGTAACAACCTCTCTGTAGCTCACACTTTTGCTACAGCTGACTCTTTAAACGTATAAATTAATTTCAATAATATGCTATGTCACAAACCATTTGTCTTTTAAATGCAAACTTTAAAACCTTGTATAAAAAAAACAAAAAAAAAATGTCTCACTGTAAACAGGGAGAACTTTAATTTAAAAATTCCACTTCATTTTACTTATGACACCCATCAGAATTTCTTTTGTTTGTATTTTTGTAATTAAAAAGTATTAAATTCCTTTAAAAATGTTAAATATATAATATGCTTCAGACAATGATCTGTTTTTTGTTTTTTCCATTTGTTAAGTACAGTAGTCGTCATTATAAATAAGAACTCACTACACACACACACACACACACGCACATTGAAAGCGAAGTTTTTATGGTTTTCTTGATAAGAGAACTCTGATTTTGCTCATTCAAGTTTGTAAATCATAGAAAGCTTAGCTTTATAAAAAAAAATATCTTAAAATTTAAAGATATGGGTAAGTTGTTTAACATTAATACATATGAAGTAAATTAAGGTATGTCCAGTGTGCATTTAGTGTGAATAAAAGTTAGTTCAATATTAAGGTGTAACAGAAAAAAAAAACAACATATGTTACACTAACTGTAGTTGAGAGAGACAAAAGATATTTATTTTAAATGTATTTATAGTGTAACAAAAAAACATGTTACAGTTAGTTATGTTAGAACAAAAGATATTACTGTAACTGTAGTTATCTTGTACCAACAAATAAATATATGCCATTGTAACTAAAGTTATAGTGTAATACTAAATTCATGTTACAATAATTGAAATTACAGTGTCGCTATAAATTTGTGTTACAGTAACTATAGTTAGATTGCAACAGAAAAAAAATGTGTGGGGTTAAATGAATTATGACAAAACAAAAGTTTCATTGTAACAGAAAATGTATGTAATTTTCATTTAATTCTAAGATCAATGCTGTGAGAAACTCACCATGCTACTTATCCGCAAAATGATTCCAATCTCATTAAAAGCAAACTGGCATTCTCTTAGCTTAAAATAATTGAGAATAACCAGAAAAATGCATGAAGCATGATCAGTACAGGTAGGAGTGTGCTTTGACTTCTGCCTGCTTTCATTTCTGTTATTTTGTCCACTGGATGGGCTATCTAATAAGTGCATACCCTTATCATGTACAAGTCATCAGAAAGAATGACACAGGCATTTCTTATGAAGATAGACATGGAATATGCAAATTTACCAGTCTTGATCAGCCAATTATCCAACCCCACTGGTGATGGTTAACCATATTAAAGGTTATCTGTGACTAACCGCCATTATTTCCTGATACATTTATGCCAACTAAACACTGGACTTTTTCTCCTCCATAAGCTAGTTTCCTTTTGGTAAAAGTTGATAGTAGTAGTCAGTGCACATCTCATGCAGTAACAAATGGTACAGCAACATCCATTTTGTAGTGAAATACCCATCTATCTCAATGGAAACAGCAAAGCATGTCTCAGCACAAAGCTAGTGATCAACCTGGGCCATCATCATGTTAAGTATGATAGATAAAGTGTAACAGAAGACAAATATATATCTCTATATAACCCCTTAAATAAGTACAGCTATTACTGCTGACAGATTTATGTAATACTACCTGATACAAAAAGTAAGTAATGAAGCAAAAACATTTTTTTTTAAATTCAAATTATCTTGAAAGTAAAACACTAGCAAACATGAAAAGAACAAAATGTGTTGATAGCATTCAGTGGTTATTTTCATACTGTGAAATGTTGCTATTGTAAGAATCATGCAATACCCTGCAATACGCACTTCTCAGAACTTCAAAAATTTCTTTACTTCACCTGCGTGATTTAATTTTGAAAACCAGGTGTGTAATTGAAAAGAGAGAAAGAGAGAGAGAGAGAGAGAGAGGTGCTTTTACCAGATTGGATTCAGCAAGGCAAATTAATCTATAAAAGCAGTGTCTAACTGCTGCTTCAGCTCACTGCTAATTAGGCTACAGCACTAGCAATCAAGGCTTATAAAACATGAAAGTCCCAGCCATAACGAGGGCTTGTCTAACGCAAAGCCTTATGGTTGCCGAGTATAAGTTTTCATCTTGTGAAGAAGAGAAGAATACACAGCTGAAAGAACGCTACTAATACCAGAATCATTCCCTCACGAGAGAGAAAACAAAGAATATTTGTGATTGACTTTATTTCTTATCTCCGTCTCTTGTCACACTAAAGAAAATAGAGAAGAGGAGAGAAAACATCAAAGAAAAATTCATTAATCTGCTCAGTGGTAAAGCAGCTCTGCAGTAAGACAAAAGGAGTGGTGCTCCACACATCCCACTTGATGTCTTGAGAACTGATGAGTCAAACTCCCAGAATATGGCTTTGTTACCGCCCTGCGGACAAAAAAAACATGCACTGATTAGCACAAGTACTTATTCTGCCCACTGCGGATGAAAATTGATATGCAAAACTGTGGAAAATGTGACTGGAGAGATTGATAGAAACTGTGTGAAAATGCATGACAGCATTCTTGTCATCACTGATGCATACAACAAATTTTTAAAAATTATTTTAAAATAAAGAGCCTAGTAGACAAAACCATGCAATAGAACAATCACCTTTGAATATCCTGGAATGGATATATCATTTTTGAAAAATGTATATGCATACAAATGCAAGGATGCCAAAAAAAAAAAAAAAAAGTAAAATAGTTTATTCTATACGGCTACCTACCTACCTCCCACTAGTTTCTCATACAAACTCAACAGAATACTAAGGCATGGACGTTTATTAAGAGATGATCAAATTAAACCTGACTGGATATCGCTAAAGCACTGCCAATCATTGTCCGCTATAGCTCATAGCAGGATATGCTGCTTACAGAAGGGAGGAAGGAATCAGATATTTATCAGCAATGAAATCCAATTAAAAGATAAGAAGAAAAGATTTACAGTTGGCCCAATGTTCTTGATGTCACTGACTACTTTATTGCCACCAATTATAGGCAAAATTTTTTAATTTGCTAATATTTCCGTGCAAATAGTGCAAAGCTACCAGCTGACTTCATGCAATTTGTAATATTAAATTTTACTGGATCCACTACATTTAAGGTAACATTTATAAACTCCTTTGTGATGCTTCAACCAAAAGGGAACCCTTCAGAAATAAAGCCACAGAGCTTTTAAGTGATTCTCTCTTCATTTTTTTAAAAAATGAACATACTTACTTTATGCACTTTACATCATCATTTATGCTTAATAAATAACGACAGTCAGAGAAGCAATACTTAAAAAAAAAGATAATAATAATAATAATAAAGGAAATGTGTTATACACTGATGACTACAAGGGAGACAACCCTCGTAAGAATGAATGGGGTCATGGTTTTCTGTTTGGAAGCATTGCAAATCCTATACCATAAGGGGCTTGGAACTTCCAACTTCATCAGGGAAATCCTCACTATAAATTTCATTTTTTTAATGTGGGAAGAAACCAAACAGCTCAGAGGAAAGCCATGCTAAGAAGGTATGCCAAACCAAGCTGATCCCAGCCATCTTTCTTACTAGTCCAGTAGTCTACCAATAAACCACTCTGCCACCCTGAACAAATTTGATTATCCCTTTGATTTTTTTGTAACTCAGATTAATTACCAAGCATTGATTGGTGTCTGATTATTTCATCGTGTTAGATGTTTAATAGGACTGCTGCTGCTGGAACCTGAATCAGTTGAAAGAAAATTTCTTGGAACAGAAATTGGATAATTGGCAGCTTGATAGTAGTATGCTCAATTTTTCATCATACCACTACTACATTTTATCTGAAATAGCTGGCACGACTTGAGTAGGTATTGGGAATGGCATCAAATTTCTTATGTATGCAACAAATCAGATCCAGAATACTCCATGTAGAGTACTTTAAAGAAGTGGGTTTATTGTGTTGATATAGTATCACAAGATAAAACTCTTCTGTTTTTGCTATCTGAATCCAGAATCAACATTTGCATCATGAAGTACAATTCTCATCAGTCTTTCTTGTCTGGATCTGAATCAGACAAAATTTATTAATAAAGTTATCACCATCTGCAGTTTCTGAATCAAGGGTAGCTGGAATGCATCATTGTGAAAATTTATCATTAATATCTGTAGGATAAGGTTTAATTCTCATGAGTTGTTGCTATCTGGATTCAGAGTGGTTGAGATGGATCACTGCAAAAAAAAAAAACCCAGGTTTATTGTTGATGCTTCTAAAAGGTGTAGTTCTCCATCTATTGCTGTCTAGATTTTTCGGATAACCAGTCAAGGGTAAGTTTATTCATGCAGTAGTATTAAGACCTGAAGCCATTTCACAAGATGTAAAAGCACACCAAATACTCCTATTGGGAAAAAAAACAACAAAAAAGCCCTTTGCTAACAAGCTAATTGAAAAAAAGCAACAATGTATGGCTATACCACCAAGATCACTTAACTCCAGCAAGGGGCATAACTGTAGTTATTAACATGGCAGTACAATGCATTGCCCTTACTGTTCATACTCGCCAATGTGTTCTCTCTCTTTCTGTCTGTCTGTGTCTGTGTGTGTGTAATTAAAAAAATAATTTTTTTCCTGCTGTTTTTAGTGCTAATTCTGACAAGAAATTAGAATTTAATTTCCCAGTATAATGATTTTTTTTTTTTAAATATCGGTATAAGACAAATGTGCACATATACACAGACTGCTTAACAAACAAACTGATACCTCTTCTTTTTTAAACTAAAATATGAAAACTACAAGATTTTCCCTTGCTTTTTGTTTATTTTAAATGTCTTTTTTTTAGGAGTTTGGTTATTTTAGCTTTTTAAAATCAGATTGTTAATAAAGACCAGTTGTTCTGCTAGTCCATATTAAAACCTGGACAATTCAATAACCATTCTGTAAGGCTTATTTAATGTTGTTTTTTCTATTAATTAATTAATTAATTTAATTGAAGAACAGTCTAATAAAACCACTCCAAAAAAAAAAAACCTAAAGCAAAAAATAATTAAATTTATAAATATTCATGAACTGGGTTTGGTTAAAAGAGATAGACAGAGGGATTAAACTCCACCAGAGGAAACACTGCTGACTCTAAGCCTGGATAAAGAAAGATTGGAGTCCAACAACCAGCACAGAACACACACTGAAGTCATTAAGTTTTTAAAGATCAATAATAGCTGCTACAAGGACTTCCTAGTATTTCAAATTTTAAAGCATCTTTTTGAAATAGAAAATTTAGGACTTTATTATTATAAACTGTTAAAAAAGATTTTTAATATTTCTACAAACCAAATGTGTGTGTGTGTGTGTGTATATATATAATATGATCATGGCTAGACTGACAGTTATAATAATATATCTTTCAAGTGAAAATGCCTCAACATTAGCCAAGACCCATGAGCTGACAGTGGCACATAAAGAAGGCATCCATCAAAAAGGAAGCACCCCCCCCCTCGGTATCAGTTTCCTAAACCAAGCAAAGTAAAAAAAATGGTGCAAAAAGTTAGCAGCAGTCCATGCAGAAAGTTCGTATTACTCAGAAAGAGATGCCAAACTGAATCTAGTTGTGATATTTGAACTCTGACCTTTAACTTTAACCTTAGCAGTGCATTAGTCTACCACAAGACCACAATGCCATCTGCAGTTAGCCATTACTGCCCAAGTATCTTCATTCTTAATTTATGCCTTTAATACACAATATCTAGAATAAAAATATTTGTCCATCATTTGGTCAGTTAATCACAATGCAGAACAAGTTTATTTTTCTTCCTTAATTTACAGAGTCTAATATCAGTATGTGCTTAGTTACTAATCTTCCAGCACTGTTACATTTTGACTGAAATAGTTAGCACTGCCTATTGAGAAAATGTTTGGTAGTGTGTCATTATCTCTAACATTGCAAATAAACAAGCAAATACTACTACCTGAAATTAAGATGAAACACTTCTGTCTAAGAAGATCCAGAAAACAACATTTGTTAAAAGTTATTGTTTACGCCTGTTTATTTTCACACACACATGCAGATATATATATATGTGTATACAGAGAAAGAGAAATAACAAAGCAAAATCACTTTCATAAATTATTACAGACTAAGGGCAATAATTACAAAAAGAATTTTATTAAAAATTTTTTCCATGTATGCAAGTTAGAAGGGCAACAAGCTCTTATTATCCAAAGAACATGGCACACACTTCTAAAAACTATAAAACTAAAGCAGTTTTCATTGGCAGCATCACTGCTCTGATTGCTGGGCACTGCTGGCTTGCCTTCCAGCTACATTAAACCTTTAACAGACAATCTAGTTATGGTACTTAATGTCTAATAATCATCTTAACAAGTATGGCAACTTATACCGAACATGGACTGCAGGCATGTTTTTCATAGTTGATTAAACACTGCCACCAAGATGGCTGTAAAAACCTATGAGTCACAAAAGCAGTCACGCAAAGAAAAACATTGCGAAGTATTTTCAAGATTTCTTTTTCTGCCTTCACTATTTTGTTCAGCTGAAATTATTTTTTTTTTAAATTTCAACTTGAGAATTTACCAGAAAATCACCTGGAATGTCAGACCAAGGGTCAGCTACAAGTTAATGTGGCCCTCTGCATTGTTAAAAAAAAAAAAAAAAAAAAAAAAAAAACCAAAATGGTTTTCTTTGTATAAGCACGATATCTGGCAGCTAAACAAGCCACTTCTCCTTAGGAGATAAAATGATTTTAAAAATGCTGAATGTCTAAAAGATATTCTATCAAATCCAGAGACAGGATGTATTTAGATAGTAATGTTAAAAAAGAGGCAACAGCAATTTGTGTGTATGACGTCCATATCCAAAGACTTGTGGTTTGAAATGCCTGACCTTTTTCATCTAACCTCGCACACTACTTTAATACCAATTTATCATTCAGCTGAGAGAAAGCAAGCATATTTTTGCTAATGTCATCAGTCAAATAATAGTGCTATCTATAAAGCAACATATACCTATGCAATAAATACCTCTTTTGAAGAAGTTTAAAATAAAAAAAAAATCATTTAATATTTTTTAAAAAAATGATAATGGTTAAATATAGTATATCATAATAACAAATACAGCATACTAAAATTATTTAAAATTTCTTTTCTTTTTTTTATTACAATTTTTCTGATTTACTTTCTCTTCTCTTTTACAGAAACTCGAGGTCAAAAGAGTTCCCTCCCTGTACTTTCAATATTAATGTCTTTCCTCCTCCTCTCTCTTTTGCTTTTAATAAAGAAACTGTGATTTGATTTGTGTTAATAGGTCTCTGGGTCTTTGTCTTGCTTTTTGTTTACCTTCCAATGCTTCTAAACACTCCTGGTGAGTTCAATCCAGAGACAAGTGAATTTCAGACAGAGAGGAAAGGCCATCTGGTAGCAAAGCCAGGTGGCACAATAGCTTCATTATGTCAGCAAGTTCTTCCACCTTGTAAGAGAACACAAACACTAGGCACCAGCTGTTATGGCAGGTCAAGGAAAAGAGCTAATCCTCAGCCTATTCTTGTCCTGACATATAATGGTCACACACACCCCCCCCTCTCGTAATGGATGATAACCATTCACAAATTACATGAAAACACCTGGATGCATGTGTGTTTTTGTTTATAGTGTAGAAGCTGCTTGTCCCAATATGTAACTGGAGTCCAGCAACTGAATCCACCCAGTCCATGGAACCCTAATTTAACCTTGGGCCTTTCTCTATAACCAGAACTCAAAACCACAGATTCTGAAAGCAGCTGTCATCAGTTTAACATCAAAATGTCAACTGACCATGCCTCATGGTGTTTGACTGTCAACTTCTGAAATGTTTTGCCTCAATTTACTAAAGTGTGAGCAGGTTTCTTGCTATGAAAACCACATAACTTCATATGGTTCAGCCTCCACAAGAAATCAGGTGTAAGATCATTAAAGTCACATTGAGTTTTCTGCCTCACAGCTTTCCAATGTCCAACCAGTCATTTAGCTCAACCTTTGCTATTAATAGGTATCTCTAAATCCTCTTTGATTACTTTTCTACCTGAATAAAAAGGAAAAATTATCTTTTGCTCTTACCTGTAACAGTGTGTTAACACAAGAATGGGCTTCTTGGGTTTTATTTTAGTTTTGACATGTTTTATTATACTTTTAACAATAAAACTTATAAAATACTCTGCACAAAGACTTTAGTTCAACCATATCTTGGATATATATATATAATGCATCACCATGGACACAGCATATTAAAAAACATTAAAATACTGGAATTTCAGCTGAGGTTTCCAAGGCTAAAGAAACACAATATTCTTGTTGAAAATTCAAAAAAAAAAAAAAAATAAGATTTTCCTGAAAAACTGGGCTTTCACTAAAATTGAATGTAAAATTTTAAAAAGTATAAGAAGAAGAAATGGAAAAAAAGTGGAAATATCAAATATCAGCTACAGACCAACTGAGCTGATCAATGATGCCACACAAAGAAAAAAGAACGAACTCAGCAGTACCATGTGACAGATGTTTACAAACAGCATGGGTCTTCTGCTGCAAGAAAGTACAATTGTTTGCATTTTTTTTGCCTTACAAAAATAGTAATACCAGTATTGTTCATTTTCGTTACAATCTAGAGAATAAGAAAAGAATCTTTTAGTTTGGACTGTTTTATACAGTAACAAAAAGGTTTAAGGAATTTATTAAGCAACTAAAATAATGGGTCAGCCAATCAACTGGTTACTATGAGGAAATAAACTAAAAGTATTTTTATGAATGTAGTGTGGAATGATGTGCATCGTTGAGTTGCTAGTATTGTATACAGATTGCACTTTAATAATAGTATCATATGAAATAACTACATTAAAGCATTATACAGTATACTTAATATTATGTTGTTAGGGTTTTTTTCATACAGTGAAAAAAAAAAGAGAGAGATCTATTATCAATCAGTCTTTCCCTGTTACCATCATTGAGAAAATACTTGTCAACAATTAAAATTCCATATTTTTATAAATATATATCATCTCTCCCCATCTGTCTAAATCACTGAACACCTTTGTTTTTTGTTGATTTTTTATTTATCTGAAAATATTTTAAAACTTTTAAAAATATAAACCATACATACATTTCTTTGTGCTATCTTGTTTAGGAAAACAGGTGTAGCATAGTGTACTGTGTTACTATGTACAACTCAGGCAGCAGTCTTGGCTGAGTGGATGAATCTTGAGAGGGATTACATACAGATGGATTTGGATTTCTGAATAACATTAAGGATGCCTTCTGTATCAGTGCCCAATAAGCCTACTCTGGCGGCACTTTGTTCATAAACCAGTTTCTCCACCGAGGATGACAAAGCAGCATGCCTCTCCTGGAGTGATCCACCAAGGGTTACCATGAAGGAATCTCAGACACTGCAGGCCAGACCCAGAGGAGAGTGGACAAAAGAGTGGGGGGGGGGCTTGCCTGTACGAATCTTCCCCAACTATAAACCAACTCCTGTTGCCAGTACCTAGGGTTACTATTCTTGCTATGTGCTCTACTACAAGCCCTTTATTAAATTTTGGCCAACAATCCCGGCTAAGAGCACATTAGAAGCCATGACAAAACTTGAGAGGATTCTAGCCAGTTGACATCTAACAACCAAGAGTTTAGTGCAGTATGTATAATGTGGCTTATTATTATGTACTGCAATATACTGTCTTGTAGTATAATGTAGTGTATGTCTACAATGTACTGCAGTATAGCATAGTTTAATGTAGTGTGGTACTGTCTAGCATTATTCAGAGTAGTGTAGTGTATTGTTGAGTGCTATGGTATTCTTTGATATAATACTGTTCAATGTAGCGTAGTGTAGTATAGTAAAATGTAGTATTGTGTAATTGGCTCTAATACTGGTTAAGATTGGCTAAATTGGCTTATGTAAGATCCCTAAATTTGAGCAGAGTTTATCAAATATATACAATAGTCAGAATTAAATTAATATAATAAAAGATCTATTAGCAAATATCACCACATTTCAACATTTAAACCTCCTTAATTATTCATTAAATTAAAGAAAGAAAGAAAGATTTTTCCAGAAATCCAAAAAAGAAACTGGTCTAGGATTTTGAAGCGATGTGAGGGTTTCCATGAGTCAGTCAGTCAGTCACAGAGTAAATGAGGAGGAAATTTAAAATCAGCATCAAGGAAAAGAGATTGTGCCAAATAATCAATCAATCAGACAACAGCGATTGATTCATTGAAGTAACCAAAACGACCCAGCCACACTGATTTAATGGTATTAGGAAAGGACAGTTCTGTGAAAAGTTCCCATCTTAAAACAGTTTCCCCCCCTTTTTTTAAACACATCACAAATGAGAAGAATCTTTAGTATAAAATCAGACGATCCAGCTCCCACCTCCAGTAAAAAATAAAGCACCTGGCATTTATTCCAACAAACGAGACAGCTTGCGAATTAAGACACTGATAAGTTTTTAGAGAAAGCATTCGACGACAGATTGAGTGGACTCTGTGCAGCCAAACGCTTTCCGTTTCTTTTTTTTCTAACTTGATATGAAGAAACAAGAAAGTTTCTTATCATTTGAAATGTTCATGCCACAGGTTCCTCAACCCTGACTCCCAGTCTTAATTATGACATCTGAAGAGAAGAAGAAAACCCTCTCTGTCGCCAAAGGTGGGGAGAGTAAGGATGATTTCCTATTCTAATGAATATTGGTTCTCTAGATACAAAGGTGTCCTAATATATATATACTTTGCTTCAGAAAACCTGTCTCATCTTGATAATCTTCACTGGAGGCCTCCCTAAAGCAACAAGATCCAAGCTCTGATAAAGCTACACAATACAGCATCATGTTTTTCTTTGAAATGGTCTGAGATTTTTGCTGGCAGCAAAGTTGTTTTCTACCATTGTTAAATATTTTGATTACTTTCATCCTAATGTGCTTACTGGATTTGTTTTCCAAGGCTAAGAGAGCTTGAAATTTACCTATATATATATATGAGAGAAAGAGATGGACTTAGATAAGCAGCAACCATGAATGAATTTACATTAATACTACATTCTTGTGTAGTGGTGTTATTATAAAAATGTTAAAAATATGCTTAGAGAGCCTTTTCTTCTTTTTTTTTTAAAAAAAAGCCACATTAAATTTTGGCTTTGCATTTAATTATCTCAGTATCTACATGATTTAAAAACATAAACAAGTAGTAATCCTACAAACTGTCTCTTTTAAATGATATGTAAATTTAAATAAGTACTATACAGAAATGTCTTTTAATGCTTGTCTTCCCAGTTTCCCTGACTTCATCATTATGTTGACGTACTGTGCAAAAGCTTCCGGCATAGACCTGGATATACTGGATGAAGTCCTCCATGGAAGACATTGGTGATTTATGTAAATAAAAGCTGCTGCTGTTGAAGTGTGGATGCTGGTGGTTTGTATTCTTCACACACGAGTCAAACCTTTATCAATTAGTCTTCTGTAGAAATGGGTAATAAGTCTTTCATTCCAGTTTTCTTACAACTAAATGCCAAGCAAGGCAGATTTTAGAACAACACATTCAAAATCACCTGTAGCTGCTTCTGTGGCCCTTACAAAGCCAAGATATGAATTGCACTGAATGGCCAAGATCAGCCTCACAGTAGAAAAATTAAGGAATACCTGGATGAGGTGACCATTGATGATCTGATAGATTTCATGCTTAAATATATGTTCAGGATCTACACAAAGTGAAACTTGTTTCTAACAAATACAAAAAAATAATTTTTTCCATATTATCATCATACATTAGGGAAGAAATGTACATTGCAAAAACTTGGGAATGTTCAAATTATTATTATATAAATCTCGATGAAACAAAAATGGTTCTAGAAAGCAAGTGCAAGTTACATGCCATCTTTGGTAGCGCTGTTGATTTAAACATGATGAATGCATCAACTAGGTCTGTTTTCCCCTTCTTAGAGCTCTACAAAAATATAAAAATGCTGGCAATTTACATATGAAATCATTTAACACGTTGACTGCTGACTACAAGTATGCTCAGTCAGTGGGCAATGTGTAAAAGAAATTTTCTTAAAAGTACATTTCCTGTGCATGTCAAAATACTCTAAGGGAAATGTGAATGCACTATAGGATTTTTAACGTGTCAGCAATTACGAAAACTATTAATATTTACACTACCATTGTGTAATTTACCAAACTAACCACAATTAGTAAGTACTGTTCTAAAAACTATCAGGTGGAACACCATTTTTGTACAAGTTGCATCTCAGTTACTTCCTCTTGACAATGAGTTAAATAGAATGAGAGCTAACACAAGAATTTAGGGTAAAAAATAGTTAGAATGTTCTGCATTAAAAAAAACCCACAAAGGGTTTCACAAGAAACTTGCTGTTAATCTAAAGAACTTTATTTTTGCTTTCACTTTCAAACATCTAGGGAAAAAATCCCTGTTTTATATACAAAGCAAAATACAGTAACTCCATTACACTGTGAGCAAAGTGAAAACGCCTGCAAATCAACATTTTTGTATCACTAATTAAAAATGAAAAAGCTATTAAGTAATTTTATTTTTCATTGTTTATTTTAAATGGTTATAAGCCAAGAAAATGACTATTTCTTCCTCAGTTGCATCTGAATTCTGTTGCAGAAAATGGGGGGGGGGAATAGCTGGCAACCTGTATGTTAACATGGCATTTGTTTTTTATTACTCTTTAAGGAGCTGTATTTAGGCAAATAAATCCATACTAGAGTCACAGCAGCATCCTTGCCATATATTATGGTTCAAATATGTTCTCAAATGAAAACTTTAAGGCAAATGCTTTAGTGATCAGCAGCAACAATGATAAATGTTGACCAGATACCTGTCACTTTGCCAGAAGAGGTTGTTGCATAAGTAGGTTTTTTTTTTTTTTTCCTATTTGTGTTACTGATCACCAGACTATATACAAGGGAGAGCAGCACTGGAGTTTCCTGCTAGAAAGCATTAGCCACAAAGATCCACCAGGGATATTCCTGCTAGAAGTTTTTTAATTTTAGATTGGAAGGAAGCTGGAGTTCTTCGACAAAGCTTATACAGCTGACTGGTGAAGAAACTGTGCAAGGGAGGTATGCCAGACTGAGCTGACCGTGACCGAGGATTGAACTCTGGCCTTCAGCCTTGGCCATCTATTTAGCAATATAAACATCAGATCAGATTCAATTAAAGAAAGACAAAAATCATATGTATTGAAAATTCAGGAGAAAAATAATGTACGTAAAGGATGGCCTATCAAAAGTTACTGATAAAAAACAATGAATTAAACACCTATGTATTGTTGATATCTTGTGTTTTTAAGTTCATTTAAAGAGAGAATTAAAAGTAGTGATGTTAGAACATATCTGAAAACAACGTATTCTTCTATCTTGTATATCTGAATCTCAGGTGAGTGCAGACTCGTGACAAAAGAACTTTGCCATCATGTGCATTGTTGAAAAGTTTCAAAAGTTAAAATTTATTGAAGTTCCCCTTCAAAACTTGGTACCAAATGAAGATAATTTCCTGGCTCCATAGGGCCTAAAGAAGCAATTGCAATCTATTCCAAATCTTCTGAGCTGTATTGGTTTCTGGATGTTTGATGTTCCTCCAACTTCCTCAGGTTATGATGATTGTGAGCTGTGAGCAAGAATTCCTTAATCAAATTCAGCAGATGGCTATAGAACTGGAAAATGTTCATTAATAAATTCAAAATCTGTTTTAACAACAAATGGAATGTCAGTCACAAACATAGCTGTAAATCTTCATGCTTGATAGCTGGTTGTAACCACACTGAGTCACATGTCTCATTAACCTTTGTCCAGAGAATGTGATCTGGTGGTAGTTAGACTCATTTGTAAAAATCATAAACCAACCACCCAAAAAGCATGACAGCAAGGCAGACTGATAGCCTTTAATCTTATCTGTTACCAACAGATTTTCCTGTACAATCTGTTCAGCACCCAAGCCTTTAAAGCTGTTGCAGAGTTTGTCAACCTGGTGATGCTGATGCTACGACAGATGAAAGAGATTGTTAGCAATTACTGTAAATACAGCAGATGACACACATTGGATGTGTGCGCCAATGTGCGGTCATGTGTGTGTGTGTGCAATGATAGGCATGGAACACCCACGGCAATTACACCTCATTAATTAAACAAAAAAAAATATTCAATTTACAATACTTACAGAAAGCAAAAGATTAGTGGCAACTGATTGACTGGGCTTGGATCAGTCAGTTAATCTACCATAAGCAAATGTGGCAATATCTTAAATACCACACACTTTCGACATGACACTTAAAATGAGTCTGCTAAATTCAGCACTCCATTTTATATCCATAATCAAGATATGAAAATAATGGACAAACATATTTTTGGGGGTATTCAAATTATTGCGGCAACAGACAAATGCACAAAAACAATTTTACAATGCTGGATAAGATAATCTTTACTTCACATTTAGTGGCTACCACAAAGAACAAAAAACTGTTTATAGAAAATTTAGATTCCATAATTAATGCCATGTAAAAACCATGTAAAGATAGTGTGTTTAGTTCTCTAAACTATATATTTATTCAGATATGTCCATAAAAAAAAATTATAAAATACATCATATACATCCAGAAAGCCATTAAATCTTATGAATAAATGACAACCTGATATTCCATATCTACAAAAAGTCAAATGTGGTCATCCTAAATGAAAGTGCAGGTGAATTCAAATGTACTGATGAGCTGTTCTGGATATAAGTTAAGTGCATATGCACATATTTTTGCTAAGGCGTTTGAATTTCTTGAAAAATGAAAATATTGCATTGGAATCTATTGATAATAACTAGATTTTTTAGCATTTAAGATGTGAGCTGCCAAGTGTTCTTCTACAAAAATCCATATATGTACTTCTTATATTTTATTAGATATTCATACAATTGGAATGGTTTCAAACAACCTGCTTTCCTTTGCCAATGAATCTCATCCTCAAGAAATTCAGAATCATAAAGCATTTGCATCTGAAGCAAAAGCGCAATCAGAAATTGTTTATTTCTCCTGAAGGTACACATCCACAAACATCCAGGATAGCTTAAGTGTCCATTTTTAATAGACTGATTGCCAAACTTAATTTGCCAAAGCTGTGACTTTAAAATTGTTTAAGCAGAAACATTAGAACATTTTACATCCACAAAAATTTGAATTCATTTACTCATTATTCATTTTGCAATGCATAAAAGGAATTCACCAACAATAAAATTACACTAAATAAACAGTCAACTTCCTCTCATTTTTAGCATGAAAAACCAAAACAAAATTCCATATTTAATGGAATTTACTACCTATAAATATCACAAAGGTAATTTTTTTTCTCTCTCTCTCTCTTTTCTTTTTTTTTTTTTTGTAAATCAGTGATTAAAAATGAAGTACAGAAGATTTTTCATCCAGTGCTACTTGATAAAACAATTCTAGTTTTACAATTGCGAGCAATAACATTCAACTTTCCTTTTATCTTTGACAAAGATCTAAATTTTTAAGGATGCAATTTGGTCCTAACACATTCTTTTTTTAACAGACTGTCGTCCCACTTTGATGAAGGTTTGTGGTGCGCTTTTGTTTTGTGATTTCTCCACAGCCCTTTAAACGTTTGTCTGCGGTTGTGAGGGGGAAAAAAAAGGAAGACAGAAATAACAGCAAAAAAAAGCCCCGACTAGGAAGCATTCTTAGCTTCGGTGAGTGATGACAGATGGTAACAAAATGTTTCTGGAGGAAAGTAAAAGTTTCCCGCATTACCAGATTTTATGTTAATCAGGAACAGCTCAGGTAAGAGGCATGAAACTGAAACAAAATGAGGACATAAAATGTACGTTCTTAGAACACACTATACTTTTTTTGTGTTATATAACAACTGTTTACAAAATTTTTAAATGAAAAGAAATAAGGAAGACAATTTATAGCTGACGAGTTCCTTTTTTTTTTAAATTCACTTTTTTATATGCACAGAAAATGGGGATAAGGGGAAGTAAAAGAGTCGTATAGCTATGTGGAAGCAGGTTGAATACTACTTATTTCAGTAAAGAAAAACTCTAAAACTGGTTAATAGTGGGACCACACACACAAAAATGGCGCATATAAGAGTAAGGAAAACCACAACAGTTGCCACACGTGTGAACCATCAGAAGAGCCAAACCTCAGCTGCGGCCGTGATAAGCAACAGGACCATGCTAATCCACTGCAATTTACAAAGAGTCAACTTTACTTCATCTTCTGATAAATGGCTAAAAAAAAATCTAACATTTACAT
This sequence comes from Nautilus pompilius, assembly GCA_018389105.1. Taxonomy (NCBI): domain Eukaryota; kingdom Metazoa; phylum Mollusca; class Cephalopoda; order Nautilida; family Nautilidae; genus Nautilus; species Nautilus pompilius. The sequence continues at coordinate 258,803 of JACATO010000089.1, forward strand.
GAATTTTTGTAGTTCCATTTATGTAAGTCATTAAAATTTGTTTTTTTTCCCTCCAGGTTAATGTTATACATTATTATTACAAAGGACATTCAAACGAAACCCATCGAAATAGCACTGCTGTTATGGTAACTGGCTCTGGGGCTTCATTAGAAAATTTATAGTACAAAAAAAAAGAAAAAAAAAAGACATCAATAATATGAAGGTCTGGAAAAATGTTTTTTGATAATCTTTTCTTCCTTTTTTTCTTTTTTCAGATAACAAAATAAGTGGAAAAATCGTTCAGAATGAAGAATAAAATACTTAATGCGTGAAAACGTGGATCTGGTTGTGTTTTTTTTTGTTTCATAGTTTTTATCCAAAAAGACTTCGGTTTGTAATGTAGCAGTGATGATTTTAAGATCGACAAAATATTCATTGGAACTTAGAGCGAAGATACTCTGTACCAGACCTTGTGATTTATCGCTTAGAAACCATGCTCCGCTGCTGAACTCGAAGGAAATAATGGAGGTTAGACGATGGATCAGTCCTGGAATGTGCAATCCCGACATGCTTGGACAAGAATGGTAGAGCAGTGTATGTCTTTTTAATTGATATGATAGGAATTTCTATTAAAACGCAGAATTAAATAGCAAATATAAATCCAACTTCCTGTGTTGTTTTGTTCCTGAAATATGGACATTTAAATTTGTTTAGTTAATTATGGAATTACCTGTATTAATAACAACAAAAGCCTACATTAATCTCAACTTTCAGATTATTTGCAATTTAGTGGCCATACTTTAACAATCTACAATTAAATTAAACTTTTGTTTTAGTTTTCTTTTCTTCCTGGCAAAATTAGAGAAACTGGGGCCACTCCTAATAACTGGCCTCTTTTAAAGAAGAAATTTCCCAAAAAAGAGTACTAAAGTTTATCGTATTAGATATGGTGCTAACTCTACAGACCAGTGTACACAAATACATAAATGTTAATGTACTAATATCAATTCTACCTGAAGGCACTTCGAAAATCAATTCCTAAGTAAGAGTTGTTAGTCATGAAGTAAAAAAAACAAACAAAAACTCTAAAACTTCATTTCTGAAACTAATTTTATGTCCATTTATCAACAGAGCAATATATATATATATATTAGTAATCAAGTAAGTGCATCTGTATTGGTTCTAAGTGGTACAAACTCTTTGAAAAGTGAAAGTTTGGGGTGAGTGGTTACAAGGAGCCAAAAAAAATTCAAAACCTGCTGAAAATTGAAAATACAATCCATAAATCCTTTTACAATTGGAACAGTTAATGTATCGCTATACACAAACTAACAATATGAAAATATATTCCCTAATGATGATATGAGCCAAGTTACAGTAGACCTGTGACAGGCAGCTTAGGGTCTACATTTAATAAAAGAATGAAAAACAAACAAACAAACATTAGGACGATATCAAAGCAATTTTACTCACAGCTGCTTTGTCAGTGATATTTAAGAAGAAAAAGAAAGTCACCCAACACATGTAATGCAAAAGGAAACCTGTATTTTTTGGCAACATGCTTTGTCTCTGGGAAGAGGGGAAAGTAATTTTTTTTAAAATATAAATAAAACAAGTGAATAAAAACAAACTGTGCTTGGTTTTTTTTTCTCACTGAGTCATTTTTTATGTCACAGTAGACTTCATAATAACACTGTTATACTAGTGGCCTGGTCGCTTTTTGCACTATGCCAGACACTTCACAATCCTGTGACAGGACTCTGGGAAAATCCAACTCATCGTCATCTAAATTGGAATTCATGGTACATAACATGCAGCTTTTCCAATGGCTCTGCCAGTCTTCTTGGAAGTTCTCCGATAATATCAGGAGACAAGAGATTTCATACATTCTACACAGACTGAAAGAGAAAATTTGGCTATGACTTTCTCATCTACCCACTCTCTGTGCATCTATTCTCCATTCACTATCCATCATTTCTTAGCAGGTTGTACTGTGCTAGTACAACCACCCAGAATCATTCCAATATTTGAGTTGCAGCCACTATGCACAAACTTGCTTAGTGTTTCTTCTACTGCCTCAGTCCTGTGTGCCCTAAACAAATTCCAAACAAGAAGTTTTGATTGGGCATAAAAAAACACCATGTATTTTTCAAACAGCAGCAAACAACTTCTCAATTCAGAAACCATTTGGACTCATTCTGACTAAAATTCCTACAGAACTGACAAAGCAAACAGCTCTAATTTCCCTGCAGCCACTGTGCCAAGCATAACTGTCACTTTGACTGGTTGTTTTGATTAAAATGGTTTTTCTCTCTAGAGTGGTGTAGAATTACATTGCTTGGCATGCTGACATAGACAGCTGTTTCATCCATGTTTCCAATATCAGCAATGAAGTACTTAAAAAGCCATTGCCCATTTAAAGATGTATTGGAGATTTCTCCTGGTGTTAAGGCAGTATTCACACAGTAACTGCTTTTTGTCTCACAAAAATGGCATAGTGCTCTATCCGTCTGCTACACCATCCAGCACTTGGGTAGAAATCAGTGACTAATGGAGGTAAGAATCACCGGTACAGCAGAAAAATCAGAAATGGAAAAAGAACAGTAAACAACGATCTGAAAATCATTAGCAATTGCAACAATCACATGACCAAACAAGAAGCACTTTCTTGAGTATTACTAAATAAGGCAATATCATGTGATCCATGACAACCGAGCATGCTTCATTAACCAATCAAATCTAACTACATGAAATTACTGGAGAAAACCCCAAATCTAAAACAACAAACATGGTGTAGAAAATAGCAGGCGGTTTTTTGTTTATCAGTTGGTTGAGGAATAAATAAACTCTCCTGCTGAAACACATTTCCACTCCCTTTTGCTATCCAGGCCAATGAAAGATGCTCCACAAGCCCAAAGGCCACCACAAACCACTAGCTGAACCAACCAGATATAGAGTATTACTCATTTTTCATCAAATCCAAAGTTAAGTTTATGTAAAAAACATCTTTTCATTAGATCCAGTTATAATGCCACAAGCAGTCTCAAAAATCATCTTAAAATTCCCCCTTCCTCTCCCTTTTTTTTTTTTGGCAGAAATTTGTATCTTCTAAGAATTTATCCAGATTTTTTTTGTTTTTCGTTATTAAATGAAAGTTGTATATTGTTGCCTGATTTAGTTAAATCCGTGCGTAGGCATCTGGATCTGGTGACCATTCACAATTGTCAAACAATGCAACACACCAAACCTCACAATTGGCTAAGCAGCAGAAGTCATTCTAAAAATATTTTTCAATTGTCGAAAGCAGATCCAAGGGTAATTTTCTTGATGTATTTTACTAAGTTCTTTTTAGTATAGTTTCCTTCTGGCAAAGTTTTATATATATATATTTAAGCATTTAACTTCATCTGCCCAATCATTTGATAGCTGAATGGTTGGAAGTATGAGTTTTTCATAGTATTGCAATACGAGGTTTTCCAAATTATCTGCAGATAAAAATCAGATTTTGATTTCAGGAATGCTATTTTAAAAGTATAAAGATGCTGACTGATTGATGTCATGATGCTAATGTGACACAAAGTGGTAAAAGGAAATTGCTTCCATTAGTATTTTGCCAAAACATTTGCTCATTCAGTAATCCATCAAAATTTGTACCCAGTTCTAACAAAACACTACTTATGATTACATAGTTCTAAATTTCTTGATTAACTACAATATACTAAGCACTGCTCGTATATAAATGCTCTGTTTGCAATCAAACCAAGTAGCATCATTTTCAAGTGAAATCAAAAAAAAAATAAAAGTCTCAAAGAGTTTATAATTTACTGTCCTCATTTTAGCAGGTAAAATATCAAAAACCAGGATAAAAAAGACAAGAAAACTTAAAAAAATTCATTGAAGCACTTTCTTCAATAAATGCCACAAGTGTGATGATAAATAACAAACAACCAAAAGCAATGCAAGAGAGATCACAAAGACTAAACGTTTTACCAGAAACTGTTTTCAGTACAGTAACCGCCTTGGATTCATCCACTTTCCATTACCAAAATAGCATTGAAAAAACATCCACGGTTCTGAATTAAACTTTTCTGCCCTTTGCGTGCTGTAGCCAATATTAAAATGAGAAAAGAAAATGCACTTTAGAACTGTTTCCCAAAATTTTGAAAATAGATGAGCATGTGCTAGAACTTTATGTCCTTGAAAGATGTGATGCAAAAACCATCACTGTCACAATTCTGGACATTAGTTACCATTTTAATTTAAATATTGAACATATTCATGGACAATGTTATGACAGTGCATCAGCTTCATGTGAACATTAGAGTGGAATAGCAAAGCAAATTCATGACATGGAGCCTTGAACTTCAGCAATATACATTGTCAAATGAACTCAACTTTGCAGTTCACGGTACCGTTTCCAAAATTCCAGCAATCACAAAACTTTTTGAATCTTGTCAATAATTTTATAAACTTTATCTGAAATTGAAACTGAATCAACTGACGATAAAGTAAAATTGACAGCAAATGGCTACATCAAGAAATTCAATGGCTTTGAATTCTACATCATGCTCATCATTATTGCCAAAAAAAATTTCTGAGACAATAATATCTTCAGAAAACAGGTAAAAAAAACTGTACTATTTCTGCTGGAGAAGGAATGAAACTTTGTCATTTCTCAAAAGCTAGTTTTCTAAATAAAAAAAAAAAAAAGATTGGAAATTATTTCTGACTGTTTGGGATTCAGTACTAGTCTTGTAAAAAAAACTGTGATGCAGAAGAGTCAAAATTCCTTAATGAAGAAAATTATCTAAAACATATAAGGTTGGTATCTGCGACAGACACCAATATAATATGCTCAAGCAGTAATTGATAATACAATCTATTGTTTGACGAGAAGAATGAAAGACAAAAGTATCGCTATCGTGCAAGCAATAGAAAATGTCTTATAAGTTGCCCAGGATGATGACAATATTCCTAAAGCTGATTTCAGCAATATAATGGAAATACTGTAATCACTGAGTCATGCAGCCTGATCGCAAAGAGTGGATAACATAAAAGATACTGATTGTAATGACAATGAGAACTTGTGAATGATAAAAATTGAAAGTAGCCTGCTGAAAAAAATGGTTCTAGAGATCATCAGGTGATGTTTGCTGTATCTTCTGAATCCAGCCTCAATGTCAATATGTGAAAAAAAGTTTATTGCACCTGTGCCATGTGAAATACTACCTATGATCACCATGATTCGAGCCTGTGCTAACCATTTACTTCTAAATGCATACAAAAAGTTAATGCATTGAACCTCACTGATCCGATACAGATGTTCAAATCTAAAAATGAGATGTGGAGAAATGCATTTTTCTCATTACTCAGAACACCGACTGAAATTCTATAAATACACACAATAATTTTGTTTGTTTAAAACATGAATATTGTACATATTATTTTTCACATATCACATATAAATATACCTATTTGTTAATTATTAATGAAGAATAGTATACTAAACACAAATATTTAGAGGGGCATAAAAACTGGTTAGGAAATGCACTTTGCACTCCCAATAATAATAATAATAATAATAATAATAATAATAATAATAATAATAATAATAATAATAATATAATCTAATACATAATTTCAATTGTTTGTGCAATTTGTTTGTTAATCTTTCAAGACTAAACCATAACATCTGGAGACCCCAGGTTGTCAGTGTGGGTACATCAGAATTGGGCAAGGTTTTAAGCTACTGCGGGTTGGCCCTGAAAACAGTTTTGAGGCCACCAAAGGCTGCTTTTCAAAAACCTTGTGGATTACATTTAGTTCACTGTACTCGTTCAAAATAGGTGACCTAGCAGCCTGAAATTACAATGAGGTACCTCAGGATCAAAGGCTTTTAGAATGTTAAGAAATGTATCAACAGCATCAATTCAATGTTCATTCAATGATTGTGCATTTAAACAAATAAAAATTTCTGTTTTTCAAATTGATATAAAAGCCTCCTTTTCTATAAAAGCCATTTTTCCCATGCAGCACCAGGTACCCCAGCTAGTAATAATTTAATAATAACAGCAGTAATAGTAGATCTATTCCTGTACACGAAAGCTGATATCCCACACCATCCACCTTCTAGCTCAATGCTGAGAGATGTCCTTAGACCTTGAACAGCTAAACAGGGTTCACCAAGATAAAGAAAAGCATTTCTTCAATTATCACTAGGGGAAAGTCTGTTTTAAAATGCCATACAAAGGCAATTAACAATGTAACTTAAGAATAATATAGTTTAACAAAGATGGAGATAAAATATCTTTTATCTTCCTATTGTTTCTTATGCTGTTTGTTTCATCAAGAAAACCTCTGTTAAAAGAACGTTAGAGTTATAAAATGGAAAATAAAGAAAGCTTGCATGTTTAACAAATTAAAATTAATTTCTAACAGGTTTAAATGTCTGATGTTTCTGTTCTAAATACAAGATGCGTAAATTTGAACGTGAAAAGAGCTTCTGATAGAAATGTTTGGAAATCTGTTATTGTCACTCGCATGCCCAAATTTTTGGCAGCACGGAGTTATTTGAGATAAATTTATCTGAGAGTGTTTACTTTGGACAACCACTGTCTCTCCTTTGTGAAGAGGTGCAGTCATCTGCAAATTAAGACAGAAAAAAAAAAAAAAAAAGCTTTTTCAAACCATCCAAACTGCAATAAAACACATGCTATTTCCTGGCAGCAAAAAAAGTGGGTTATTCTCAGAAGTCAATAGCAGCCCCCAAGAGAAACATGCCAGGAGAGGCAAAATTTTATACAATCTTTTATAAATGCCCTGATTCACAAAATTTTGATGCTTTGTTTCTCAAAAGAGCCTAGAAGATTACCTATAGTCACTTTTGGATATATATATATATATATATATATATATATTATATATATATATATATATATATTTCATCATTGGGCTATATTCTAAAAGTACAATCAAACTGATTTTATAAAGCTTTTCCTGGCTAAATCTACATTTAATGCTTTAAACCATCAGATGTTTAATGGTTTATTATGCATCTATTTTATTTTTTTTTTTACTATAAATTCTTTCCTCTATTTCATACCCATGGTGAGCAACTAAAATAATTATACATATTTAAAGATTTTCAGAGCAGAAATATCAGCTACCAGCAGGTGTTTGAACTCATTTTTCAATCTGCTGCTGTCAAAGCTCCAAAAAATTAGAAAAATGAGCAAACTCCTATACATCAAAAGTTGGAATCTATGTTCATTATATTCATCCTATGCAAAGTTGTAATAAAAAAAAAAAACATTCACTTTTCTTAGAATATGAAATATGAAACAATGAATATATCATTAAAATCAATACTTTCTTATCTTCATACTTCTGACTTGCTACTACTATCAGTAATATTTCTTCTTGCTTCATAGATGGCCCATAGGGCTAATGTTCCTAGAGAGCATTATTTTCTACAATTACATTATAAAATGGGGTGATATGATCAAGGATAGTATTGTTACAGAATTTCATTTTATGGAAACTACAGATAACAAGACTGAAGTGCAATATTATCAGTATCACTACGGCTGGTATTGATGAGAATTTCAGTTTTCACGATCACAGTTTTTAAAGATGGTGATATGATCAGTATCATGCCCCTCTCCTTTGATCTTCTATAGGTGCTCATTTATAAATGGGTTATTTGAAGCTACTGACAAAAAATGGTATGCAAAGATGGTTAAACTACAAGTTTCCGGTCTTTGACACAAAGTCATGATAACCTGGAATAATAATGTGAAAAACCAAATAGCAAATCTTAACATTTCTCATAATGCCAAAACTTCTTGTCATTTTCACTACAATATTTAAAGCTGCTTTTACATATATTTGATTCAAGTTGAACATTACTTATATTTCACATTTCCCTTTATAGCAGTGATATTTTGCCTAAGTGCTTTGTATGAGCTAAAATTCTATAGTAGATGGCTCAAAATCTAACAAAAAAAAACTAAGTACTAAGTTCAGGGTACATGGATTAAGAACTGTGATTTTAAACTTGCATACTTATTTATTTATTTTACTGCAATGATGATTTGATTCAGAAAATAGGTTTAAGAAACAGTATTCTATATGCCATTCAAAAATAACAAATTTACTTATCTTTTATAGTATACATTTCTTTTTGTTCTTGACAGAATTCTCCATATGCATGCCTGCCAAGTAGGTATAGAAGTAAGGTCCTAGCTGAAATGCAACACTATCTATTGGAATCTTTCCTTACCTTCAGCTGTGGATGTTGGTCCAACTAATGCTGGTATATAGTGGAAGCCAAAGGCAACTTAATGATTTTCCAGTAATCAACAATGACACCACTGTTGCTGTAAGCCAAGTTGGCAGACAAAGCAGTAAACTCTAAGTAGGCACTTCATCTGTTTCATTAGATGCTAAAGTTTACTTTGAGTTTCTCTTTTCTGCTTTCCAATTATTCAGCATTAAAAAACTCTGTCAAGACAGACATGTCTAAAAATTTTGATTACGATTAGAATAGGTTTCAAGTTTCTGTCTTTGGCCAATCCCACATTTTTTAAATAAAAAAGACCACACTCTATTGATAATAATTCTAGTAATGGATTGCCAATGTACAGGTAAAACTAGCAGAAACGTAAAGATCAGACTTAAAAAGCACACAAAGAGCTTTTCAATATTGCAAATGGACATTGTGTTGTTCATCAGCTAATGATACAGAAAAGCTGCTCCCAGAACATGCATCACAACTAAGTCAGTGCTTCTTCTAGGCTTCTTTCAAAGACTCGACAATACCAACCTACTGAATCTAACCTAGATCCCAACCTTCTCAACAATAATTGCTTTCTAAATACATTGGCAATATTTAATAACTTGTTTTGATTAAAAAAAGCCACATTATCATTATCGGTCATAGTCATTCTGCTTTTCTTGTTTTTATTCGAAGAATATAAAGCACTTAATCAGAGAAACACAGGTCGTTTTCTTACGAATAATTTGCACCAATGATCTATGGAGGCTATGCTGAGTGTGTGAATAACAATAAATCATTAATTTTTTTCCTCTTACTAAAATGTTAGCGAGTCTTTTAGTGTTTGCTAATTAATTTTTTTAAACAAAATTTGACAGTTTACTTCAAGCTGAAAATAAGAGAATTTCTATCCAGAACTAATGATACTTGTTAGTTTCAAGGTTGTTCTTTAACAGTTAATAGCTCAAAAGATATTTATATTTTACATCTTTTAAAATCACTTTTATTAAAACAAAATATACTTTTCATCATGTCATGCTAAGAAAATTTATTTGAATCAACTGTGGAATTCTTTTTATATATATATATATATCATAGCTTTGATTATACTTAACTGTATTTTTAAAGTATTTTAACCCTCCCCCCAAAAAGAGAGAAAACAGTGGCTTTGTTATTTGTTGATGTTCCTTTGGCAGAGAGAGATTGCAGCTTAGCCCGTTCACTCCAATTTTTGGCACCTAGCCACTGGCACTTTTTACCTGTGCTGGGATTTTTTGGCCAGGTTTATTAATTTTGGGGATCAGAATTCATTCATTCTACTTCAATCTGCAGCAATCCAACACCGGCCAGGGCATTTTGGTTTGCCTAGCCAAACCTTGTGGAGAGACCTGTTGATAACTTGTGTCTGGCAGAGAACTCTACCTTCTGAAGCTGTTCCGTGCCATAAACAAAACAAAGCCCATGCTGACTGTTACAGGAAAAACTGGGATGATAGGCGCAGACAGGCCATCACCACTGGCTGAACGTCTACGCAGAAGTCACCTGTCACTCGATCTGTCGTCTTTTATTCAGTTCTCCATGATTAACTATTTTCAGTTATTGACTTGCTGCTAACCCTGGCCACACACACAACACACAATGTATATATCAACAGGCCTGGTTTTAAGTATGCACTCTAAAATGACATCAGGGTGGCAAGACTAAGAAACTCATGACAACTGAGCTTTTTGAAACAGTCATCACTGTAGGACAAGCTGCTGTATTTACTGCGCAGGTGTTACCAGCACTGGAGATATGATTTGGCACCGAGCACACACCATATTCACAGCTGCACCAACTGTACTTTGCTACAGACTTTCTAAATGCCATAGAAGAGGAAGATGGCCAGAGATTCTTATGGTGCTTGTAGCAATGCTGAGGCAAGGCCATTGATGGTCAATCAACATAGATTGGTTACAGTGGTTGCAGAGTGGTATCTCCCGAATGCTTCATAAGCTATAAACAGATTAAATAAAAAAAACAAAAACAAACTAAGAACTAAAGAAACAGAAAATAATGATGTAATTTTTACAATGTTTCTAGTTTTCAAATAATGTAAAAAAAATAAGAAACAATTTATCTACTTATTTAATTATTTTCTGTAATCCAGAAAAGGTATCTATACTATTACTAAAACTATTCCACAGTGATCTAAACTGACTATTTTTAAAAAAATTTGTATAAATGATATTTTTTGTTTAGCTTTCCGTGTATTTAAACATTTGCTTAAGTGTGAATCATGAAGCGATAAACTTCTTTCCAACATTTCAAAATTACCAAATGAATTATTCTGATATAGACCGACCATTTTGAAATAAACTTCGTTACTAAAGAATAAAGCACAATGAAGTTTGTTTATGACAATAAAGGGCAGTCAGACCTTCAGACTGTTAAGGTAAAGTGAGAGTTCGAATTTTGGTCAAGAACTGCTCAGACCAGGATACTTCACTGGCATGGTTTCTTTTCCAAGCTCTCTAGTTTCCTCCCACGTCTAAAAATAAAGGGTTCTAGTGGGATGTTTTATTGCACACCTACATCCACTGAGAAAGGCAAAGGAAAAAAACCACCCCATCTCCCTGGTATGAAAGTCAGAAACACTGCCAATAGTAGACTATTGATGATAACACAACAATTAAACATTAATAATAATAATAATAATAATAATAATAATAATAATAATAATAATAATAATAAGTTCCTAATTTAAATTTAAAAGAACAATATAAAAAGAAAGGTAAAAAGTTTATATCAAACAAATGGACAAGATATACTCAAATGCTTTGAAAAACAAAACATTCTTTCCAAGAAACATGACAAAATGTTCATGCTCAAACTAAGCATCTCTCTTTGCTGTATTTGTCTCATAAGTTAGTTGCTTAGTTAGTACATGGAAGCAGGAAAACATTCATCATGTCCCATACAAGACCCTTGGAGAAAGAGGAGGAATTAACAAACGTGAACCATAAGAATAACTATGATGTCAAAATTTTGCCCAGTGGAGTAAATCATAGTTTTTATACCTTTATTTCCCTCCAAGTCATTCTTCAGTGCAGTTTCTCTATAGCTTGATCAAGTGATTGAAAAATCTTTGTTGTAGCAACAACAACAACTTTTAACCACTCTGTCAGGTTTTACAATGCCATAATTGACTCAAAGGATTTTGAAAAGACTTTATAATAAAAATAACAATAATACTAATACAAAAGGTTTACGTAAAATAAATAACTTGTGACCTTTATTTCACAAAAATGGAGGGATAAAGCTATCTGAAGCCAGATGAGTAGTACATAAATAAACTGGAAGCTGGTATGATCTTAGTTTCTTCCCCCAGGTAGGCCATATTAATGTTGCGTTGAGTGCTCAGAGCAAAATCACTGATAGACAGCATCCATCCAAAGGTCAGGAATGACAAGGGTGATTTAAAGTAAACCATTTTGGAAGAGATTTTTGACTGCTATGGATTTCATTGATCCTCAATCTGACTGCAAAAGAATTTTCAGCTTTTCTGGTTAATATCGTGCCTGTTTTTGATTTTCTGAGATTCTGAACTTAGCTAAAGCCAGGTTTTGGTTGTTAAGTAAGTTACTATTAATAAAGAGATGCATATTTTTTTTAAAAAAGGTGTCAACAACTTGCAAGGATTCTGATAACAAGAATTAAATATGAAGCTATAACAAAGAAGGGATAAATGGTAGGTATGATTAAAATGAAGACAAAGTAGTGTGTTGGAAAAGCCAACAAAGTAATCTCCCTTTTGGCCTCTGTGGCAGCAAACACTGCATTACTTTTCCAATTAGTACTGACAACATATGTTTGCAATTTTTGGAAATTTATCCTAAAGCTATTCTCAGATATATAAATAAATGCCAGATATTTAGAAAACAAAAAAAAAAAGCTTATAGTATATAAAATTATTTTGTAAAAGGAAATTTGTTTTTTGTTTTTTTTTAATGTTACATGACACAAACCACATCCGTGATTTTAACTGATATTTATGAATGGGGGTAAAAGGTGATACAATCTCTGGAGAGGACAAATCAGCTTCCTTACCTGTATAAGAAACTGGCTTATCAATGTGTAAAAATAAAGCCAGAAAATAGTTTATGGCAGCTAAGTTTATACAGAACAATGATCTAACCAGGTCTATTATTCAAATCCTCAGGTCTTTAGCCTCTTATGTTATATCGCATCTAACACAGGTTAAAGCAAATAATAAAATCCTCAGTATGTCAATTTTTAATCTTATTTCAACAAAAAAAAAAACATAGACAATCAAGTAGAAATTTTAAAATTAATTTTAGAGTAATCATTAAAAAAAATTAAAGAATCATTACTTATCAGGGGGTGGCAAAGTAGGCTACTGGATCGCTATGATTAGGAGACCCAGAGTTTCCTTCCCTAGTAGTAGCTCAGTTTCGGTAAACCCCCCCCCCCCAGCATGGTTTCTTGCATTCTGGCTACATGGTTTTCCTTCAACACCTAAGAATAAAAAAGCATTAATAGGGGTTTTCCCGTCAAAATCATAAGTACCAGATTCCACGTAGCACAGGATTTGCAATGTTTTCTCATGGACAATCCTTCACCAAGGTTATCTGACTTGAAGACTTTGGCATATGCCAATGACAACATTACTCTTTGTAGTTCAAAATAACTCTGATTAATATACACACATTCTGACATCAGCCATTCTACTGCTGATAGTTATACAATCTGCTTTGTTTTCACTGTACTCCTGTGTGTATTTAAACTGACAATTTATCCCTTTAGTAATCTATTTTCTTATTTCGGTGAATTACATTTTCGGCTGGTTATATCTGCAATCCATTTGGAATGTCACTGTTTGTAATTATGTTAGACATTTGATTTAACCCTCCAAATACCACATACGTTCTTACCTTACTTATACCACTCAGCACAGAAGCACTTTAGTATTTGTGTGGAACTGGCTGTATATTTTCAAAACACTTGTAATGCAAAACACCTGGGGGTTGGGGCCATAAAACACTAATATTATTTTTTTTTTAAAATACAACCCAGTGGCTCAAACAGAAATACAGATTTAACTCTTTGACTCCCTGGTCATCTAACATAGTTATAGTAAACAACATGAAATGGTGACATAAAGGAGTCAACAAGATTGAGCTATTTCCCATTTAGAAATTTATTCAAATAAGAGCAAGAGAATAAGCTTAGTGCACTGTGTTTAGCCTCTTTTTTACTTAACAAAGTTTAATTAACGGGATGGTTCCCAAATAATTCTTTGAATTCTCCATTTTGGCAAAATAAATAGATACATAGCCTTCTTTACGACTTAAGTAAATTAGAGGCTTAAAATTAAAATGCCTAATGAAAATAAAATGCTTGTCAGAAAAAAAAAAAAAAAAAACAGTAACTCTCTGGATCATACATTATCTTTATCCAGATTTTTAAATAACTTGTCTTGTCCATCTTAGAACACACCATAATGTTTTTTAATCAGTCCCATGCGCCAGCGGCTGGCTCACCACTGTCAGATCCTGTATGACAGAACTTTTCACAATGTTCAAATGAATTTTCATCGAAGCAGAAAAATACCACATACATGTAGATATTACAGCATTAAAATTAATCTATTTCGCAAATCCCCCCCCCACTTTTTTTTTCCCCAATCCCTTTTATCTTTCTGATTTATCATCTCTGACCAAAGCAATGAAGTTAGTGCTTCAAAAATTGGTATTTTCCACCTCACCAGTCCTGAGCATTAACCCTGGGCCATCTCTAGAACTCTGAGAAAACCAACAAACACTTCTGAACAGCAAGCCTTGGAAAAACCTTACAACCCGCTGTCCCAGCAAAGGGTTTTTACGGAGCCTTGTTAAACAGTCGAAACACCCTGATTGAGTGTACGCTCTTTGTGATGAAGAATGTTTCCCACTGATATGGATTCTATAGCCAAAGATCTATGGCTGCTGCACAATCAGGCGAGCTTGGCACTCAACTGTATTCAGGGAGAGGTGGGAAAATGTAACATGATCTTACAAAAAAAAAATCATCAAAGCCGCTAATATGAATTCCAGATGTACTGTAATAAAAGGCTGGTACTTTTGAAGATTCCTCTGGCATGAAAAGATAATTAGAAATGAAAACAAAGGTGTTCAAGCTTTACAGTAAGGTTCTACCTGAGATTTTTCCCATTATTAAAGCATGCATGTAAAAGTGAGACTACACAATTTCCAATGTCAAGCAAAAAAATTTTAATTAATTAATTAATCAAAGTAAAATAAGTTTCACCTCACATTAATAAATGTATATTTAAAATATTTATAATTATTTCCATATGCATTTAGTCCACAAAAAATGACCTTTTACCACATCAAAAGTTTGCTGGATCTCTTGAATATAGGAAAATTTTACAATAAATGTTAATTGCTGAGAGCTTTGAAGATATCAGGTACAAACAAGCAAGAAGACCATCAGACTTACTAACTCCTACACTGCTGGGTGTTCAAGGCAAAGTCTGCTTTTGGTGAGAAAAAAAGAGTGATAACAGTTCGAGAAGAAAAAAAACAAATTTTTAATTATCTCCCCTTTGAGCTTCTCCAAATGGTTAGACATATTCATAATTAAAAAGTAAAGAATTAGCAAATGACTATATATTTTAGTACATGTACAATAACTGTTAATAAAGTCAAATTTGGTAAGAGCACCTCTTGCATCATTAGAGCTTTAGACTCCTAACCATAGAATCAGATCATCAACTGATACCTGAGATTTTCCCTCAAAGCTTTTTAAGTCTTCCTTGGTCTTGGTCATTCAGCCAGTAGTTATTTATCAAGATGTTCCCATGGGTAACCAATGAGGTTCATAGCTGTGTGTGCAATGATGGTGAGAGGATATCCAGCATGTTGATGTGCAATGATTACACCTTTATTTCAACCTACATTTTCAGTTAGTGAAAGATTGACAGCAATACAAACTATCCAACATTGGATCAACCAATTGCCAACCTCCGAGTAAATGAAGAAAAATTGCAGGTACCATGGTATGCTATCATTGTATAGTATTATACATTCCAGCAAAATGAACCTGCCTAGCCTTCCAGCAGTTTGATTTATAGCAGTGGTCAGATATGTAAACCACAGACAAATTCAGTATTGGCAGGGATCTATATATTTTAACATTAACAGCTGGCTAGCCATATGGTTACTCGTCAGAACCTGTGAAGACCACCAAAATGGTGCAAATTCCAATTCTTGTAAACAGGGGTTAGAAAGTGAGGAGGGACAGCCTAGCTGCTGTTGGGTGGGGGGCCAAGAGGTACAGACCAAGAACAGCTCTCAGGAAAACTACTAATGATCACCACACACACACACACAGACAATGCATCTGTATGTGGGGTAAATAATGTGACAGCAGCAGTGGTTAGGGAGGATGCAGGGATAACGGTAAATGATGAGATGAGCTCACCGATGTAACTAAACAAAAGTGGCTCACGGGGATTGAAAGGGCAGTAGTGTCAGGCCATTTGATCAGGGCAGATGACGTGCACCCTGCCAGACTATTACTTCCCGGGGGGGGTCGCAGTTCTGCTAGCAGTCCACCAGCGACCTGCACAGCGTCACATCAAACATTGCCCCATCACCGCTGCTTGTAAATGCGAATTTTAGTTTGTTAGCTAAGAAAAACAAACACAACAAAATATTACTTTCATATCTTGATCCATAATGGAAAGTAAATGTTGTCGTTTCTCTCTCAAATTAGGGGGAAAAAATTACCGCCTGTTTTAACCAACAAACAAACAAAAATGCATTTCCAAAATGGCTATTTATTTATTCACCAAATTATCGACGCTGAACCCTCTGCATTTTAAACTTTAAAAGTATTTTGTGAAAGCGAAGAAAGAAATGAGGAGGAAAAAATCAGGAAACAAAATGGAATTTTGACATAAGAAAAAAATGGAAACGAAAATGAGAGGTATTCAATAGGGGATGACAATACATGAATCACAGTGGCTTTGCACGCTGCTTATAACCTTATCAATGAGAACAGCGAGCAATAAAGTCTTTGATATCAGAGAGGTTAGCAGTTTCTGGAGTGAAACAGCACATCTCCCTTAAGTATCCAAACATTCTCAAAAGAATTTAGCTCAGATGATGCTGCTGGAGATGTCATACGGACAATGGTTTGGTCGATCACATACATCATATGTACCATTCTGCAACCTGAGTCTGTGACTGTCTAGCCTTTATCCTGCCGACAGTTCTCCACCTTAGAAGAGAATCTACCAAGCCAGTATGGATGCTCATTTGTAGCATTGCACCTCAGAACAAATATCCTAACAGAGATAATATCTTGATATGGACATAAGAGAGTTTTCTCTTTTTAGTTGTTTAAGTTATGGAAATAAGGGTAATATATAGATACGTGTTAGATTTTGTGCAGTTTTGTTTAACCATTATAAAAAAGGAGGGGATAATCAAATGTTTCATCATTTTAAAGAATTTGTAAATGGCAATACTTCAGAAAGCACTATTTAGACCTCTATCTTAGTTGGGGGGAACTAAACTGCTGAATCTTCTTTTCCTCTCATTTATCTGTAAGGATATAAATCATTAATTTAAATCTCAGAATCAGCCCAAAGATACAACTTCAAACAGTGGCAATGATTTCCAACAGATCAGGATGTCAGCTGTACTGTGGGAAATATTCTTCCTTTAAAAAAAAACACTGATTAATATTATTATTATCCCATTTTTTCTAATTACTTCCAAAATTCAAAGGTTCAGCAACAAATAGTTTCTTAAATAAATATTTTAAAATTTAATCAATTTTATTTCAAAGGATAGAAAAAAATTTTTTTTAAAATTAAGATGACAAAAAATATTAAAGAATGCTCCTCCAAATGAATTCATATTGTTTTTATTTTCTCATGGCAATCAAACTGGAAAATAAGTACAGAAGTATCAAATATCAGCCTGAAGAGAAATCCTTCATTATTTTCATTGTGGTATAGTGTTTCTGAGATGAGAGAGAAAAGGTCAGTTGAATATGGAAATTTATGGCTGTGCACTGCATTATCTTTACAAAATCCCCAGGTGGCACTAATGGTATGTTGGCACAAAATCTTTTTTCTTCTTTTTTTTAAGTAGAAAGGAAATGACTACAAAATCTTGTTGTTGTTGTTGGATGTTGTTTTTTTTAAATTCACTGTTGTAACATCAGTTTGCTTTTTACTATCATACTGCTTCTTTTAATAGCAGCAAATTAGCAGAATCAATACAGGTTTCACGTTTAGCTAATTCAGACTGCCATTTTGAGTGGTTATTTTCTGAAACAAAACCTTGTTTCATTTGTTAATTTTCTGTTTCCTTGGCAAACAAAACCACCTGAGAAAGGAGGAGTTAGAGTTAAGTTCAGAAACTTCAAGGCTTCTTACTTTAGTGTAAAGCTTCCATATGTTACGCTTTTATATGAATACAAAGGCTGCAGGAAGCATTTTCGTGGTAGAGAGACATTAGCATTTCTTGCCAACAATATGTATGCATTCAAAATACCCATCTAAACAATTCTGTCTCCTGCATATCTGACTATTTATTTTAAAATCTTAGAATCATTATGTTGAGTAACCATAAAGTAAATTCCTGCAGTTGGCAGCTTATAACTCCCGAACCACAGTGCACATGTTAGCGAGAGCAGGCACACACCAGAGAATCATGAGGAATGCATTCCCAGAGTTTAAAGATTCTGACTCTGGGTGGTGCCTTCTGCATATATTCTCTTCAAGATTACAAAGCACTTGTGACATTTTTCTACAAACACTAAATTAAAGCTGTAGACATGCAGTGGTGGAGCTGCTCAAAATCACCGGAGTACCACACAACCATCCACAAAAGCCTGCTGGTCTTAAGACCAGCGTTTGTTCAAGCTAGTGGCATGTCCACGATCCACAGCAGCCAGTTGGGCATAG
The DNA here is from genome assembly GCA_018389105.1 of Nautilus pompilius. Classification (NCBI taxonomy): domain Eukaryota; kingdom Metazoa; phylum Mollusca; class Cephalopoda; order Nautilida; family Nautilidae; genus Nautilus; species Nautilus pompilius. The sequence goes on from JACATO010000089.1 coordinate 277,042, forward strand.
CTGTGCACCACATCTCACAATGTCTGGAAGTGGCATGTCCATGATCCACAGCAGCCAGTTGGGCATAGCTGTGCACCACATCTCGCAATGTCTGGAAGTGGCATGTCCACGATCCACAGCAGCCAGTTGGGCATAGCTGTGCACCACATCTCGCAATGTCTGGAAGTGGCATGTCCACGATCCACAGCAGCCAGTTGGGCATAGCTGTGCACCACATCTCGCAATGTCTGGAAGTGGCATGTCCATGATCCACAGCAGCCAGTTGGCCATAGCTGTGCACCACATCTCGCAATGTCTGGAAGCTGTCATCAAGAATGGCATAGGACACTGCAAAAAACCTACTATAACAGAATTAAACCAGTCCAGCAAGTTGTTAGTAAATATCATTTCAATAAACCGGTGTTTGTAATTCAGTTTTTGTACGATTTCTACTACAGTTGCACATTGATTTCAAAATAAATCTATTTTTAAAATTGGCTAGGACTCGTATGGCACAGGTGGTGCCCCACAGTGGGAAAATCTGAAAATTCAAGGTATAGAATCCCTATATTCTGATGAAACCTTTCCTCTATTGTCCATTTTTTTTCAGTCAGTTTTATAAAAGCAAATAAAAATAAATTTAACTGAAATCTTTAGGGATAAAAGTGTACTTTTAAAATTAGCTGTTAAATGACAAAGAATCTGCGTACAGTTGTCCAAATTCCACACAAATTATCCTGACCTTTAAATGCTAACATTCTTATGCAGAAGATGTACAAATTACTAAAACAAAAAAAAAAAAAATAAAAACTTATGGAAATTAAATTTCCATATCTAAATATTTTGCAAAGTTTTTTTTTTTAAAAAAAAAAAAAAATTTCCCGATTTCACGTTTCCTCAGTTCACCAAGAATGATATTGCTGTTAAAACAAAAATACTTGATGTCTGGTTTCACAGACTGTAGTAAACCACTGCAGATTTTACATATGTGCATACACAAATAACTAGTGTCAAGTAAAAGTCATATTGCCAGGTCAATGAAATGGAAAGGGTTAAAAGGAAAAGCAAGCATAGGAAGTACATTTAAGCTTAAAAATGAATTGATATGTGCACAAACAACTTAGTTTATAGAATATTTCATTGTCTAAAATTCAACTTTTAAAATTTATAACATTAAATAATAATAATAATAAAATAATAATAATAATAATAATAATAATAATAATAATAAAATAATAATAATAATAATAATAATAATAATAATAATAATAAGAGCAAATTATTATTATTATTATCTCCTTTATTCTAAGAATCTTTGTCATTTAAGATAAACAAAAAAAAAAACTTTGGCTTTTATTCACTCAAATGTTTGTTTGTTTTATTTGTGAATCACCTTTTGATATATTTTAAACATATCAAAATGTTGGCATAGAATGTGAATATCCTCCAGCCCTTTCTCCCCCCCCCCAATCTCTAGGATGGGAGGATTAACAACCCTAAGAATTTAAGTCAACAAACATGACTGAGATGGGGCAGGTAAAAACATCCATCACTAAGCATCAAGCCCAGCCATACCTGGAGCAAACTGATGGACAGAATAAAAGAAAGTTTTAATCAATATTGTATGCAAATAAAACAGTACAAGAACAACAAGAACAAAAAGGAAATATCCATTCCACCTGTTCTTTGGTAAGAATTAACTAAGGACATTTATGGTTTATCATATTGATTTATTCTCAAGCTTTGCTTCATGTATTACCTGTGGAAAAAGAGGTTCACCTGGCATGTTTTTCTGTTCCTTCAAAATATGTAAATGATACTTTTTTGTTCTACTTTCTTCACTGATAAGGAATTTTCTGCACATTTCCAGATAAAAAAGCCTCGTGTTTTTAAAAAAAGGCAAATCCAACAGAAAAATCCTATTGTATTTCGGAATAAACTGATCCTATTCTCGAATGTTAAAAAGATATCTGTAAAATCCCGATCAACTCTTAAGAAAGATACACAAGCAGTAATATTGCCTGTTCTCATGCACTAGACACAGATACTGTTATATGCTGCTATACATAACAAATAAATCATCGTGACCAAAGTAAAATCCGGCAGAACTAGTATTTACAGGAAATTTTCCAGTCTGCTAAACATTTCTAAATCAGAATTTCGATTTTTTTGCATGTAAAAACTTGGCGTCATTTAAAAAGAAAGCAACTATTTGTGCTAATGTGTGTACGAGTTTACTCTGGATATTTCCAACCCATCAGCAATAATAAAGGACTGCTCACTATTAAAAGTAGTGGGAATTCTGCCAACACGGTCATCGCTGAATGTCAGAGACTCTCTTGGAGACTAATTTTTTCAAAGTTATATGACCCTTGACACTGATGGGTGGGGATGGGACCATTTTCTGGGGGGAGGTGGCCATTGATGCCCACAATCGAGGCAAGCCTGGTGAGAGAACAGTGCTGCAGTTGCCAGCTAGAAGAATTGCCAATCCTGTGCCACCTAGGGGGCTTGGCGCTTCTGGTTTTACCAAGAGAATCTCTAGGAGAATTCTTCATTTTTTTTTAGGGTTGGAATAAACAGAAACCCACATAGACAACCAGTGAAGAGCAGGAAGAAACTATGCCATGGAGGTTCGCAAAACTTAGTCAGTTCTTTGCAGGAATCAAACCTGGGCCCTCGTCGTTAGCAGTCCAGAAGGTTACCAGTATACCACCAGAACTGGCCTTGTCAATTTAGTGCTTGATTAATATAAATATCCTATCCAAACCCAGAAAAGAAGATTCATACATTTAAATAAGTTGGAATCAAGTTACAAGGAAAAGACAGTATTATTAAGCCTTATGTTGCCGAAAGCAGATATGTCTGCTTTGACATTTATAGCCATTTGATGCTAGAAGTAGATTTACCCCACGGCTTCAAAACAATTTTTCCCCCTATTGCAATAAGCAAGAATACCCTCACATCTTTGAAAGCCCTGCAACTTCTCCGATCAAATTCCTAATCTCATTTTTTTGGCAGATAATTGAAACTTTCCAGCCTGAAATTTAATTAAGCACCAAATGGTTAGTAACTTTCTGTTGAACTGGCGAAACCATTCCATGCTTTATCCAACTTTCTTATACTAATGTATTAACATGGCATCCGTTATTCCCATATTTTTTTATCTACTTTATTCTACAAAATTATTCCTTTCCCTCCAGGATGTTACATACATAAACCACTACTAACATACACATCTACATCTAATATCAGATAATGTCATCCTGCATCATGCTAAAACTTTGTCTACAATAAAACTGCACGCTTACTCTTAATTAAGAAACAGACCTCCTCATCATCATCGCCTACGTGTAGTTAAGTTGGAATTTTATAACGCCGAAGACTATGGTATTAGCAATTTTCCAGTAACCAGTAATGTAGCCATAAATATTTAAAAGCAGATTTTTGCAAATTTACCATTAAATGCCAACCAGTTGTTAGTCAGCTTCACATTAACATTGTTTATTTACACTGCACAACGGAAATTTCTGGAAACTTCGCAATGGGTCTGAAATTCTAGAGGCTCCTAATGACAATTTACAATCTGTCACTTATCATAAAGTACTCAATGATGACACAACCATCAATTATTTACTTAAACAGATCTTTTTTAAAAAAAAACAAATTGCAGTGATACGAAATGCGAAATGACAAAGGTGACAGAAGAAACACCTGTTGAACTCTTTTTTTTAAAGGAATGACATTTATATTAACAATGAAAACTACCTAAAGAGTTGTTTTTTTTTAAAAAAAAATCTTCTAAAGAGATAATAAAACTTTGCCATCATGTGAAAATTATACATTTTTAAAGAGCAAAGCAGCGAGAAATAGAATGAATATATAAAAAATTCCTTAAAATTTCCAGGGTTGGATCCCTTTGATAACAAGATAATAAATTACCAACAAAAAACAATATTTGTTTGCAGTTAAAATAATATCAGTGGCAAAAGACAAGCACACAAAAACAATAAGGACAACAAAATTGAATAAATTTAAAAGAAATATATTACCATCTACTCCTAAAAACTCTAACAAGAAATTATATATATTAGAGAGAGAGAGGAGAGAGAGAGAGAGAGAGAGAGATGTATGGTTACAAACAAAACGTTAAATTATTTATTCAGAAACAAAGAAGAAAAGCGATGGAACTAGAAAATTTAAAAAAAAAACTAGAAGTTGCATGGAAATAAATTTATTGCTATAGTTCTGCATTCTGTAGGACTTATATTAACACGACAGCTTTACAGCTATCAGTGCTCGGACCTTAACGTGAGACAAGAGCTGTTACTTTACCAAAGAGTCTGAAGTCTCAACAAATGAAACAAGGACTTCGCTTTGATTTCCATGTTTAATTTAGGGAAAACTTTTCTCATGGCTACAAAGTCATGACCTAACATGCATCGCCTAAATGCAAGATTTCCAAATAAATTTTACTGAAAATATGTAACCTGTTTTAATTACAGGCTTACATCTTTTTTTTTTAAACAGTTCACAAACAGAATAGAAACTGTATTAACAGGTGACAGGGATAATCTGTGTGTGTCCGAGCTATTTAAACGCTGAGAATAGTCTCTTTGCAAGCATTTAATTACTCTAATGACCACTGTTGTAGTGTTAGCATCTTGATTTGCAGAAAATGAAATGTATGAATCTTTGCCTTGCTGAGCATGCAGAACATATATTTATTTGACTACTCAAATCAACTCATTTTGAGAACATTCTTCTCTTGTTTTCTTTTTGTTATTTTTTGCTTTAGAAAAAGAAAGAAAAGTGCATACAATAATATCAAATCACCTTTAGAAGCAAGAGGCTAGTACTTAGTTTTACCAATGACTTTCTAAAGTCTTCATGTGATTGTCAAATATTCAGCAAGAATTCCCATTATGAAAAATGAAACAAACTTAATTTGGCCTGCAAAAGCATTTAAAAAAAAAATATATTTGTACAGCTCTGCTGCATTTTGAATTGTGCATTTAAATAATAATCTAATAATGGAAGGGATGCAACTCCAGTTGTCTTATTTGTCACTTAGCCTGACAGAATTAATATTTATCATGTATGTTTTACCATTACCAAATACTGCCATATGATGAACATTGTGGATTGATTGTAAACTGCTATGAACCTATACAAAAGATCTAACCCAGGTATGCAATGATAAGAGAATGATAAGATGCAGTTAACAACAGATAATCAGAAAAACATACTTGAAACACTGTCTTTTCAAAGTAATAAAGAGAACAGGGACTTCACTGGGTCTTGATTGGAAGGAAGACTAAAGCAAAAAGAATAATAATGTATGTGTCTGTACATCTGTTCACGTAACAGACAGTGAGTGAGTCCTAAGTCATTAATGCTTGACTGTCTCAAAAGACTATTTTTAAGGTTTGAGATAGCAATTTCTTTAAAGTATCCATGATATACATAAATCAATCAACAATGATACTCTAAATCCAGTACAACTATCTTCTGAAAAGGGTTTTTATAATGTTGTATGATCACTTCAATGAAATGAATAATGTTCCAGCTAAAACATATGCTGCTGGCTAATATGGCATCTATAAGATCTTTCTAACTTTCTCCTCCCAAGCTTTATCCACTGCTGAGGAAAACATCTCCAGTGCCTTCTAGCATGACAAAGCTGCTGTCAGCATCAATGATTTTTAATAAAAAATAACTCATCAAGATGATGCATATCTCAATAAATTACAAAACACACACATATACATGAGACAGAAAGGTTTAAAAATTATAAATATTCATTTCTTGTTTTAAAATAGGAATCAAGATGATCCTTAAAATCACTGACACATTTATCATCCATCACTGTAGTTGGTAAAGCATTCTAAATATCGACTACTGGACTGCTAAAAATAATTTTGTAGCTTCTAATTTAGTCTTATATTTGTTTATTTTTCACTGATGGCCATGAATATGATAGCATGTATCCTTAACAACCACAAAGGCTATAGGGGGTATCTTTCATAGCCATATTTTCAACAGTGTGTGTCTTTCATAACCACAAGGTATAGTTTTTGGGACCATAAGCAGTATAAGGTGTACTTTTCTTGACTATGAATACTATAAGGCGTATGTTTTGTGTCCATGAGTACTATAAAATTATCTTTTTTGACCATGAGTACCACAGGGCGTATCTTTTTGTGCACACAAGTATTATAGGGTTTATCTTTCATCACAATGAGTAATACAAGAGGTATCTTTCATGGCTACAATTCCTACAGGGTACTTTTCATAATCACAAATATAATAAAGTGGTATATTTTATGATCATGATCCTATTAGGGTATCTTCATCTCAATACCCAATTTTTAAAAATATGAAATAATGCTTTAGCAGCTATAACAGCTGTGACATTTAATCTTCTCTGGACATTCTCCAGATTAGCAGTATCCCTTTGGTAATGAAGACTACATGCCTAGACTACAAATTAGAAGATGAATGGTTTCTACCAAGGAACTAAAATCTATAGTAATTAAAATACTGTATGAAAGACCTTTAAAATGCTGCTTGGAAGTGAAAATAAACAACAGGCATCTTAGTTGCCATTGAACATAAACAGATATCTCAGTTTCCAATGAAAGAACAGAAAAACAAAAGATATTTTAATTTACAGTGAATAAACAGATGAGGGAAAATCCTTCAGTTTTGAGTGAATGGACAGATAAGGACCCAAAATACTGAAAACATTAAACAAGGCATCAGAAAATATTCTCATGTTCCACAATGAAAAAAGATCTTACATTTAAAAGTAATAATGTCTAGATGCTCAAACTTTAACAAGCATTCCCCAATTTTCTTCTTTGCTAATTGCTGACTAATCAATTCACCTGATCTGTATCCATAATAAGAGCCCTGGTTTTACAAGACCTGGCAAACAGCCATACATATATGGTTGGTTATTTTTGGGTAGCGCAAAGCCTGGTGGTAACAAAATTCTCTCTCCATTGATTCAATTCCTACCTAAATGCAAAAGTAATAAAGCAAAGAAAAAAGTGGCATAACTTAAATTATTTTATAATCTTTGCCAGTAAGTTTGTTTTTCTCTCAGCTGGTACTGAAATGGCCAAGCTTTATTTTGAAGCTGAGAAACTTGGTTGTACTTTAGATACAGTGTATATAACTTAGTTATCTGACCAATGCATCTATATACAGTAACATGCTGCTGGTGTTCAGGGAACACAGCAGTAAATGGTCTAGCAGTAAAATGGCAAAGAGAATAGAAGAAACCAAGCTAAAGAATAATCAGGCACTTGCTTGAATCCTAAAAAAAAATCAGGATATATATATTTTTTTAAAAATGAAAACCAAGAGATAGATAGTTACAATCTTTTTTTTTTCTCTCTTCAAAAAGTGAAAAAGTCTCTTCATTTCAAAAGTCCGCACAAGAATTTTTTTAAAAAAAAGAAGACAAAAAAGAAAAAGTCGAGCTGTTTCAGCCAAAGGCTGTTTCCAACAAGTGTCACAGAGAATCTGACCCTCACAGAATGCTTCAGAATCCCAGGCACCAGAGTCATTAACTCAGATAATCTGCCCTTGGGTAGTATTGATCAGAACCAAGTTAACCACTGGCCATACCTTGCTGGTGATGCCATTATCTTCTCTGTATCTTTACAAAAAGTATGCAGTGCAGTCAGTCATTTAGTTAGATATATATACACCCACACAAAGTAGATCCAATCGTTCAAATTCTAGTGTTAATTACGTGTACACAATATTTAAATAAAACAGATAACTATCCATCAATTTGTGTTAATTTGTAAAATTATTTTGTTGCATCTACTTATGAAAAACCATACCATTTTTATTTTGTTAAATGTATATATACATGAAAACGGATAATAAAAAAATGTAAGGGCTATATACACTCTGTAAGTATGTATGTATGTGTACATGCACACTGTTTTTATTTCTTCTTAATAAAATGTCTCATAGATGTCAATATAGTTGGTCAACCAGTGTGATGTTGTGGTGGTCTAATGGTAGACAACTGAAAGCCTGAGTTCAGATCCTGATTGAGACCAGCTCAGTTTGTCATACCACCCAAGCAGCATGGTTTCTTCTTTTTCACCAGCTGCCTGCATGGATTCCATCTAAGTGCCCCAGTTTCCTTCCACATCTAGAATTTTTAAAAAAAAAAAAAAAAAAAAACATTCTAGTTGGGGGGGGGGATATCCAGGGAGCTGCGTAACTCACTCTTGACTGGCTTTCACTTTAATCGCCACTAGAGCCCCAAACTGGCTTGCTTGGCCACCAAGAGACGACGACGGCCACGCCATCACCTCTTCCAGCTCACTGCCTGAGAGATGTCCTCAACTTCAGTTCAAGCAAAAGGCTCTGCAAACCAACCGAGTCCATCAACTGAACTAGATAATTCACGAAATAAAATAAAATTGTTTCATAGTAAAATTTCTTAAATGTGTACTGCAGAAAACTTGTTCCAAAGCCTCTTTATGCTTTCTTAGGTTAAACAAAAACTTACCATATAGAACAAAAGGGAAAAAAAACCCACAAAATCGGTGTATTTGAAGATTTTTTTTAAAAATAAAATAATAATAAGTTATTTTCTTATACAGGACACAGCAGAGTCTACTGTTGATGACAAAGCAAAACACGTGGGAATATTCTAACTCTTAATTAAAACTGTTTTGCTGTTGACACTACACAGTGACCGGCTTCTAGTTCAATTGTTTCAGAAAATAGCATTTGCTTTTTATTGGTGATCCTGAAAGTCATTAATATCCGACTTCAGTGCATCTGTCCAAGTAAATCCATTACAACACGATGAGTGGTGAGAACATACCTCAAACATCTAGTCGGTCTTCTTAGTCGCTCTTTGTGATCATCAAGTAGTCATGTCGTTAGTGTCCACTCCTTACCTGCCATACAGCATGTGCGCCATAATTACAATGGAACAGTGCAGTGCGCTTTCATGTTTATCCAATTTTTAACTTGTTTGTTGTAGTGTGCTTGCTTCTCAACTCCACCACCCAGGGTCCAAGTTACTGGCATCTAGCTCGCTCTTCCATACTGGCCCCTTTCCTCACCTCCACCACCACCACCCAGGGTCCAAGTTACTGGTATCTAGCTCACTCTTCCATACTGGCCCCTTTCCTCACCTCCACCACCACCACCACCCAGGGTCCAAGTTACTGGTATCTAGCTCGCTCTTCCATACTGGCCCCTTTCCTCACTTCCACCACCACCACCACCACCCAGGGTCCAAGTTACTGGTATCTAGCTCGCTCTTCCATACTGGCCCCTTTCCTCACCTCCACCACCACCACCCAGGGTCCAAGTTACTGGTATCTAGCTCACTCTTCCATATTGTCCCCTTTCCTCACCTCCACCAACAACCAGTAAAGTCTGTTGTATTTGGTGTTGCACAACTCTGTCCACCCAGCTTAGCTTTCTGGGCACCATTATTACTAACCTTTTATAACAGTAGGGATGTAAAAAAAAATTTTTAAATCTTAACAAAAAAAAAAAAATACTATTACTATTATTTTAAAAATAACGTAAATAAAATATGCATCCTAGTTAATTCTCAACCAAATCAAGCGTTAAAAAATAAAATATGGACGACAGGTCAAAACACAAAGCCGGCTATATGAGTTGGAAAAAAACAAAATGATGACGGGGAAGAAAAGGTTTATCGCCTCCATTTACAAATGGGACCAGATTTTTGGTAGATAGAGATTACTGTGTTTGTGGTTTGAAGTCTAAACAAGATGTGGCTGGTACCTTCCCATCATTTAGCAACAAATTTAAAATCAAGATTTTCAAGTAAAAATACAAAGACGATTTTCAAACTTCTTCCCCCCACCCCACCCCCTTTTTTTGTTGAAGTTTATTTTAATGAATATTCACACGATGATTCTGGTAGATGAAGGTGCCAGTTGTAGCAGTTCATTCATAGTTGTGTAAAGACTATGTAATAATATAAGAGATTTTTTTAATGAAACCCAGCTGATAAAGTATTGCTGCAATCTTATCATCCCTGGTACCTTATCCAGGAGCAGCAGCAGATCATTCAAAGCCCATGTAAGTCCTTACTATTTGTCAAGATAGTTCTTAACCCACTGGAGACCATAGGGCCGATCTATTGGCCCAAAGGTAGCAAGCAAAAATCAAAAAAAAAAATCACCGAGAAAAAGAGCTGTGGAGTTGTTAGACTAAGAAATGGGATGCTCATCAAAGAAGAGTTTTACAGACAGCACTGACTGTATCTTCTTACGGTGCTGGTTAGAATAACCATCGCATAGTTTATGGTCATCTGCTGTTTCCATCCTTAGCAGCTAAAGTGGCATTTATGGTTGTTCACAGTGCTAATTAGCCCAATTAAGTTATAAGCAGATACTAGACTACCAAAAATAACAATCATCAGTGCTGCTACCTAGAACTGATTTATGACAAAAGTGCCTGTTTCTTTGCCATTTATGTGGTAGGCTCCCACAGAAAGGGAGGCTGGCTGATGCCTATCTCTGACAAAAAGCAGCAAATGATGGTCTTTAGTGTCTGTAAAATGTCTCTCAGCGGCAGAGTTCCTGTCACACAAAGTCAAAGGATCAGGAATGTAAATTTTACTCTCTTCTCTTGCTATTCTTTTCATCTAAGCATTGAACTACATGCCAGAAACAATAATACTAAAAGACAGTAAAGCATCCAGAAAGCTAAGTTCTTTCTGTCTCTTTTCTGTGTATCAAAACAATTCTGCATGGTTTTAGTTTTTTTCTCGCTGGTGTTGATCAGAAATGTAACGAATCATTCTACATGGCCTAAATTACAGTTACTAATGCAAGAAATAGTTCTTCCAGCTTCAATCTCTCTCATGTAACAATAGTTTCTATCGTGGCTGGTTCGATGTGTATCATAATGCAAGAAATAGTTCTTCCAGCTTCAATCTCTCTCATGTAACAATAGTTTCTATCGTGGCTGGTTCGATGTGTATCATAATGCAAGAAATAGTTCTTCCAGCTTCAATCTCTCTCATGTAACAATAGTTTCTATCGTGGCTGGTTCGATGTGTATCATAATGCAAGAAATAGTTCTTCCAGCTTCAATCTCTCTCATGTAACAATAGTTTCTATCGTGGCTGGTTCGATGTGTATCATACAGCAATCTTCAAACATAGATGTGCATTGACTCTGAGATAAGAGCTGTACTAACATTTAATATGATCATCTTTGAGTAAAACAAAATAATCAGACTATGTAATGAATGTCCCAGAAATTTTCCATTGTTTCTATACCACACAACATTTGAAATATTGCCTGATCAGAAAAAGTCCAAAGAAAATTCATTAGCAGTCAGCAATATATTTCTAGTTATCAAACAAACTGCAAAAGCTTGGATGGTTTAGTTGTCACAAGCAGACAGGAAGCCATCATTGAGACTTATTCCCCCAGGAAAAGTTATGTCATCATCATCTAAGATGTGATTGAAGTATTTTGAAATGTTTTGATGCGAAAATGTCTGTGATCAGATTCTTTGATGTAGATAAGGTGCAGGATGCTCTTGATTATCAGCATTAAATAAACAAATGCCAAATCAGACCAGCTGTGAAGATAGTGAGTTTCTTTCCCTGGTGATACACACCCATACTGTTAAGGGTATCTGGCTAGGTTGCAAACACTTGGTTTGCCTTAGTGAAAGAAAAAAAAAACAATGGTTTAAGAATCTGCTAAGACAAACAAAAGCTTTTCGTGAGTTTTGAGTAAGCCCTCTACAATCTAAGAACTTGAAATATAAGAAAAAACATGTCTTCCTTTCACTTTTTATCATCGCAACATTGTTAGAGAGTCTAGTTGTTGGAGAATGCAAAACAAACATCAAAAAGCATATCGCATGAAACTTAATTTATTATAATGTAATTAAAGAAATCCTAAATATTATATACATATTTTCAAGGATAGCAAAGTATTAATATCTACTGTCTAAATTACAATGAATTCAAATTAATTAAATTCATTAAATATTTAAATATATGCTAAATTATATGAATTTAAAGCTTGGTAGATTTGTTCAGAATTAGTAAAATTTATATCAAAGGGCTTTAGAGTTATTATATTGGTTATAATCTAAACCAGAGTAATCATTTCTGGAAGATAAACCCTACATAAGTTTGTAAATTGTTGTAAGCCATTTTCTTTGAAGTTTTCGATTAAAAGATATAAAATAAAATAAATAATTCTTTGTAAATTCACTCATTCTCTCTCCATCAAATCAGAAATATTATTAAAAACATGTTTGATAATTAAACGTTCCTTGTATCTTTTTTGTCCTCACACATTCACTCAAATGAGAGGCTCTTTCTTCTTGCTTCTTGTCTCAGCAATGAGGGATTCAGCAGACAAAAGCTGCAGCGGACATTTAATTGGAATTCCAACTAACCAAAAGCAGAGACTCCACCTTTCAGAAATACACTTCAAAGGCGCCACGCTGGAGGGCGAAACGTTGCTGAAAATGCCTGCATTCTAAAAAAAAAAAAACTTTATTAAAAAAAAGAGGGAACACAAAGAAATATGTGATCTTCTGATAAACCACAAATATGGAGTAATTAAAACACAAGGGTTCAGTGGAAGATTTGTGTTTTCTGTCTTTGCCTGGCTTCACTGCTACCACAATGCCCTGAGGTCAGATGAAGATTTACAGACTTTTATCATTTAACTTTCTTGGTCACAGGGTAAATATCATTTCATATCACAAAAAAAATCTTCTCCCCCAAAACTACAACAAAGAAGTTAGCAGAATTCTCACTCTTCGTAAATTTGGGAGCCGTGGCTACAAAAGAACAATAAATTAAGCCTCGCTTAGCCTGTTTAATGACAAAGGACAACTCCATAATTAAAATATACCAGGGACATTCAAATGAAAACCGGCCAGATAGATACCATCATTGCAATGCTATTTGAGCCAAGGTTTATTTGTATGTCCCTAGTACTACTATTTCTTCTTGTCGTTTTCACAGCCTCCACCTGGTGTGGCAAATGCACTTTTGTTTTTACTTAAAAGCTCATTCTTTAAACATCAGCGCATTCTGAGAGAACATCTCTACCATCTCAGCTGTTTGTTTATTTCTTAACTTATCCGTAGCATTCTCTTTACATACCTCTATATCTATTGCATCTTTATCTTGTATTTTCATACAGCGACATCATGAAACCTTTTGCTTCTTCCACTTATATATATTTGGTTGACATTCTTATCTTTTCAAATACCTTGAATTTCCAAGAAATTAGCAATTCCGAACATTACCTGCCATTGCCTAAACGTTTCTTGAAAAGAAATTAGCTTAGAACTGCCTTATTTTGTTTTTTCAAATAATTATGAAAATTCATGCACATTTTCAAGGACAATAAATTTGAAATTAAATTCTCCACATTTTGTATGAACTTAGAGAAGTTGCTAGGTGATTAATAGATTTTTTTTTTTTTAAATTTCAAAACAAATATATATATTCACAAGCTTTTTAGTGACTACAGGAAATAAAACAACCAACCAACCAGGTAGCACAACCAACTAAGTTGGCCAAAATAAAGCAACTCGGGAACCTTTTAAGGTTTTTAAAAAAAAATGGATTAATCAAATTTGTCATTTCTGTCATAATACAAATAATAAATGATCTAATAATATTGAGGGCATAACATACGCCTTCTTTGGACACCAGCCATGTCAGAGATGATAAGTCCTTCAATCATTTGGTGTTTGTATGCCCATGGTTTATCAGGTAAATTATGGAACCACAGGCTCTGGTTGAAAAGTTTCACAGAAAAAGCTTAGGGTATTGCTGGGTGAGTTTCTGTCTCGTTTCCCTTGCTTTTCCATGCTTTGACAGATTCAAGTTTTTTTTCTTCTTCACAGTTTTGTTGTGACCTATACAACGTTTTTACTATTTTGATGAAGGTAAGTTTACACTTTAGGCTGTCCTTGACCAAAGGTTTTGTTCACCCTGACTGCATGTCCCTCTTATACGGTGACTACAGAGAGCAGCTTGAGAGAGCACATGACAGATCACCACCGAACAATTGGTCACATGGCAATGTGTCTTAGTGCCAATCTATCACAATGCGTTTCTGAAGGATTTCGGAGCAAGTCAAGTGCAATTTACACCTACGTCCACTGAGATGCTGCCTAAATTTTCAAAAAGGTGTAGTTTTTAGACTATTTTCAAAATTCAGGCATTTAGATCAGCAGATTTTCTTCCCTTCAGAGTTGGACACCAAGGCTGATTGATTTCTCCAGCATTCCTTGCATGCTTAGAGTAGTGAGATACTTCTAGAAATTCAAGCACAGAGAACTCTTTATAGCTGTAAATCTGCAATGTCAAGTCTCTTCAGAATTCTTTTTTCTTTTTTTTTTTGATCATTTACTAATAAATGTTCCATTGATCACAAAGAAAGGTGGCTAACAGGGACCATAATAATAAATGTGATGTAACTTGAAAATTATTTACAACTGGATCTGTATGACCATCCCAGATTGTGGCTGGCATGGATAATCACTATGCAAATACTTTCATTTTTGACTTTCCACACAATCCTGCCATCATCATCTCAGATTCCTGTGGGCAGATCTTGTTCTAGTCACTGACATTGCTTTGCAAATAGAATGAAAAGGACTGGTACAGGGATCTTTGATTGACTGCTAAGGGAAAGGGATTTGGGATTTCACCATCTGTAGACACTCAACCAAGCATGCCAAAATGGAACTGGTCACTGATGTTGGTACACAACCAAATGAAACTAAAAGTGATCACAGTCCTCTTCCAACTGCATCAAAATCTTTGGTAATATTGATGAAGTTTATGGAAAGTTGTTGGCGTTGTTCATTGAATCTTTAAAAAAAATTTATAGTGTATGACTATTATGTTTACTGTATTGTGACTGATTCTGAATCTAAAGTGGCTTTCTGGTAGAACAGGATCTTTAACCTTTGATAAGCAATCGAGAATGATTCTCTCAAGTATTTTTTCAGGTTATGGACAAAAGATGTAGTTTATGATGACTTAGTGACTTGAGACAGATGGAGAGCAACTCTGTTTAGATGTGGTTAGTTTAAGTTAACAGGGACTACACAGTCTCAACTTGATTCCACTAACATGAATCATTGCAACAGCTAGTCCTGGTTACAGGCTAGAATTTGGAGAACCTTCTCATGGATAGGCTGCCTACTAATGTCTGTGACCAAAGTCTGGCCATAATTGTCACATTCCTACAGCAAAAGACACTACTAACTATGATCAGGCAAGAGTCACCATCCATTTCAGGCTCTGACTATATGTGTATAGTCTATATCACACAAGAAAACATTCCTTTGTTATGAGAATTACCATTTATCATTATATTAAATATTTCAGGTGGTTAAAATAGATTTTAAAACAAAACCATACATATATTTTAATGATTCTTAATAATCAGGAGTAGATTACTTAACTCATTGTCTTCACTCAGAGTGCTTTAAAAGTGCAGTGCTATATTTTTAATGAAATAAATGACTCAAATAGAACATTATGTTGAAAGAAAATTTAAATATTTTTTTAAAAGTAATAAAAATACAGTATCTTCCTAATTAAAAAACACTATCATAATTTTGAAGCTCAAGTTGGTTTCTTTAATTTATCAAACATTAAAAAAATATATATAAGAATATGTATACATTTTGAAAGTAATTTTTAATTTGTTCTCTAAAAATTGTTGCTGTATAAACATTAATGACAGTACAGTTGCTAAAAAAAGTATATTTCAGTAATATTGCTATCTCTTACAATGTCACAATATAAGAGAATTTCTAGAAGCATGTTAGGACTTACAAATTAAAATCCCAGGAATTAGATCCCTTCACTATTTACCCTTCTATCAGTAGCAGCTATATGAATACCACATGCTATGCAGTTTTCTCATTGAAAACTAACAATCAGACACAGGTGATTGCCTTAGATCCAAATAAATTAGTCCAAAGCTGTCCTCATAAAACTGACATTCTCATCTGGATTCATCAGATCAATGACCATCTACTTCCCAGGCTATTTCCTTTCCACTCCAAATATTGATTCTGGGAATATATAGCGACTCCTTTATCATTATCACCTCTGAGTAGATTGGTAGCCAAGCAGATAAATAGTTCTGGAACGACAGTTTCAAGATTTTAACTACAAAACAACCGCCTCCAGATATCTGTCCAGCAAGAGAGTTTAGATATGTCGGAGGTTAGAATGATTTCAAGAGCATGAACATCTCTTGGCACTAGCTCAAAGCTAAGTATTCCACTAGTTTTCTTAATTAGTAAACGATTCTAAGAAAGTTGATTCACTCAAAAAGTTCTGTGAAAGAGCTAACCCATTCTTGACAATCACACAATGCTTTTCATCATGTGACTCGTGAATTATCATTTGTCAGTTTCTTTTTGAATTACTCAAAACAAATAAACATACCAAGGCGTACACTTTGCTTTTCTACGTGTACTGCTAGCATCCACACCAACTGACAAGACAGTGTTTTGTGTGCTGGTGATAAGGAGGAGGCATTAAAGGTAGTGAAGACATTTTACACAAAAAGAAAACAAATGAGGAAAAATAGTAATTGATGAAGCAGCAGGTAAAAACAAAACAAAAACAGGCTTTCTCAAGTAGTCTCCACAATGGAGATGAACTCTCTAAATGGGAGACTAATCTGGTGAGAAAGCATTGTGCCACAGTTATTTGGTAGTGTTGCCAATCCAGATCCATGAAGGTCTGGCACTTCCAACATTGGCAGAAAAATCCCTGCTAGAACTTTTTGTTTTTAGATGAGGTAGGAAACCCACATGACCAGCTGGTGAAAGAAACCATGGCATAGAAGTATGCCAAACCCAGCTGAATTTGACCAAACATCTGACTCTGGCCCTCAGACTTGGGAGTCTGTTTGCCTAACCACTGGACCACTGGTCAGCCATATATATATATATATATTTACGATAAAATTGTTAGCATTAATATTTTTAAATATTAAATAATATTTGATTATGCTAAAAAAATGTATCTTTGTCATACGTATATTGCCAGCTTTTTAATTTTACCTGAAAGCAATGACATTGCATGATAAATGAAATGCAGAAACTTTCACATAATGCACATTTTAAATATCTTAGAACTAAAATCACCATAATCTAATGATGCTATTATAAAGTTTGTATTCATTTTCAGTGATTGTAATTTGAAACTTAATAATGCAAGGTACATGAGAGAGAGAGAGAGAGAAGAGAGAGAGAGAGAGAGAGAATTTTTATAAAGAGGTACCAAAAATAACAAACCTATCAAGAAAAGCCTGGAGGTCAGGTTTATTTTATAATCTGGTGTATTATCAGTAGAAAATAACTAAATATAACTTGGTTAACAAGGAGGGAGGGAGGAAAAAACATCGGGAATCTTGCTAATTGGAGAATCTACCTTTCTGGAACAAGAAGTTAAATTATGCAAGTTTCCAAAAACTAACCAGTAGACCAATGTGGATCTTATGCTTCCAGACAAAAAAAAACAACATTTTTTCCTCTTTCTCTATTAGGTTTATTTTTAAAATAGTCATTTTGTAGTTAAATAAAATATATAAAAAGAATGGAAAAAAAAGTGATTTGGTTTTAAATGTATAATCAACATAATATATATAAGATATATTGGTAACTATGACAACCAAAGAAAGAGATTATAACTTTACTTTATAATACTTGATTAGCACCTGCAAGACTACAGGTGATTTCTGATAAGTTATTTCTGATAGCTAAAAAATGTCTGATCATGTAATGTTAGCATACATTTAGAACAAATTATTTCATTTTAAAAGTAAAAATAACAAATTAATCAGTTCCTTTTCAAATTCCAAGTAAAGATCATAATGTTCATCTTTATAATTATGAATAATAGGGGGAGTCCAAATTTAAATGAAAACAGAAAAACTCTTATGTTATTTGATTTTCTATCTCTTGATGAGAGCACAAGCTATACTTGCTTCATATGATATCACACTATACATAACTTTAAAAGGGTTAAAATAATTATTTTCGGAGCTTTAATTCAGGTTGTGGTAGTTCATACAATGACCAAAAAAACTGGGAGGGGGTGCAAATAGGTGCAGTAAGAACCATTGAGCCGAAAAAAATGGATTCCGTTACATTACTGGACGACAAACACTGAAAAACTCCAATGTGCTGATATAAGACATAAGCCAAAAATTCCACAATGGTTCTAATGAAGAAAACTGTAGTGATCATCCAATAAATAATATGACTGTGTAATCAGTCTAGGAAGAGTCTTTGATCATACATCGTCACATAACAGGCACTGAAGCAAACAATCAGAGACAAAATAGCCGAGTTGTGTTGGTCCCAAACTGTAGGTCAATAAAAATGCTTGTGCAGCAAAGTGGAGTGGGCAGAGAAAATGGGAGGAAAACTGACAAAAAGGTAAATTTCAAGTAGCGGTCTCGCTGGAAAACTGTGAAGAGCACAAGCAAGGAGACTATAATAGAAGGAGCTAATCCTTAAATACATTTCTATTCTCGGTGGACACATGATGCAGAGAGAAAAGATAGGTGAGAGAGAAGTGGAGGATTCTTAAACCTTAACCCAAGATACCTTCTGCTTTCTGAATTTTACCCCTTTGGTCATCAGAGATAACAGAATGGTGACGCATAAAGTCAAAAAGCTGACATCATCAAAAAAAAACAACAACAACAACGGACTAAAACTCGTCTTGAGAGTCCCTATTGACTGGTACCTTGCTGGCAAGATGGTTTCTTTGTTTTTTTCTTTTACTTTTGTACTAGACTATTCCAAATGGGTTTTCTCCAGGCAGTTTTGCACACACTTCGAGGAGTCCCAGAAGTCACGTAGGTGCCCAAACTTGGCATTGTGCACTTATGTGGTATCCATGGATTTTGGTGCCATGTGCCTTCTCCTCCTCTCAAATAAAGTACCAGGTGCTAATATGAGGTTTCCACACAGATACACATTCACAGAGAGTTATCAAGAAACATGCAAACTATCCTACTCTGGTTTCAACTGAACATATACCCCACATTTGGTTAGCATGTTGCTGCAGTCAGACAGAACGTGGAGGTCACAACCTCTGGAGCTAGCTGGCTAATAACATAGGTTAAAAAGTAAATGATATTGTAGAAAGATAAACTACAAACAAACATATGGATCCTTGGGAGGAATGAGGGAGATATTCATACTAGATTAATTTGATTACTACCTGGGTAAGATATATGGGGGAACTGTGCGATATAACACAGTTTAAGGTATGAAGAGCAAATATGCATCTAAAAAGTAAACAAGATTGCCTATTAATCACTCAGTAAAAAAAGGCATTTACTGATATTTTCCTGAAAAATACAGACTTTATGCAATATTTGCTGCTACATTTGGTTTTCCAGTGTAGAAAGATTTATTTGGTTCTAATCCGCAGATGAACCATAACACCCCATTACCAAATCTCATGATACTCCCATCAATAAAATTAATATTATACTACATTGGTGACAATGTGGATTAAAGTATTTCTTATATTATACAAAATGAACATTTAAAGCATTTTGCTCTTTGTAAAATGTATGCAAATGATTTGTATAATACTGCTTTTGATAGCCATAAATGTCTTTCCTTAATATAAAATTATGCTTATAAAAAACAACAACATAGTGCTCTGCATATTAATTTTGTCACCCCAATAAATATATATATGATCGAAATTTACGAGTTTTGTAGTGCGGTCAAGTATATATTGGACATCAACAAGAGAATATTATCACCAATGATGTGTTGACTATTCAGAGTATGGAAATATCAAAGGATTTTCAAAGACCTAACATTTGTAATGAACCTATGGCCAATATTATTGTGAAATACATGAAGATAGATACCACTACTGTGGAAAATAGACCTGAAAAGCTTTCAACATTGATACCACAACAATAGTATTTCCATTAGTTGCCATGTTATTTTCACTTACTGTCAAAATTTTCTTCACAATAGCTGAGCAACAAAAACGAGCCAAAAGAATGGCTCAATACTCTCTCACTGAACAGCTATAGAGTGCATATAGCATAAAAGAAACCTGACCAACAACAATAAAAGTCTTTGAAAGATCTAATCAGAAGACATGTCCAGAAAGATCCTTGGGTATTGTTGGTGTGTATTCTTATTTGTTGGGTCAAGATTTCATTAGTTCACATCTGGAAGTTGCACCTGGATTTGGAGAAAGCCTAACATGGACCAATCCTAATGTTTTCAGCTCACAGCTCAAACATGGACATAAGAGTGCTAATGCATGAGATGCAATCTAGCATGGGAGAAAACAGAAATAACTTTTCTAAGAATGTTCCTATTCTGCTAGATATACCATTTTAAATATACATCCCTTGCTTTGTTTCAATAAAATGTAGTGAAATTTAATCAGTAGTTATATTCTTCTTCAAACACCATTCTGTAACCAAAATCTGAAAGTGGAATCAAAACATTCAACACCATCTATTTACTCCAATGTCATGATGTATTCGATTGTCAGAGCATCTAGATTGTCAGCTAAGAGAAACCTATCCATGTCCCAAAAATATAACAGAATTAAAGGGAGTTTTCTCATGGATATGAAGAAACCTGGATCAGATCATGATATAATCTGACTGATTTAATACCAAACTGGGTAGTAGCTCTATGTACTAACATAATGAATTTGATCCTATTACTTGTCTTTATTTGCAATTTTCTGCAAACTAAATAACTTTGCAATAACAACAGGTGACCAAGAAAAAGTAATTAGTTAAAAATTATAAACTTTAAAATGAAATTTCTAAGTGTCATTTATTTAAAAAGAAAAGGTCCAAGTTCAGTCTAGATTTCATTTAGGTTGTCAACTGGTAATATACTTTAAATTTATCACCCAAATGGGTATGTGTGTGATCTAAATTTAGGATGATTGCTTTTGGTGAAGATGAAAGCCATTTCTAATCAGTAAGAAACAGAATATGAAGAATACAACTGACTAATCAATGCTCAACCATCTTTACCAGGAATGGCAAAAAATGGGGAAGTTATAAGTAATGAACACAGAACAAATCTTGTGGATATCAATGACTAAAGCAATCTTAAGTTCCCAGTTTCAGAACACCAGCAAACAAAAGCGAGGTAAAGATACAGAAGGTGGGGTAAAGAGACATCTGGCCTAAAGTTTGATTAATCTTATCATACAGAGTGGACATCAACAGAATGCCATCAAAACATGTAACACTAGAATGGGAGATAATGAAGAGAAGAGGAGACAAGCTGAATGGGATTAAATCATTGCATATCAGCAAAACTGATGGAAAGAGATAAACTAATCAAATGATTAATCTGTTACAGCAGCTTGTTAACTTCAATTGATTATAAATTGGAAAAGATCCTACACTGGCAAACCTATCTGACTCTTTCAGCTTAATGAAACAAGAAATAAATACCTTTTCCAGTCTCAGCCAAGAATCTAACAATACTAAAAATCATGTTACTGTGTGCTGTTCTTTTGACTAAACCCAGTCTACATCAAAAGCATTGAAATGTTTGGTCTAGCACTGACATTTGCCATGCATTCTACTTCATCTTTTTTATCACAGAATAGTGTCACAAAAATATGTTCTTCATATTTGTTCATAAACAAACAAAAAAATGAGCACCCTAATCCCTAGTCCACAATCTTCTGTCAATCATAGCAGACCAGCAACCTGCCACTAGACTACCATGCTGTCCTGATTCAAATAAATTTAAAATATCAGTAAGTCCTTTGTCTGAGCAGCATAATACCATACTACTTTGGAAAGGTGAATGTTATCGAATAAAGGCAGTTCCATTTTGCAGAAAGAAAGTGGCGCCTGTTTATCCAGTTAACGATGGGACAATTGAGAAGAATAAGCCAAAATGATATTCACAATAAACGTAGTTTAACCAGAATTCTTATTCATCAAACAAACAAAAAGAAAAAAAAAAGTAAATTGATTCATTTTGAAAAAAATAAAAATCCTAATGAATTATAACCAATAAAAGCCATCTGTTCCTGCAGATTTTCACAGTATCACCTAAAAAAAATATTTAAAAAAGAATTTGTCTACAGATTTTCAACACCATAAGCACAGAGACACGCAGTCAAAACTACCTTTAAGGAAAAAAAAAAGAAAAAGGATAGATATTGCCTTTGATTTATGAATTGCATGAAGAAAAAAAATTTTTTAAAGAGTTCATCACCTGTAAAGATATGCATTACCTTCTTAAAGAGTATGGCACATAATAGATATCATTCTCATTCAACCACACCCATATTTCCATGTATATTATTATGGAATAAAGCTTCTGTCTGGAAACTGTCCACAGATGGTGAAAGATTTTGTATGGCAATCTTAAGCAAGAAAACAAGACATTTGTCATAAGATTCTTCCTCATTCAGTAACTTAATCCCTAATGTAAGTTTTGTTTTGTTTAAAAATTCTTATTAAGCAATAAAACTTTTTTCTTCTAAAATATTTTAAGATATGGTTTGCAATAATGTAAATAATTGTCAAAGGTGCAAACTGAAAGTAATAATATTATAAGAATTACAGTAAACTACATGCTTATATTTCTTTCAGATTTCAAAGCTAGCTAGCTGGCATTACCATCAAAATGGCAGATGTGAATAGGAAAGGCTTATGAGCAATGCCCTGGATGTACACCTCAATGGAATAATGAAAGCAATGGCTGAACCTGCATTCACAAATCTTGGAAGTCACTTTGAGCAACATCAGTATCAGAACTGAACATAAGGTGCGAAGGGATGCCAGCCTTTAATGTGAAGAAATGACAAGGATTCCATGACACCTGTCGGCACAGTCAAATACATCAGCTGAGCTGAACTTAAAAAATAAAATAATAAAATCAAGATATACCTCAGAGCTATTACCGACATGAGTATTGATGTTCTTTGTAGTGGGAGTTAAATTTGATATCACTGACCTGCCAAGACTTTTTGTCGTTGTTGCTTGTTTGGAAGCATTGCTGCGTGATATAACTTATAATACCTGATGATTAATGAAAAACAAAATTTCTAAAAGTTATTTATTTTGTCATAAAATGATAAAAAATATATTTTAAAAAAAATCATAATTTAGACTTTTTTCAAAAAAACAACAAAACAAATACAACGGAATTAAAGAAATTTGAATTTTTCATGGTAAGAAATAACCTGAATTTTTTTTTAAAAAATAAGATATAGTAAAAAAGAGGCTTGTTTGAGTATTTATAGTTGAAAATAAATTGAGCTTTGTGTGAAAAGTTCCATTTCTATTGTTATTGAAATAAGAAAGAATCTCTGTTAATGCCAGTTCTTTCTGTTTTAAAACATTTCCTTATTAATCTTGAGAGTTATTAACAAACTTTGCAACCAGCACCAAAAAATGGTTAGAAAGTCTGAAAATAGAAAAGGAAAAAAAATCTTTTTTCTCTCTCCTCCCATCTACACATAATTGGTCAATTCAGAAGCCCTCCTAAATGACAGAGGAGGGATTTTCTGACAGTTAAGACACCTAAATGAGTGATGCAAACATCTGGTTACCCAGCCAGCATTGTGCGCCAATCAATGCCTTTAGCAGCAGCTTCTTCACAGGGGTCAACAGCTTGCTGTTAACACTCTGACAGAAAAATCATTTAAGGAGCATGCCAGGAGACATTGCAATGTGCCAATTAACACCTTATATCTACACTTATCAATCAAAAGTAATTTCAACTTTTAATTAATGTGAAATGGAAGTTCCAAGGCCAACCAGGTATGCCACAATGCTCTAATAATGCAGTAGAATTTTGATTAAAATGGAATTTGCCAACTGTACATCGAAAAGATACAGAAGCATAATTGTAGTGTGATTAATGACAAGCCTGACCAACTTTCTTGGTTTATGTGAAATATTACAATAATTATTTTAAAAATAAAAAAAAATAATGATAATAATAAGGAATTTAAACCTGTCGATCCTTTTATTTAATTTATGCAAAAGTTTGTGCATTTCTTTTATTTTCTGAATTACAGATTAGTTAGCAGCCTTAATTAATACCTAGAGGAATTAACTGCATAATTAATTAGTGAGGCAGCGAAGGTGAAGGTTGGGAATTGAAGCCACTACCTGAAATTAACTTCTTCTTCTTAAAGAAAAAGAAAAAAATTGATTCACTTAATTATGGTGCTAATTTATCTGTTGCCTTTGAAAAATTTTTGATAAGATTCAAACAAGAAATGAAAATTTCTCCCAAGGGGTGTTCCAACACGGCTAATTTTGCAGATGCGGCACAAAGGATTAGAAATTGACTAATGAAAAAAACAAAACAAGATGTTTCCCTGAGACCATTAACCACTTAAATTTTTCTCCATGAAGCACTAAACAAGAATGGCTTTCATTTGAATTATGCAAAAAAGGTATGATCCATAGTGAAATGGCAGAGATGACTTTTTCCTCTTTTCCCCCCTTTAAAAGTCTGGACTAGAAAATTAAGTTTCATTTTGTTGATTTTCTTTATGCTCTTTACAAAGTGCCAGACAAATGGTCTCTGGTCCTGATAAAATGGCAGTTCTAACATCGGTGTTTTCAGCGAATTTTTTTCTTTTTTTATTATTTAAATTTAATTTGGTGCCACTGAGCACAAACGGCAGCTATTAAAAAAACACACTGTAAGAAACATTAAAGCAACAACAGCTACTGCAAGTGAAAAATCAAACGTGTTATTTACAATAATAACAATTCTTTTTTTCTAAATATTTAAAGCGGAAAAATTAAAAATTTGAGTTATCTGATCATGAATGTTTTTTTTTAGGAGCTTGCAGAATGTAAACATCCCCAGCAGGTTGAGATAAAAAGGTGTGTGTATATTCAAGAAAGTAGTAATATTCTTCTAATAATCCTCTCCATGGTTTTAACACATGGGTGCTAAACCTGGCTCTTAGCAAACAATGTATGAGTTAATTCTTTGTTCTTGACCAATCTCTAACCATAGCCAGGCTATGGATACTGCTTTTTCAGTTGCTAGGTGACGGGAGTCCAGAAAATCTCTGATTATATGAATCCAAAAATTAAAATTTAATTGCCAAAGCATACGCGCACATACACTTATATAAAATGAACCCATCGCAGATAAAATAAATACTTTAAAGATACTGGTGGCAAATTACACATTATTTACAGAAAGCAGTAGATCATCTCAGGCATTTTTCCGTCTAAAGAACCAAAACATGCTTTTTACTTTTAATTGGTGATTACCCCCACCTTTTTCCCTCTTTCACACACACACACACACACACACACACACACACACAAACAAACGAACAAACAAACAAACGAACGAAACCTGAAAAAATACAAAAACAATTGCAGCAATCCCATTTTTAGCAGGGTTTCATTCAAACATCTGTAGCACATACACATAAGTACAAGGACAATAGCATCCATAAATACAGTTACATATATTTAATAATCAATCCTGTCATTAACACGTTTCACAGTAATAAAAGTAAAGAAATTAAATCATATACTATTGAATACTCCTTTGCATTATGGGTAATTGTGGCACTTTGTTGTTTTTTTTTTTTAAAGGAAAATGTAACATATTTTCCCCTCTTTTCGCATTTGTGTAAAAGATATTAATCCCAAGAAGACAAATATAAATTTCACATAAATAAAACAAACATAAGATTCTTCCTTTTTTTTTTTCCTAAACATAAAAATCAGAAAATGTCCTGTCCGTTCAATGCTCCCAACTCAAGGCTGTTTGCATCGCGGCAACAGAGATGAAAAACAGAGCCGCGATTTGTTGACACAAAGCAAAATAATGTTTTTTCCAATTACAGTTTGGACTGGAAAGTTAATTAAAAGCAAAAAACCCAGGTCCAACAAAGTTGTGTGAACAAGAAAATGGCAGAAACCTTGTGATTGGCTGTGTTTACATGAGAAAGCCCACCTGTTATCTCTTTGCTTTGGAGTTGTAACCAATGCCACAAGAGCGATGAATGTCAAAAGCTACATGGATTAAATGGAGGTCATAAAATAAAGGTCAATTACTTCCAAGAAATAACTGTACTACATTGTGATTTTAATGTGTTGAATTCATTATGTAGATATGATTCTCCCTTAATAAAATGTATTTCAAAGAAGAAAAATAATTTAAATAAAATATTTTAAGCGATATTATTTAAATCAGTTTAAAACTTGTTTCAAAAGTAGTTTTTGTTTTCTGTTCATTGATAATATTAGAAAGTAGGAAAAGTTAAAGGAAAAAACACATCAGCTTTAACAATTTCGCAAATTATGAAGAACGTGTAAAGTTACACATACACACAATTACAAATTTTCATTTTTTTCTTGTGTATATATATATAAAAAATCAGCTGTATTTTAAGTCAGTGGAAGTTTTTTTTTAAAAATTATTATTGCATTAAAATACAATTCTGGTGGATTGTTGTTCTCTTAACTCACAAAGAATTTCAAAGACTGGAAAATAATGTTCCAGGATGGGAATCTCTCAGAACAATCTGCAGCCCAACAAGGTCACAGAGCTTCTGAGAAACCAATATTATAATAAATTTGGGATATTTCACTCTACCACCAGTTTTGTACTCAAAAGTAGATTTGGCTAATCATAAGAATGAGTCATCTATTCCAGGTCACCGCTACATATGAGTTTCTATATTCATCCCCAAAGATATCAAAAACATATTGTAATCAGGCTCCAATCCTGCTTCATTCCAGTTGATGTTATGATTAAATTTAATATTACACAAATTAAGAGTCTACTTCTGAGGATTAGTTTTCTAAAAATCGTAATCAATTATTCTTAGAAATGAATTCAATAACTTAATCATTATGGGTGCATGAGAGCTTCAGGGAACACTTTTCCCCAGCTTTCTGAACACAGATGAAGTAAAAGTAACATTCTGGAGGCTTCTTATCTTTGGGAACACGAATAATGCCAAATGAATGTTTTTTTCTCTGAAGATAAAAAAAAAAGGACATTTTTAGCATCCTGTGAGTGGAGAGCTTGCTTGAAGGCAAAAACACGCAACCTCAACATTCCCATACATGTGGAGGGAACCAACATAGCTGTGTTTTTGAAGACTTCACACCCTTTGGACAGTTAGCAGCCTCATAAATGCTAGAAAGTATGGAGAAGAAGGGGAAAGGGGAGAAAGCTGATTTTGCTTGGTTTTATTCCACTTTTGTGAGTAACCAAATGTCTCATGGTGATACAAGCAGATGCATCTTGTAAATTAATGGCTGATGCTTTCAAATGAAAATATCAGAAGGTTAAGCACGGTACATCAGCAGACCTGTTGACTCATCTATTACCCTGACTGCGAGGATTTTATACGCACATATAAGTATGAAAGTGTTTCTCAATCAAAGGTAAATCCATCCATTCAACTTCATGTTTACCAAAACATTGACAAAATTTTCAAAATATAATGTTAAATATGCTCTGAAATAAATTCAGATCATTTAATACAATATTGGGATTTCATTTGCCATTCTGCTGAAAACTGTTGTAGGTACACACACACACAAAAAATATATATATAAACAAACAAGAGTCTTAAAGGTGAACCTAATTCAGTGGTTACTTAATGTGATGATGTGTAGAGTATTGCCGAGTCCCTCAGGCTGATGTCTGTGTATATGCAAAAAAACACAGCTTGATTTTCTGCATCAAATTAAATTAAATAGCAGGACAACCAAAAAAAAACAAA
The DNA here is from genome assembly GCA_018389105.1 of Nautilus pompilius. Classification (NCBI taxonomy): domain Eukaryota; kingdom Metazoa; phylum Mollusca; class Cephalopoda; order Nautilida; family Nautilidae; genus Nautilus; species Nautilus pompilius. The sequence goes on from JACATO010000089.1 coordinate 304,841, forward strand.
AACAAACAAACATTAGGTATTTTTGGCTATGGACCAGTCAAACCAATCCAGCACCAGTTTGTTTGCAATTGCTTTTAGCTCAAAAGTGCACATATCTTCAAGGATCATTTAATGTGGTAAAACTACACAAAATATTTTTAAAAAAATAAAAAATCATATGTTATTTAAAATAATTGTTAATATCTGTCTTTAAAGTGATTCAGCTTCCAATAGAGTACAGTATGAAAACTTTAGAGTCTGAAGAACTACAAGGATCATGACGGTAAAGTTGATGACTTAGGTGTCAGTGGGCAATATCTTGTGCTAATCGTGACTAAAGAAAATATCAAAGTCATACCAAACTGAGAAATGCAAAAAAATGTTATTGGTGATATGTTACTTAGAGAAACTAGCTGCTCAGTTCAGGTATTTACCACCTTGTTAGTAGAGCTGACTAGAACCTACATTTAAGAAATCTTACCCTGTCGCTATCATAGGGAGGTCGTGAGAACAGCTCTAAACAACCCCACCAAAATAAAAAAAATTAGAATTATGATTAACTGTGCATCTTATATTAAGGAAAGTAAAAGAACAACAAAAAAAAAAAAACTGCTTATATTTTCATTATAAACAGGTAATAAATTAACATTTGCATTTTTGTGCAATAACTTTTGTCACTGCTGAAACCTCTTTGCCTGAGTTTAGATGTGCATCTTTGTTTGCATATGTTACTCAGTATATCATTGGTTTATCTGCTTCTTACTCTAGTCTGTAATGTAACTCCAAAATTTGAGATTTAAAAATGTAATTAGTATTACATGAATAATAGTTTAAAATTTAGACAGGAATAAAACACAAAGCTTTGAAAGTATTAATATATAACAATGAGAGCATTTAAATAATTAAACAGACTTAAACCTTTGCACCAAATAATATGGCGATCCAGTGGTTAGCCTACTGAAATGCAAAAGGCTGAAGGGGTCACATGTTTCATTCCCATAGGTGGCCGGCTTTGTCTGGTGTACCTCCTTAATATGGTTTCTTCTCGTTCTTCTTCATCAGCCAGTGACCTGAGTATTTTTACAGCTGCTCCAGCTTTTGCCTACATCTGAGAAATGAAAAGTTCCAGTAGGGATATCTCTGCCAAAGTCAGAAGTGCTGGCACCGAGGTGCAAGATTCACGAAACTCCCTGGAAAACGGAGACAGAACTATGCTCCATCCACCTTGTAGGCATCAACATGCAAAAAAAAAACAACACAACGTTGCACCTGCTTGTAAATAATATTCATAAAGGGCTTTTGTCACCTTAATAAATTTTAAGTGCATGGAAATTATTGAATCTTTACATTTTTTAGATAATCTGCATCTTTGAATTGTTTATCAAAGAGCTTAAATGATATTAACAATTTTTTTGTAGGAAAAAAAACAATGAAACAAAGAACATTTTGAAAAAATGACTGATAAAGAAAAGAAAACAATCAGCAAAGAAATAATTAGAATATTCAGGTGTAAATTGGGACTTTAATACTGTTTCAAAATTAAACATTAAGAGTGTTAACAATCTGCTGAAGTGGTATTGGTATGTGTGTGCAGGCACTAGGGAACGTTCATATAGAATCTGGCCAATTACCACTGCAGCAGTGCCATCCATTTCAGCTGTTTTATTTGAGAATTGCTAGCATGATTGGTTTGGTAACAAAACACAATTGTTTGTTTTGAGAAAACTAACCCTGGCTTTGTTCCGATTTATTAGTAGTGTTAACACCAAATATTTTTTTCAATTTTTAATATACAACACCTCCCTGTAAAAATAATTTTTTAAAACAATTAGGCTTGTGTTAACTTACAAATTTGAAATTGGCATTTAGTGTGTTTTGGATCAGACAGACAGACAGACAAACACATACACACACACAGAGAGAGAGAGAGAGTGTGTGTGTGTGTGTGTTTATACACACCCTGCCATATCAAAGGAAGTCAAAATTTCATAGTGGGACATAGAATGCTCATTTACATGGAGAAAGGGTCTTTTTGACTCAAGATACAATGGCTTAAACATATGCACAAAGGTCCAGTTATTCACCATAATATAACAAAACAAAGAGATGATCAAGAATTTGATAACAGTGATAAGCTAGCTCGATTAAACAAAATATTTTTTTAAAAAAAAAACAGAAAAACTCAGAACCTAAGCAAGTTTCAGCAAAACCTGCCTTAAGTTTTCTTAAACTACAAAGATTTGATTAGCAGAGAGATCTATAATGTGTCTCTCCCTGATTTCTAACTGGATTACACAGTCACTGGATATATGTTGGTGGGGATAAATTTCAGTATAATGGAAAAGTCTTGAAAAATTGTAACTCACTGATTAAGCAATGCACTGCATTTGACATGAGCTGCTTAAAAGGTCAACTAAAAGATTAATCAAGAATTGACTATATGAAAAGGTACCCCCGCCAACAACATACACACACATATACATATATATATATTCATGCTAACCAACTCTAGGTTACAGTTGACCAGAATGTAATGCCATTTCATTTAATCCATTGCCTTCTGGGACAAATCTAATTCCTCTTTACAAATCAATAGTGAAATTTTTTTTGAGCATGCAGCTTAAGCAAGAAATTCTCTTGCTACTGCTACTAAATTAGTGTGACAGGATTGTTAAGGCCATTGGCCGCTGTCTCGCCACCTTTTTTCTGTCCTGAGCTATCTCTCTCTATTCCTGTCTACATCTGCTGCAGTGAGGAGTCACAATCCAGCATACTCTTCATTCAGTGTTTGTGGTCTCCCATTGAGCCTTCTCCCCTGCATCTCTGGCGGGAAGATTTTTTTAATAACTGTGAGGTAATTAAGGTTAAATTGAAATTAATTTTTTTTTAAATTTCAGCAAATGAGTCTATATATAATTTTTAAAAAAATTTCTTAAGTGTTAAAAGCTTACAGAGATAGCTCAAGTTATATGATGTGAATGACTTTCTTGCCACAACTGTAGATATGAGAAGAAGAAAACAAAACAAAAACCTGTACCAATTCAAGTTAGCGCACATTTATTTTCATGGAGAGAGTAACAGTGGCAAGGATAAAAAGTTTAATTTGATAAAACTGATTACCTTCATCTTTAATTATGCCCTGATAAGTTTACTTGACTATGGTCCAGTATGGATACCTACAATAAAGTTTCTACTGTAAATTACAGCAGTAAGTTTTCGTGTTTTGTATGATGCATAGTTATAAAAGTCTCAAGCTATTCATGATAGCAATAAAATTTATTTGACTTCATTGATCAATCGGTCAATAAAATCCCAATTTTTATGTTTCCAAAGCTTTAACAGATGTCAATCTATGGATAATAAAAGCAAAAGCAAGAGATTAGTATAAATTCTATACAACATTTTCTCTAGAGACAATTTTTCCACATACATACATAAAAGTCTATTTCTTCGTGGACAAGCCATTGTAACTGTATAACTACTCCCAATGATTAGCTAAATTAATATCATTTCCTTTAATTATAGTTTTACTTTATAACTTAACATGCTCATTATGCATAAACCATAAACTCCATTGTATTTTCTCATTTGTACAGAATCCTATTAACACGAGGCCATTAGTTTACAGAGACAACCTTTTCTGATTCAGTCTTGATGAAAAAAATATTAAAAAATATATTCTACCATTCAATAAATGTGGCCCATACCTGAATTCCTTGATTCAGGCAGGGCTGGTACCAGGAAATGTGTACAAGTGTGTTTTTACTTTCCATGTCTGATCAGTGCATAAATACAGGAGCATTTTAAGAAAAGACAAAACAGCAACAAAAATGTATGGATATTCTGAACTTGGTCATGAAATTTCCATCAGTAATATCTTGCATTAGATGTAAATGAAGATCTGTTAGAGAATTGCAGCAGACATTAAAAGGAATTTAAGTTTGAGTATGTACAGTCATTGCCAAAAGTTTTACAACACCCCAGAGACAACACTAACAAAAGTCTATCTTCATATCTATGCTCATATATATTGGACATTGTACCCGTGACCACTTCTTATAGTCTGTTCTTGAATGTGTTCCCCTAATTTTCTGTTCCCACTTATCATCTTGATTTATAAGGTCCTTTTTTTAAAATCATGCAAATTCGCATGTTAGATTTCACAATGTCACATTTTACAATCTTGGACAGTTTTTTTCTATTAAGTAGATGGAAAGAAAAAAAAGAGGGCAAAAGGTAATGTGCTTTGATACCTTAATGTAGCATTATTGTGGAAATTCAGTGAATTTAACATGACTTTATCCAGCAAAATTTTTAAAAGATTCTAGTGAGAATATCTTTCAGCCATGGCTGTGATAAATGGATTGTTTTGCTGACATCTTTCAGTCAATTTAGTTGCGCCATACTTTAACGTCCACAAGAGAGAGAGAAGTCTAAAAAGGAAGCTTAGCACTATGGTTTACAACTAGGAAGTCTCGCCAATCTGGCAGCAGGAAGAGCCCAGCACTTCCAACTTTGGTAGGGAAAACTCCACTAGAGTTCTTCATATTTTAGATATGAGAAGAAATCAAGAGTGTCTGGACATGGATAGATGGTGAAGAAAGGAGTCTGAGAGACCAGGCTGGTCCCAGTGCAGAAATCAAGCTTGTTAATTTAGTGAGAACTTTTACCAGTTTATTAAAATACAAGTCCATTTAGTACTTTAGCTTAAATGAAGTGTTATAACCTCCATATACAACCTAGTTTAAGCCACTTTTTAAAAAATATGTTAAGATACAGATACATTTTTTTTTTCCATCAATGTGTTTCCAGTTTCATTCATCATTTTGCCTCATTTCTGAAGCCAATTTCCCCTGATTGACACCCATCAGGACTATCAATGTTCATTCTAGTTAAGAAAGTTTTTCGAGAAAAGAAACTTATTTGAGAGGTAAGAAAAAAACCATGCAAATTAAAGGTTCTATTACAACAAAATAAGATAGACAAAAGAGAAAAAACACACACACAAGGGTTCATCAAACAGATTATAATTTACATTTGCCATCTTTCTTCATTACTTCTCGAGGTCTGACAATTGGATTAAATGTGATCTTATGATAATCGATTCAAAAATTTTTTAAAAAAAAATAAAACTGTTGGGAGAAAACAAATATTTACCTTCAATTATGTTCCTCGTTCCTTGAATGTTCACTGCTTCAATCAAATCTTTGTTGAGCTGTTAAAATAAAACAACAACAACAATAATAATTAAAACAACAAAGTGTAAGGCTAGTCAAGTAAATACTGCATTCAGGTGCCAGAGCAGTGGAGCAGAAAAGCCTCATCTTGGTTTATTCAAGTTCCCCCAGAGGAGAGGAAAAAATTCCTCCATCAACATGATTTTTAAAGTGGTTCAAACTATCCTATCAGCACCTACAGCTGGTATTTCACACCATCAATTCACTGTTGGACTCTTTGAAGTTCTTTTTCTTACACAAGCTGTGCTGATACTTTACTCAGTTCATACCTATTACCTCTAGTAATTTTAACAGTTGCTAGCTGTAAAAATTAGTAAGTGTGCAGATATCTGAATCCCTTAAGTGTTTTAAAAAACCTAATCAAATTAGGTAAAATTAATATTTTCAATTTTCCCAGCATAAAACCTGTAAACATTCTAGCCAATCTAAGCTAGACTCATTAATCCTTACAAAGTTCTTTTTTAGCTTGTGTTCTTTGACATAAAATGGATGGCTGGTTGACCAGTGGTTATGGTTAAGTCCCAAGTCTGAATCCTGGTCAAGATTTGCTCAGTACAAACTATCTGAGGTGGTAACTAAGTTCAATTATGATATCACATCAATATACAAAGTGCCAACATGATTTTAACCAAACTCAGTGCGAACTATCTGAGGCGGTAACTAAGTTCAATTATGATATCACATCAATATACAAAGTGCCAACATGATTTTAACCAAACTCAGTACGAACTATCTGAGACGGTAACTAAGTTCAATTATGATATCACATAAATATACAAAGTACCGACATGATTTTAACCAAACTCAGTGCAAACTATCTGAGGCGGTAACTAAGTTCAATTATGATGATACACTCGGTATGGACTGAGGTGGCAAAAATTGAAAATCATGATATTATATCAATATTTAAAACTTAATGATGTAATTAATTCTGACCAATCACAGTGTAGCCTATTTCAAATACCAAAAACCAATAACGATAATATTACATTAATATTGCTAAAGGAAATAATTTTTTTATATTTAAAAATTATAGTTTTCTGATTTTATTACAAAATTAGCTACAGATAACTATTTTAATATTACAGCACTTCTGTATTTGAATATCAACACCCCCAACTTCAAAAAATCTTAATTAAAAATAAAAACGATAATAATTTATAGGTTTAGAATCTTGAACAACTATATAAAAATATTTCATTAGTAAACTACAATAGGACATTCCTCAGCTTTTCACTTGATTTTAAAAAAAATTTTTTTTGTAAAAAAGAAACTCTTTACATTTTAGTAAAGTAAATCATTTTTGAAAAAAATGTTAAGATCTGACTAATTGGGGTTACAAATACTCTTCATAGTCCAAATTCCAAACTTAAAGACAACTGATTTATTATGCTGCAAAATTTTTGTAGAAAAACAAATCCCTTGACCTGAGACATGAGAATAAAGTTTTTTATAATCATTAAATTTGTAGCCCCTGTGTGTGTGTGTGTGTGTTGCTCTATCATTTCTAATTAACATATTAGCTAAACCTCCATACTAATGTCCCAAAAAAATTCACATGAAAAAAAAATTTTTTTGAATTGAAGTTAGTATTAAAGCACATACTGCACTGTACCTTCGCTGATAAATAGTGTACATTACAATAGCATGCTATATTAATTACTACCCACGTTAAAGCCACAACATATAGAGACAGAAAAGCCTGTCTATCCATCATACATAAAGGATTACCAAACAGTTTTGGCCTTCTCTTGTGACATCTAAACTAAATGTGCCCTTTTCTGTCTCATTCTAGCTTTAGGGAGGGCCAAAGTTTGAATCTCAGTTGAGACAAGCTCAGTTAAGCAAAAACTTTCTAGCATGCTTTTCTTCTTGTTCTTCACATACTGGTTGTGGAAGTTTCCTCCAATATCTAAAAATGAAGAGTTCTAGTAGGGTTTTCCAAGTACATAAAGTCCTATAGGTAATTCTTGACTGACCTTTGACCACCTCTCAAGAGCTTGCAATCATACCCAGGTAACTAGCTTAGACCTCAAAAGACAAGACAGGGTTTGTCAAGATAATGACAATGATGATCAATCAGCAAACTTAGGTTAAAAAAGTAATTTTATCTTTGTTACTTTCAAACAATGACTAGCAGACAAATCCATGCTTACCAGAAGGCACTACCAAACATTCCACCAGACACCATTTTCACTCCAATTTAAACAACTGGCACAAAAAAGTCAACAGACCATGTTAACACAACATTAACTATCTTTTATATTTAATGTCATGTAAAACATCAAGTAAAAAACAGTCTCCATGGATCGTTATGGATGTCATTAAAGCAGACTGAGTATGCAATCTGAATCTGGTTTCTGACCATCAAAAATTCAGAAAATGTTCCCACAATGCAGTGCTTTGAAAACTCAACCGCCTCAGTAAGAGTCAGTAAATGGCATACACAGCCACTTTTCAATATATTTCCCATACAGGACAACCAACATTAAATGGCACAAAGTTGTAGCAAACTAGAAAAAAAGAAAGAATGTCAAGTATTCAGTGGACAAAATAATTATATAAAATAACAACATAAAATAATAATTCTAGAAAATTTCCACCAATAAAGACAACTATTAATCAGTTTTCTACTTCTATTTTCTTTAGAAAATTCATGGTGCGTAATACAGGATGTCATTTTGGAAAGGTTATCTTGTGACTCATCAAGGAATTCACAAGCACAGAGATCCAAGTTAAATTATCAGGTAGAATTTCAGAAAGAAGCCAATAATTCAACTGAGCCAGAACAAAGACTAACTATAAGCAGATTAGAGGTGCTCATGGTATCAAATGTACTCTTGGAGATACCCACCTCCTCCTGTGTTCTCTTAGATGTTTCATAACCTCATGACCCCTAATTAATTTTCACTTTCAACTGATTCATTATGCTAATATGAGATAATACCCTTCTCAAGCTTCTTTACTTAAAAAAAAAGTTAATGTGATGAGGGCATAATCCCATGGACTAATCCATAAGAAGTATGTGGTGAAAGCAGCCTTTATCAGGTTTTGTTTAAAACATTCAAAAGAAAATTTGACAATAATCCTGTTTTCTGTAAAATTTTGTATTTTGTTTGCTGTAAATCTTTCCAATACCAGAAGTGTTTAATATTTGTTTATAAGAGGAAAAAATTTTAAAATGCAAAATAAAACATAAAGGAATTAATTTACAGAAATCAAGATTTTCTGGCACCTCTGATCGTTTAAAAACATTTTTTGTATCAAATTTACATACAGAAATTAGATAGCTATTTTGTTGGGGTTTTTTTCCTACCACTATTTCTTGTAACAGAAGCAGCTGATAAACCTGATGAATGCCACTCCATGTTGTCATCAGGGTTAGACCTGAGGAGAGCCGTCCTGGTTGTGTAAGTATTGGTATTGACTAACCCTGATGATCTGGACAGGAACGGATTACCGTAGCATAATATTGTTGCCTACTTTTTTAAAATTAATTAGGTGAGCAGTGATAAAAAGCCCAATGTGACCCTCTTATTTTTACTTTGTTTTCAATCAGTTTTATCACAAAAAATAATCAGAATAAAATTATGATTTCAATTAGAAATCGACCAAAAATGCTCAAACAAAGAATTTAGGAACATTTTCAGATACCACAAATTGGATTAACAAGTTCTTGAGACTTTCTCAGCATTGTGTGCTACTAGAACAAGCTTTTATATTGGAACGAAACTTATAGCGTTTTACTCCCATAGGGGGGGGGACAGAAGACTATGTTGGAAAGGTGGATTCAACAGCAATAATAATAAAAAAAAAAAAATATCACAGTAACAACTAAAATGTCGTCCCATCAGCCGTAGCCAAGGCAGGATGAAGCCAAAACAGCTTTACAGATGGGTACAATAATAAAAGCCCAAAGAGTTATCCTCATCTGAAACAAATGGAGATTAACGAATAAGCAATGCCCAACTATTTTGTTCAAGTATCAAATTAAGTTAATCAATAACAACTGATTCTGTTCATTTCCTTTAAATTTTGCATCTGCTTTGTTTTGCAAAATCATGAGAGACCCTGTTAATTTTGTTTAATAATGCGTAAAAAAAAAAAAAAACCAAAGCTTGTTAATTTTCTATAAAAATGTATAACCAGAGTAAGGCCATGTGACTTGGTTAATATTTTTTAAAAGGTGTAAAATATTTTTTAAAAAAAAAAAAACAACACAAAATAAAATATTAGAAAATAGCTGTCTACAAGGTAGCAGATTTTTGTCTGAAAGCAATCCGTCAACCCTTTTGGAAGTATGCTTGTACATTCACCAAGAGTGGGTATTGATTCTGACAGCGTAATCTTGAAACTGTACGTTTCCAAGGTTTTGCAAGCTGCAAGAGGCCTACAAAATTAATAAAATTCATGAAAAAGTGAACTTCTCGGTCTTTTAATGCTATTACTACTGTTATTATTGTTGCTAAATTTTGGTGAAAGGACAGACAGCCCTCTGCTTTTAAGGCTCACATCACTGATTACACAGTACAACAATTTTTTTTACACATGATGTAATGCATGTTTCCAAACTAAAATTTTACTAGGATTACGAAAATGCATTTATTTTTATACATCTAACGGGTAGTTTTTGTGTAAATTTAGAATTTTGATTATTGCTGATTCAAAAGCAAATGACTATTAATTACAGACTTACATTTGAGCTTATTATAATTATAAGATTACTACTCACTTATCTAACTCTATATTGTTTCTTTTTAGATAAGAATAAATGATACAACTGCAACTTCAACTTCTGGTTGCTGCTGTAAGAATGACGAATAATTTTTGTTACATCTGCGGTGAATATGTTGCTAAAAAGAAGCAGCGTGTAATAAATAAGTATATTATAAATCTCTATACAGCCTATTTTGATACAAAAGTGGATTCGGCGAGTTGGGCACCGCAATATTGTTGTACAAACTGTGTTTCAAGGCTAAGCATGTGGCTCAACACTGGCTACTCTATGCCATTCGGTATTCCCATGATTTGGCGAGAACCACAAAATCACATTGACAATTGCTATTTTTGTTGTACTAATGTCTCTCTCACTGGCATTAGAACTGGAAATATATATTATCCCAATCTTCGGTCAGCTTCTGGTCCAGTACAACATTCACATTTGATTCCAGTGCCCAAGAAATCTGATTTCTTGCCTGAAGACAAAGATACTGATTCTGAAGACACCGAAAATGAAAGCAGCACTATGAACAAAGATCCTGAATTCAATGCATCAGCATCAGAATTAGGTGAGAGACCACAACTTTTAACACAGAATAACTTAAGTGATTTGATACGAGATCTTAAGTTGAATAAAGAACAGAGTGAAATTCTGGCATCAAGACTTAAGGAGAAAAACATACTTGAAAAAGGTGTTAAAATATCATTTTATGACAAATGTTCACAAAATTTAGAGTCTTTTTTTAAAATGGAGTATGACCTCTGTTTTTGCTATGACATCAAAGGCCTATTTCATTTTTTTGAATTGGAACATGATCCTTCTGAATGGCACCTTTTTATTGATGCCTCAAAGTACAGTGTGAAGGCTGTATTACTGCATAATGGGAATCAATTACCATCTGTTCCTGTTGCACATTCCGTGGTACTAAGAGAAACATACAACAATCTAAAGGATATTCTAAATGCTCTTCAGTACAATAAACATCAGTGGGTAATTTGTGCAGATCTAAAAGTTATTGCAATGTTAACTGGACTACAAACTGGATATACAGTTTTGCTGTTTTTTGTGCCTTTGGGATTCACGGGCAAAAGACAGCCACTACAAAGTCAAAGACTGGCCTAAATGCAAGGAATTAACAGTGGGGCTCAAGAATATTGCCAATTCCCCACTTGTGCCATCAAATAAGATTCTTCTGCCACCCCTTCACATTAAATTAGGAGTTATAAAGCAGTTTGTGAAGGCACTTGATAAAGACTGTGAGGCAATGAACTTTCTAAAGGCAAAATTTCCCAAACTTAGCACTGCCAAAATTACAGAAGGCATATTTGTTGGACCACAGGTACGGCAGTTGTTAAATGATCAAAGCTTCGAAAACATTCTGACCCCTGTCCAAAAAGCAGCATGGTGCTCTTTTCAAAATGTTGTCAGTGGCTTTCTTGGGAGACATAAAGCTTCAAATTTTGAATTCCTGGTCAAAGATCTAATTAAAAACTTTGAAAAGCTTGGCTGTAATATGTCACTTAAACTTCATTTTCTCGATTCTCATCTAGACTTTTTCCCTGACAATATGTCTGATGTATCTGATGAACACGGAGAGAGATTTCATCAGGAAATTAGTGATATGGAAGCACGGTATAAAGGAAAGCCTTCGCCAGCATTACTTGCTGACTACTATTGGGGTCTAGTGCGTGATACCAAGTTTGTCTCCCATAAAAAATCCTGCATGGCCAAACACTTTTAAAGTTTAACTTAATACACTTTTTAACCATTGCCTCTTTGTCTTGATTGTCTAAAAAAATATAAAAATATAATTATAAAAATGTCTATAAAAATGTCTAAAAAACAATAAAAATGTAATTTTGTATCAATTGAATAATAAATCATAATTTTTGTATCATTTTATGATCAAATTGTATAAAAAGTCTTTTCATTTTTTTCCATTTCATTTCATTTAATTTTTAACTTAAATGTAGATTTTTAAAAAACAAACTACACGTTGAATCCAAAAAAGAATGCCAAATTCAAATTTGGCACCCAAAAATTAATAAAATACACATTTAACATTCTATGTAAAAGAAAATTCGTCAAATTTTGTTGGACAGTGTTATGGGAACAATTGATTTTAAGAATGTCAGTGGATACGCTTCATAGTCTAGTGTGACAACTTCATAGTTACAACACTCAGACAATCACACCATCAAGCCATTCAGGGAAAATGTAAGAACGATATAAGTGGACTGGATGAGTGGTGATGAGCATAAACTCACAAAAAGAAGTAAAAATTAGGTCCACAGCTCAAAATGGGATAGGAAAACAAGTCCAAGATGCTTGGAAAGCTGATAAGTCCAATGTTGTGTGGAAAGTGTTTAAATTATGCTGCACATCAAATTCCTTAGATGGGACAGAAATAAACTTTTTATTGTAGCAATCAAACAGTGATAAAAAAAAACATGATTCAGAAGATACACCTGCTAATGAGAGCATATATCGTACTATGAAATCTTTCTTTTATCAGCTCATATTATAGATAAATTTTGCAGGTAAACCTACTTAATTCTAACACACCTTTTCATTCTAACTGGATACCTTAAGCTAGGCACTGTCCACTTAACCCTATGTAGAGAACCTAGAATGCAATTTATATCTCACTACCCTTCAAATCTGTATTATCTAGCAGAGGCTGAGCAATAGTGGCTTTAACAGGTGCACCTCCACCAATATAATACAACTCTTTGCAATGTGTAATGAGAAATCCATATCACTTGAATGCCATATGGTTGCTATATATAGTAATTTAGTATACAGCTAGTTTAACAAAAAATACTACTGCTTCTAGGCTGTGTATAAGTATGGTAAAAACTGATGTGGTATAGGGAAGGTTAAGGATATTAGTTTGATGCGATAGGTGTTTTTTTTTTCTTTTTAACTTTAAAAATAAAGTGTTCTGAAATTGAATAAATATGCTAACTGTCTCATAAATCTATAACTTTTCTCCCAGTCAATTTATATAATTTTTTTTTTCAAATCCATTAAAAATGCCACTGTGAAACTACCCGTTAAAAATCTTATTTTAAACACCAAAAGTTCAAAGGTCACAACTGTGTAGATCCAAACCTCTATACCTCGCCTCTCTTTTCAGTTTGCAATATAGTTCACTGGTGATAAAATAACTATACATTTTGAGTAACATTAGTAACAGCCAAAATAATAACCTTTTGACCATTTTTTTTTTTTATATATATATATATAAATCTATTTTCATACAAAACTAAATAATATTGCTGACATTTATAAAATGGTTGGTGAACATCATTGGGAAGCAAATGTAGTTAAAGCCTCAATTCAAAATGGATTTTTTTTTGTTTTTCTTCAAAATGTAGAAAGATATTATTTTAAATGTTCTTAGCTAAAATGTTTTTCAGAGATTCTACTTATTAATATTTATTGGCTATGTGAGCTCTGTGGTCAGCAAATGCTCTTGGAATGGTACTAATTATGTAAATTATCTGGCCAAGTTGCCTGGCGACAATGTTCCATATGAAGAGCAACTTCTGACCCGCAGCCTGTAGAAAAGCAGAGAGAGAGAGAGAGAGGGGCAAAAATGATGGAAGCATATTAACAACTTCGTTCTGGTCATGGTAACTTGAATTTTCTATGGTTTACATTTAGACAAAGGCACAAACTTCCAATGGCTCTTCTGAAGTTAAAAACTTAACGTTTGAGGTTTTTTTTAAAAAAGGCTGAAGCATATAAGAAATAACTTTTCTAAGAGTGCAACAAACTTTTCTAGAAAGAGCAGCAATCAAGAAACCCACTATATGGAAGTAGATGTACCAATTGGATAATCACAGGTTAATAATGTAATAAAAATTAAATGAGTACAAATCCATGATGCTGTAGCTGGCTAGCAATGAAAAAATACGATGACTGCTATAGAAACTTTTACCTGCCCTCTTTTTTATTAACAAATAATAGCTTAAAATAAATTTTACATGACATTTATAAGCATTTTCAATATTTCAAGCTACCCAATTACTTATATAACATTCTCTGATGTCATAGCTTAATGTTATACATGTTATTCAAATTAAGTTTATATATTTTGGTAGCAGAATTTTAAATCTTAAAATCATAAAGAAAACTGTTTATGACCGATTTAATTTCATAAGCAGGAGCCGAAGCATTTTGGACCACTTAAATCTATCTAGTAAGGTCTGTAATAAAAAGACACATCTGTGTGTGTGTGTGTGTATATATATATATATATATATATATTTTTTTTTTCCTTTCAGTTTTTCATTTATTATATATATATTAATTTAAAATCATTTGCTTAATGAGCAAGATAAACTGCACTGTGCCTCATTTTATTTAATCAGCGAACAACTGCCAACAGTTCTGATGAAAACATTAGGTGCCTGGAATAAAATCTGTTAAAATGACCATTCATCTTTAACTGAAGTTTTTCCAACCTCTGAAAATGTGTTTTATATTTCTGGATTTCTGTGCACAGTAATGTTACAGAAGTGTGAAGGGCTTTGCAGAAAACAGCCTCAATGGAATTAGACTAACAAAATGAATTATTCCACGAAGGCAAAAGTGGCCTGCACAGGACAGAGGAGACCATAGAAGAATGTAACTGCAGGAAGAAGTTCCCATAAAACTCCGGTTTTGAAATTCAGTTAAGTTGGGAAGACGGCTTGGTTATTAATAGCAGTTCATCTGTCATTTGCTAAAATAAAATTAAAGAACCGAACATGCTGACAATACTCACTTTCTGAATATCGTTAAAGCAGAGAGAATTTCGAAAGACCAGGAAAGCAGACAGAAGTATGCCACAAAATGTCAAAATAAACCTCGTTTGTTTACAATAAATACAAAAAATCAGTTTATTGAGAAAGGTGGTCAGGAATAAATTATTCATTTACTAAAGAAAGCCTGGTAAATAGAAAAACATTTAAAATTGTTGCTGCTGTTGTTGAGTACTAATCCTGAGCAAATAAAATTGTTTACAATGTTTGTTTTGCTTGAAATTCTAGTTATGAGAGATCATTGGCCATAGCTTAGTCATTTTATGTTTGTGGAACACAGAAGTTCTTACCTAATTCCAATTGCCTGGCAGCTGTGATGCAAACAGAGAAGTTGCAGCTGGTAAATTATTGATTTAGCACCCCAGAGAATCTTTTATTTTATGTATCTTTACACTGCACCATGAATATGAGCCATAGTGGCCAAGTGAGTTAGGTTAGACGGATTTGGTTTACAATGAAATGCTGAGCTCCAGTTGATTTAGCTGTAAATAAGTACCTGGTCTAAAAAGATAACTGAAAACGATGTCAGCCATATCACTCCCTTGTACACAATGGTTGGTCATGTTAACTGAAAACGCTAATACCAATGATTACAAGGAAAAGTGAATGACTTAACGTCAATCAGAGATGCGTTGGTTGCATGGATCATACTAAGAATGCATTATTTATATTTGCTACATAATATATATTTATATATATGTATAAAAATCACTAGTACATTTTCTTGAATTTTCAAAACACTTACAGAATGGCAATGGCAGTAGTACAGCTTAAACTTAAAAAAACCATGATGCCCAGGTTTTAGCACAAATCTTGCCCAGTATATTTAGTTTTCTGGGATTCACTGATGGTTTTAGAAACATTCGGGAGAACAGATTAATTATTGTTCAGCCAATGCAGCCATTAGGACATGCCCTTCCAGTGTCATGCACTTATCATACATGAATTCTTTGAAATATCTGATGCTGAATAGTTGCATATAATTCTCACACAGCCTACTTACACTGAAATTAAAAAAACACATGACACAGAAAGAAACCACGTAAATTTACACAAAAGAAATTTTCTTATTGCTTACATTCTCAATTTTTGTGGCTAGTTGGCTTATTGATCCTGCATATACCATTCAAAGAAAAATATTTATTAATTAAGGTTCAGACTATCACAAATACATTAAGTTTGTTCTCTATTAGATAAATCTAATATCAAGTATATGTTTGATTGGTTATTCATACCATGTCATTAGAATGCTTATGTAAGCTTATATTAGAGCAGTGTATGACTTATAGATCACAAATACAATAATTTTTAGTATTGACAATGTTCAAATGAAAGCTAACTTAAATGTTTTATTTGAATTTTCCCAGTATATTTATTTTGAAAAAGACTCAGATATTTTGATAATAAGAATGCAATGGTCACCACAAACACATGCATTCAATGAAACATACAGAAAGAATCATCTTCCACTTGAATGCTTTATGAAATCATTAGAACTCTATGCATGAGACAGACTACATTACTCACACAATACATTTCCAAATAATCTAATATGTATTTTCAAGTATTTGTGCATTTTTTTTACTGTTTCATGGCCAAACCGTAGCACGTAGGGGCCCCTATTTTTGTATGTAGGTACATCAGAATCTGGGCAGGGTTCTAATCTACCACATATTGGCCTGAAGCCATTTTTTTTTCCTGTGCAGAGCCGGGGTATCCTAGCCAAGGTTAAGTAATTTACTCAGATAAATCAGTTTACATGAAAAAGAAAAGAAAGAAAAAAATTTAGGAAATAAGCTGAATCCAATGACCAACCTAACGGAAATATATTTGGGTAAAGATTAAAGCATTAATCTTGTTGATTACTGTAAAGTCTGTGTTTTATTCGCTGGAATTATTTTTCACAGGTTTGAATTTAACATGAATTTTGCAAGATCAAATTTTCATGCATTTGTTTAATAAGGATAAAAGAAAATCAACCTGTGAACTTAGTACACACAAGCACCACATTCATAGTGTAGATTTAATCCTTTTAGTGCATAGGGGGGTGGCTGTAAATATTTAGTAGGGTTTCACCTGCAGGGATTAAGGACCCAGGATTTTTCAAACGCGCCACAAGTGGTTTTAGAGAGACAAAAAGAAAAGAAAAGGGATGCCAAGTTTTGAGTACTTCCAGCTACATTATATAAGTTCGTGAAGTCCGCAGCAGTTGGGGTCTGTTTAGAAAACAGTTAAGGTTGTTCTGTCCCCCCCTCCAAAAAACAAGGTGTGCTTGTGGAAATCGATAACAACTACAAAGTCGCACCTGGTCTACTTAACCAACAACATCCCTGTGATACACTGGAGGAAGCTAAAACTACACAAGTGACAAATGATGACTGGTAATCGCTTCTCAAAAGAGAAAGTGTGTGGAATTCCATTCCTGTGATGATGAAAACAAGGGCTAAAACAGCAAGGACAGCAATGAAAAGCCGGC
This sequence comes from Nautilus pompilius, assembly GCA_018389105.1. Classification (NCBI taxonomy): domain Eukaryota; kingdom Metazoa; phylum Mollusca; class Cephalopoda; order Nautilida; family Nautilidae; genus Nautilus; species Nautilus pompilius. Next base: position 322,064 of record JACATO010000089.1, read on the forward strand.
AAAGAATATACAGCTCAAGAATTCTCTGCGCAACCAGGGAGGGCATCAAAGGGGCACAGATGGCTGCCTACCTGCAAACTGTGAAATCTAACCCACAGAAATCGGTTTCATCTCTTCCCAAACAGCCACATGGCCCATCCCCTTTAAACGTACTACCTCACGGTCAAACGTTGGGTAGATAAAGTCCTGTCTAGTGGCAGGAATTCGATCCTCACAGATTCCTGGGTGAAATTTTTTCTGCTTGCTTGAGGTACGTAAAAAGGAAGGGTACCAAATGTATGAAGTAACTACTGGAAGACTTTGACATCATTAAGGCAGCTTTTGACCACTGAGTCAAGAATGTTATTAGCAACAACCACATTCTGGATCAACTTGTTCTCAACTGGGACCAAACAGGTGTTACAGCATGGTCCCTGATGTGGAATGGACAATGGTGAAATGAGAATCCTGCCAAGTCACTGTCACTGGGATCAATGATAAAAGACAGACTACTATATTATTGGCTGTCAGGATGGCCTTTGATTTTTTTACCCTCTCACCTCATCTACCTTGAAAAATTTGACTACTGTCATCCCCAGTTTACTTTCCCAGAGAGCTATGGAAGCAATCTCTTAACCAAGCTAAAGGAAAACAATGTTTATGCCAGCATGCTGTTCTGAGAAACTTAAGCCCTTAGACTTATCGGTTAACAAAAAATTCAAAGAGGAACTAAAAAAAAATGCTTTCAGTCATGGTATACAAAGGAGGTACACTGAAGATGTTCATAAGCCATTTATCAAACAGTTTTGAAGTTATCCAGCCAATCATATTTGATCTTCACTGAACTGGTAGACTAAGCTGATTAATACCTTTCAATCAGGGATTCTGAGAGTATATACAAGTAACTATTTACATTTAAAACCACCCACAGTGATGCCACAAAACTTCAACCTGACTTTTGCTGTCTTGAAGCCTGACGCAGACTTCACTTCCTTGGAAATATATTCTTTCAAGCATGTGGTTCCATGATAAGCCATTTTCATCAGCACTAAATACTTGCTGAAGCAAATATCCCTCAGCATCAGCAAAAGCCTTCAACTCATCTGGAAATGCAGCATCAGCTGCAATATCAGTACTAACAGGTTCTTCTTCAAGTTTGATGTTACAAATATCTTAGCGGTTGCCAAACTTATTAAACCAGCCTTCACCTGCTTGAAAAGGCTCGTTACCTGACTTGGCACCACTTTGCTCTAAGCCTAAGTTCTGATAAAGACATAAACCCTGCCTTGCACTTCTTTGATCTGGTGGTAATAAGTAAAACATGTAAAAGTAATACTGCACATTCCAGACCAATGCAACACAAAGAAAAGATGTGTATACAATAAATGCTATCCAAAACTGTTTATTTAATTAACAAACCCCTGTTCCGAGGTCTTGAAAACCACTGATAGAAGTGAGCTGAAAGCTAAAGTGTGGGGTGCCTTGGTAACCAAGCAGGTTACCTGGTTGCAGTTGAGAATTCTCCAGCAGGAGTCAAAGTAAAAAATTCAAAAGTGATCCACAAAGCCTTCACAAGTGCTCAGAAAATCCCTACTAGAACTCTGTTTAGATGGAGGAGGGAACCAGGCTAGAAATAACCCAATTAGACATTGACTAGGTGAGAAAAAAGCCAAGTTGCAAAAGGTTGCCAAAGTGGGTCAGAATCCAATGAGAACTGAACACATCTGCTCATCCCTGGCAGGCTAGCTTGCTGTGCGCATAGCCATCCACCAACCTGAATTCATTTAATGTGGGTTACTTTTGCCATCCATATAAAAATTTGGTTTGAAACTGCACTTAGCACTAAACTGTCAATTTTGATGCTTTATATGATAAATTTCTTCATCAAAATGACTTCACCAACAAATGGTAATGTATTTTTTGGTTTACCTTTCTAAGATAATAACTAAATTGAACATTCTCAAACCTTTGAGTAGCAGAGATCATTATTGTAAAATATTAGATCCAAACATCATTAATTGTTTTGTGATTTGTGTGTAAAGACACATGGGACTTCAAAAATGATGATATGTAATTTCTAGATGGGTGCCTATATTTAAGTAAATAAGAATATGATTTTACTTGCAGACTCTAAAGAGAGACTGAATTATTCCCTGTACTTTTATGGAATTTTAGGAAAAAATCCATTCCTAAGTAATATGTTGATATTGCAATAGTCCAGTGGTAGACAATTGGACTGCTTATGTCAAGGGATGGTAGAGACTGACTCAGTTTGGCATGTCTCCCTAACATGATTTCCTTTTGATCTCCTTCACCATTCAATACAAGGGTTTCCTCCTAGATATGAAAATGAAGAGAGATAAAGTAGAGGCTCTTCTCTCATGGCCTCCCTTGCTAAAGAGGTTATGCAACTCATTCAGTATGTAAGGACATAATCATTACTAAGAATAAGATTGGCAAAACCCCACAACCAGGGTTGTGCACAATAACAGTGAAATGATATATGAAGCAAGGGAAAGAAAAAGAAGTTAGATGGGTGAATCAAAGTTTTCTGTCAAGTTCATTCGTGAAATAAACTATTTATAAACCACAAGAAAATATTCTGAACGAGAGATGTTTTAAGTCAGCTCAAAAGGAATGCACAAACAACATTGTTGAGGCAAAGAAACATCTTGAGGCAGTTAGCAGATAAGGAAGAAAAACCTACATCGGTGAGTCAGATAAAAACTGTCAAAAAAGAAGGAAGCCAACGTCTACTGAATCTTCTAGAAGTTCAGTTTCCTCCATGCCAGAACATCTGAAATAGAATCACCATAATTGTATCCCACCAGGTTTCTTTTGAATGTCCCAGGACTAAAATAAAAAGATTTTATTTAAATAAATAAATAAACCTCTCTTTCTCTCTCTCTCTCTCTCTCTCTCCCTCCATCTCTCTCTCCTTCTCTTCCTCTAAAATGATTTTCGGAAAGATCAGTTTGAAAAATAAACATTGTTCTTGTCTTGCCCATGAGAACAAAAGATGATGAAAAAAATCTTTAAACTATAAACAACAAAGGCAACAAAAGTATCACCATAGATAAGATATCTCAAAATGTCAAAAAATAACACCAATGATAAAATTGTTATACTTTTTATTTTTTAAAACTTTTTTAATGTATTTCATCTTGATTTGCATAAGATATTTTCCTGTATACAGTTCAGATGTCAATAATGAATACAACAGAAGAAAAAATGCATGGTAATAATGAACATAAGTAAGGCTGTGGATTAAAGGATGTTGGTTTATCTTGTCAACATGTATGTTTTTGCAATATCATTGCTACAATTTGCTTACCGGTTAAATCTACCCCATTAGTAGTGTCAGAAAAACTCTATGTACCAAAATTTATTAAGCTTTTGTTTAGATATAATTTTAATGTCTTGGTTTTCATCTTATCGTGGCAGACAGGCTACAGTCACTGGTTTGTAACGAAAGGATGAGATCGAAAGAAAAGCTGGACCTTTCTTTCCCTGTTCAATAAATTAAATTTATCTGCCTCTGCTAGTCCGTTTTCATTTTTCCTTCTGCCATCAAAGCAGGGAAAGAAACAAGATTCTGTAATCTGCCATGATTGATCTTTTGGTTCAGCACGTGCCATTCATCACAGAGAGTAGATAATACAAAACGTGTTTTTTTGTTGTTTTTTCCTTAAGATGGGTAAAATCATCTCTGTCAGCAAGAGACACAAAGAACAGCTAAACTCAGTACAGGGGCAGAAACTCACCAATTTCTAGGTGAAGTACATTAGCTTTACCAACACTTAACAACTAGCTCTGTGTCTGTTCACATTTCCTAGGATAAATACAACATGATGCAAACTACCAGATGGGACATACGCTACCAACATTAGGTTTTACTACTTCTTATCTGTGAAGCAAACAGCCATTTGCAGTAAGCCTGTGGGAAAACAACAACAACAAATCCCGAGTATACTGTAAAAAAAGACAGATTTATATAAATGATAGTAAAGCTTGGCCACGTTCTCAACACATCAAACTACCAGAAGCCCATTGTAATGACCTTACTAGTACAATCTTGACCTGAAAATAAAGTCAGTAAAATCCCGATTTTTTATTGATCTTTTTTCTCCATAATTTAAGGTTTTATTTCCTGTTTGAGGTTATACTATTAGGAAAATTCAAACTGAAGCTGGCTGAAGTAAAATCACCATAATCATCTCTGACCTGGTTTCATCTGAATGTCCTTTATAGCATCATGCAGCAGTGAGAAAATCTGAAGAACTTGTTACCGAATTTTCTATTCAACTACTTTGAACCATGTTTTCTAATAAGCCATTTTTTTATGATTTATTCCCCCCCTTTTTTATATTAGTTACTTAAAACAATGAACAATTTAAAGTTAAAAGGACACCATCTTAACATCTGAGAAAATATGAAAGCTGTTTTCTGATGTTAATGTGAAATACTAATAATGCCTCCCCCATACGCATTACTTAAAAAAGAAAAAACCTGCAACATAATTCCATGTATTAAAAACATATTAATTGTTCTCAAAAAGCCAATAATTCTCAATCTACTCGGCATTTTATGCTACCAGCTACTAACATCAAAGTCTCCAGCCAAACAGAACTCTTGATTAGACCCTGGTTGTTAGAAATGATAGATAGCCTACAGTTAAAACCATGAAAAAGGAGGTAGCTACAGTAAATTCCAAACACCTAGGAGAGTTCCAAGATGCCTGTTTAAGGAGGAGCTAAATACCTCCACTGTTACTGTAGTCATGAAATTGAAGATTTCTCAAAATGCTAAAATTGCAATTGATCTAATTCAGCTAAATCAATCTGAAAGAACAACAGAGAGATGCAAAACAATCTAATATTCTACATTTTTGTTTGTTGTATTTTTTTCCATATTTCACAATGGTTACAAATGTGTAGAAAAGCAACCTTTTCATTCTTTTTCATATTTTTTTGAAGATTTAATTTAAAATTTTAAAAAAGAAGGGAAAAACAAAGCATTTATTCTCAGAGGCATGCCGTTTAGTTCAGGCTGCATAAACAGGATCCAATGCTGCCTACTTACATTCGATGATGATAAGACAAAAGCAGTATTGCACAGTAGTCTCATCCTGAAAAGTGAGTTCCTCTTTCCTTTCAGCGATTTATCATATGGTGTGGTTCACTTGTTACGCACCATACACAGAAAGAAACCATGTTATCAAAAGAACGTGACATGGCTTTATCAGCTGACAGATTCCCATGATACTTTACATATCCATGCATTTCACTTATAAAAGGCAACAATTTCAAAACCCTGTTAGGTCTACTGATGCTTCATTTATCTGGATTTTTCAGAAGAGCAGGCAATTAAACATGCAATGAAATGAAACAGCTATATTTTATTTGCAGACCAGTCGAAACATTCTCCAAGTTCCCTTTTTTCACTGCAGTGTATGTGTGTGTGTGTGTCTTCATATCTTGCTGCTCTGGTCATGTGATCTGGCACAAAAGTTTAACAACTTTTATTCACCACTCCAGGCTGATGGATGAGCAAACAATGGCAGATCATTAAAGTTTCATTAACATTGGAATTTTTTAAAGAAAAATCACACTCACCTGAAAGGTCCAACACGAGCTATTCTCTGAAATATTTCAAGTTATAAATATTTACTGCATCTATTTTAAAAGTGTAGCTATATCTCTTCCAAATGGCATCCATACCTCAAAGTTCTCTGATTATAAGATAAATCTAAAAGTCTGTAAAGAATTTTTAAAACAGATAACTGGAGTTGTCGTTGTTGTTGCAGTGTTATATACCAGTCTCAACAACGGTGAGTGTAGTGCCAAGGTTATCTACTATAAAGCAGTACCTACCATCAGGGGGAGGCACCTCACTTCTAATTTCGGCAGAGAAATCCCTACTTTTCAACTCTTCGTTTTCGAATGCGGGAGAAAATCAGGGTGCCCTGAAAAAAATCTCGCACCAATAGCCGAGGGAAACAAATTCTAGAAGAATCTATGCCAGAGAGGCACACAAAACTAAGTTGACTTTGACTGAGAAACAAACTTAGACCCTTAAACATGGCAGTCCATTAACCTAACCATTGGACCACCATGCCTCATGGAACAGTTTAAATGTGAGAATTTTACTTAATTTTTCAAAATGCCTAATATTTAATTTGCAAATAATCATTCTGAAAACCATTCATTCTATTAACAATTAAAGAGACTTGATAAATTTAAAAATAAAAATAAATATATATATATATATATATATATATGTAATGTTCCATATGAACTTACATGTTTCTAATTGAGGAAAACTTTCTGCAACAACTTTACATGAGAACAATTTACTGCAGATGTTGTTCACTTTAGTTTTTGCTATAATTGTATCACAGCTTGAGCAGCAAAGATCCTTAATGCACTATCTCTATTAAAGTTGTGTGCAACCACAATGAGTCACTGTAGCATGTTAACATCCAAAGAACCTTTCAGTCAGTGTTTGAAGTGAGCAGAAACTCTACTAGGTGGCTACATCCTGCTTATTATGAGTCTAATGTACCATACCTGAATTACTGGCAGATCAAAAAGAGACTTAACTGTGTGTTTCTCACTCTCCGTTTCCCACCCACTTGTTTACACCTTCTCTGTCCAAGATTTGATTTAACAGTTTGTGGAAAGTGAACTGTCAAATAGTATTAACCAAGATGGCTCAGATACATGGAGCCATTAAACAGATGGGGGGCAAGCTGATCCCTGGTAAATTAGCCATCTTCCGCTCACTCACAAAAGGCATGAAAAGATGGAAAGCATCAAAGAAATCCACTTGCAAACTTACTATTATCAAATAACAGCTATTGTTGAAGTGGTGAGCTCTCCAAAATATTAGTTCATTGTTTGGTTTGGTGAGTACAAAATCTGGAATCTGCTATGGATGCTGACTGGCCACTTCAAACCAGAATGCAGCTCACTGAAGTTTTGTGAAGTATAACATCTGTATACTTCTGCCACACCACTTAACTCTAACACAAAGTCCCTTCAGCACAACCAACAACTATTTTTTACAGTCAAACACTCATGGAGTGGTTGGTATTTAGTGTGTTTTTTTAAAAAATTTATTAACAAAAATCATTTGAAGAATCATGCAGCTTCCAAAGAAACTTCATTTTGCAAGTAGCAATTATGGGCACCCGAGAAAAGATATTTTCCCAAATCAAGTAAAAAATTATGTGGATAAAGTCGAAGTCATGTGCTTGAGAAAAACAGTCAATATTAATAATATCAAATTTACAACCATGAACAAGTAAAGTCAGGCTTTATTGCTTCTTTCCTTTTTTTCACATAATATCAAAACAACCAAAAGCATTCAGATTAATAATAATTGAAACAAATACTCTGATAAGGTGTCTGGAAAAAATATTTATATTATATCAATTTTAATATATTGAATTTAAATAAATTTGCTGTTTGTCATCATAACTTGTCAACCTTCTCTGGAGTATGGTTGATAAGCATGGAAATCTTGCTCTATGTCTAACCACTGTATACCATGTTTTGTGTGTGTTAAATGAAATGCTGAGATAAAGAATATTTATTTTGAGTTATTAAAGGCACATGTGCGAAAGATAATAATTTCTTCTTGTTAAAATATCTTTAAATTTGTATTTAAAAGTGAAATACAAACCTTTTAATTCTTTCAAATTATAATTTTCAAATGTTCCATCTTTAAATATTAATATCAAGGTATGGTGTTTAGCTGTTGTTGTTTTTATAAAGATAAAGTCCAATTTCTTTAATTCCAACTTAAGAAATCCATAGAAAAAGAAGCTACGATGAAGTAAATCAAAAAATTATTGTATGTGTGCCATCATTGATAAGGAACACTGGAACACAACAAATAAATGAAGCAACCTTTTGTTTATGGACATTGTATAAATTCTGTGAAAATCGCTCTGATTTATTTTGTGTTTTTTTGCAATTTTAACTGTAAATTTCATCCTTACAAAGAAATGACTGAGTGGATTAGGAGGAGGAGAAGGATGGTACTGCAGACTGTTGCAAATCTTGATTTTTTTGGCAATTATGGAAACACAGTTTTGTTTCACAAATAAATCCCAATTTTAACTGACTTAACTCTGAGAAAATCCTAGTAGCTGTCCAAATGATGTATCAGTCCTTTATCCGTTGATCCATCGGAGATTCATCTCTAGAAACATGACAATGATGCTGTGCTGTAAAACTTGTTTGTGAAGCATCTGGTCTTAATTTGCTGCACAAACTGGCCATGTTTTTGAAATAAATATCAAAATGCTCACTTGATTGTTGGTCGTATATATTTATAAAGTAGATTAACTTTTAGACTTAAAATTAAGATGCAATGTTCTGGTCCTTTTTGTAATTAAAATCAAAGGAAATGAAGGAAAGGAAAATAATCCTTCAAAAGGCATCGCTATTAGTTATAAAATATTATAAATTTTCCAATTCAAAGTTAGTGGTTTTGTCTTACAGAAAACACATTAAAATGAACACATTTTTTCTTCCCTTTTTGTTTAGTTTTAAATCTTGAAATAGCCATAAAATCTAACTAACAAAATTTCATGTGTGTAAATATGTAGGATAATAATACGCAAACTGGAAAAGATCAGTCTTTTTTTTCATGAAACAAGTGTCGGCCATATTAAAAATAACACTGGTCAACAAAATTAAATGTATTATACTCATTATGAATGCAAACCAACTTTTTTAGACTAATTTTTCATGCTGATTTCAAAATTTCACTCCATTTGTATGCAGCACGTATCAGTTTTTCAGTAGATACATGCAAATATTTACATATTTGTATATATGAAATCATTAACGTAATAAATAAGGACATATTATTTTAAGAAAGTAAATGAGTTTATTGAGTTAAAAATCATCACTATCATTCTACAAAGAGTGAATACACAAAAAATGGGTCAGACAAAACAGACAAAGTTAGAACAACAGAGTTAGAAACATTGTGATTTGGATTTCCTGCGGTGTTCCTGATCTGGTTGATCACGGTAAAGTGTCCAGCAGTAGTCAGCCAGCATACTGTCATTCCAGAAGCCTTGGTACCGTTTCTCCATAGCACTAATGTCCTGGTTAAATCTTTCATCATGTTCATCAGACACTGCTCCAAGGTTATCTGCGAAGAAATCCAGATGGGAGTCCAAGAAGTGAACTTTCAGTGACATGCGACAACCCATTGCTGAGTAACATTTCAGAAGATTCTTGATGCCATCCTTGTAGTCCATTGCCTTCTTGTTGCCCAAGAAATTCTCACAGATCCAATTGAAAGCATTCCAGGCAGGCAGTTCCAGTTCATCCAGTGTTGTCTTGAAGTTGACATCTTTGAGTACTTCTCTAATTTGGGGTCCGACAAAGATACCCTCTTTCAACTTTGCCTGTGTGATTTTGGGAAACTTTTCTACAATATACTCAAACCCTCTGGCATTTCTCTTCCCTAGTGTCTTTACAACTGTTTCATCAGTCCAAGCTTTATGTGCAAAGGAGGCAATAGGACATTACATGGATCTACAACACATGTATTCTTGACGCTAGACAGTCCTGGCTGGTATGATGTTCTTGTCTGCCAGTTTGATTCCGAATAATGTCTGTCAGTTGCCAAACTATCCAATAGACACAAAAAACAACAGTATTTTGTGAAACCTGCCTGCATTCCCATTAACATCAGACCAATTATGACTGGACAATTTGAGATGTTGAAATACCTATTTCATCAGACAAAACTTGATTGGTTAATTTAAGATGATGAAATATTGCATCTGAACTATGCAGCAATGAATAATGTAGTCTATTTTAAAGGTATGTTTCCCATGATGTAAATGAAATACATGCATACACGTCATTAATTGGAATTTCTATAAAATGCATGAGCTAAAACCAAAAAACTTTCTCATCTTGAAAACTGTACGTGATGTCAAAAAACTAATTGTATATTTGAAATCAGCATTAAAAACTACACTAAGTACACCTTGACACATGCTTGATGAAAAATACTTGCTGACCAGTGTAATTTAAACAGTATGTGATGTGTCGCAATTTAAACATTTCCCATAATAACAGGTTTGTATTTTCATAATGAAGTATACATAGTTTGTTACATTTTTTAAAAAAAGTATTTTCCTTATACTTTGCAAAAAATTATTAAAATAAAGTTTTATCGGGTACATAAATATTCATGTTAGGCATGTGACATGGTCAGGTAAAGCTGGGTCACTATGGGAAGCTGAGCCAAGTAAGAAGTGTAATTACTGTTGTTTAATTTGTGTTTAACCCCAAAGATGTCACAACTGTTTCAAAAAAATATTTTAAATTAATCATCAAATAAAAGAATAAAGGAATAAATCCAAGCAGGTTGTTGAACTGCTCGGGTAGTAATAAGGTTACAGGTATTATATATATTGTAAATGGATATCCATAGTGGGTGTCATTAAGAGGCGGAATTTGAGGAGAGGGTTAGAACATAGTGTTGTACCCACCTTATTTTTCAATGCTACATAATAATATAATAATAATAATAATAATAATAATATTAATATAATAATAATAATAATAATAATAATTTTTAAAATTTATTTTCAGTTTGAGAGAGGGAATTTTTTTACCTTTGAACTAATAAGAATCTCGAGTTTTGTCGTATTTAGATGTTTATTTGTCGAAATAAAGTAGTCATTGGCAAGGGGATATTGCACAAGTTTTGTGCAGATCTGCTTGGTTGGTTCAAATCAAGGTGACTGACAATTCCTGAAGAAACTGCCTAGTTTACACTGGTTTATAGAATTTTCTGTTTGTGAAACACAAACACGCATAAACACATGCATACAGAATACATATCCCCTGCTATGCCTGATCATTAACATAGGCTGGGATCCAGAACACCAGCCAGGTGGAGGGGGAGATTGCATGACATCAGAAACTAAGGTCAGCAATAAAGTGCTCAGGGTTCTCCAACTTTGACCAACATGACGAACCCAGAAAGAACTCCTCATCTTTGGATATGGGAAAACAATGGAGTGCTGGGAGAAAGCCAACATAGCTGGTTGGTAAAGAAGGGCAAGAATAAACCATGCAAAACCAGGTTGGTCCCCTGCCAAATCAAACTCAAAACCGCCAACTATAGCAGTCCAGTAGTCTAGAGTATTTACATTTATCTATATGTCCAACTGTATACAAAGCAAGATTAAATCATTGCCTTCATTATCTACTTAAGAAAACTCAACAACAAAAATTGAAAAAGTAATGGCAATTCAAAACTGAAATTACTGGTGTATGTAGTGATAAGTGAATGTAAAGAACTAAGAGAAAAGGAATTACAACAAGAATAATAGAGCAGAGAAATTTTGCTCATTTAAACCTGATTGTGAATAAAGAGGAAAGTGTCTATGGACACTTTCTTTACGTATAAGAGATGAAACAGACAGCATTACTATCAATCTTTATCATAAACCTACAGTGTAGTTTTAATGATTTATTAAGGGTAGATATCTATTATCCATGTAGATATTAATCTTGAGAAGACAGGCTTTGTTAATTCTCACAGTTTATTATAGACAGAGGACCAAAGCTTAAATCTTAACACACATGGACAGCAAAAAAAATTAAATGAATATTTCAGTATTTCTTAGTTCACTTTCAGTATAAGTAAACCATCCATCCCAGGCACAGATGCTGCAAAAACAAAAATTTTGCTTCCTTTACATTAAAGATGAAGAAAAAAAGAAGAATAAAATTGCGGATTTAAGGGAAGAGGCAAATGGCAAAAGAAGTTTTATTATATCCATTCAAAATAGGTTTTAGATACTTGGCAAACAAAGATCCTTCAATCTAAAAACTGAAATCTGAACTAAATGTGGCAAATATCGGCATCATCCAAAAAAAAAAAAAGTAATTAGAACACTGACTATGCAATTTGTCTGAGAGAGAAAAATGGTCCTTAAGCTTTAAAATGTTAACCAATTATAATAGAAGTTGAAAATGAAACTTTATGTTCTACAAAGGGACATAGATAAAGTGTAGAACAAAATCTAATTTGAGCTTTCTTTGACAATCCTATAACCATTTAAGAAATAAGCTGTATTGGGATAGTAAATTTATTTAGCAATTATAGTAAGTACTGATTTAAGTACATTTTGTTAAATCAACAACCCAAGACATATCACACTGTTTACTTTGCATATTGTCAATCTTTTAAGATAAGATGTGAGAGTTAAAAACAATTTGATACATCCATGCAAGGTTTGTTTACATCTGTCTAGCAGGGAATATTTGACCCTTTTTAAATTATCACTCTTTAAATCACAAATCCATTCTGGATGACTTTAAGATATTGGTCATATCATGTATTGGTTACAAACTTCAGTTTCAGGAATCTTATATCCGAAGCCTATTTTGAATAAACATAAAACTTCTGTTTCCACCTCCCCTTCACTTTTTTCCTTAGATCTCCATAATTTTTATTCCTTCTTTTTCCCACTTTTAATGTATAGGATGCGCAATTATTCTTTTTTGTGGTATACTTGTTTTGTGTGTCTCAGTTGGTTTCCTTATGTTCACAAAAAGCAACCTAGCTTGAAATATTAATTTAATTGTACTAAGGTATTCAAATTAAATAGCATCATTTGAATGCTCCTAATATTTCTACTTTTTAATATGATTTTGTCATCTCCCCCCCCTTTATTTCAGATGTTAACTTTAGAAAATGATGGTTAAAGTGTTAAATAAATTCTAGATCAGCACTGGTCATAAATAAAGCAAAAGGACATCTTGTTCTCTTGTGAGAGACACTGGTTAGGTCCAGGCAAGGAATCCTCAGTACCAAAAAAATGTTACTTGTTTGAAAAAAGATACAGAAGCGATTTGCTAGAATAGTCAAAGATATAAACAAATTCAGTAATCGAGGAAGACAAGGAAGAAGCTCCAAATCACACGTTTATCGTTTTAGGAGAAATCGTAATGAAACATTCAGATTTTTTTCATGTAAGAAAAAAAACATCACTGATAAAAAGATTCTTCAATGCAAATGTGGTATTTGTGGAAAATGTACAAATGAACAGATGATGGGGCCGATTCATATTTTTGGAAATATTTTTTTTAGTAGTCAAATGGTAAAGTCTGGAAATCTTTAGCGAGAGGTTAATGGTTTTAAGTCTGCTACAGAAGTCTATTTGAAGACAAAGCAAGCTTTATTTTAGTTTAAAACTTCCCATGCACCAGACTATGCATGTTTGCGTGTCAGAAGATTTCTTGCATGCTATTCTGCAATTTAATAAAATAAATGAATAAAGAATGTAGCAAAAAAAATATGACTCAGTTTATTTGTTTTCTTTTTAGTAAAACTAAGGATTTTTGCCTTGTTTATAAAATCCCCTTTATTTCTTTCTCTCTTTTTTTTTTCTATTCAAATTTCTGACCAGATATTGAAACTTTCAGTCAGTCCTGGTAATAAGACACTGATGTTTCTCACTGCAATATTATTAGATGTTGTGAAAGTTTCATTAACCTGCAATCACCAAAGGGAAGAAAGCTGGTTCCAGAAAGTTTTCAGCATGACTGGAGATGTACCTTGGTGTAATCAACATGTCAGAAGGAGGTAGGTAGCAATACATCTTTTTGCAAATTACCGGCTGGCTTGTAACAGCGGAAGGAAGTGGTTAACTTAAATGTCAGGCCAAAAAGAAGAATTTGCAGCTTTTCTGGCAAGATAGATTCAAACTACATTTATCAAATCAAGCTGATTCAGCAATTTTACTAAACCTACATGGATGAGTTTACAAACCAGTGCATTCTGTGTAAATTGCATTTACAGAGCACAAGCTATAGATCTTACATTACCTTACAGTATGTATCAACAGTGGAAGAAGTTTCATTTGACTCTTAATAACAATAACAATAGGTACTTATGGAAAAATAACCATATATGTATACACACACACACACATATATATATTTATCTTATACAAAAGAATTTATTAAAAAATTTTAATTTTGAAATTTTGGGATGCAAATAATTTTGACCATGGTTGTACAAAGCTTTAATGTTTTCTTTATTTATTTTACAGCAAGAATTCTATCTCATTTAAATACAACTGATGGTTTTAGAAGGTTGTCATAGGGTTGAGTTCCAAGCGGAACAAAATTCACGTATTCTTTTTCAAACGTTAAGATTAGCTATAATAATTCGCCGAGTGGAATTGGAAGCCATTTAAAAAAAACAGAAAATCCCAAAACAAAATCTTAATTTCTTTTTGTAACCCTAACCTCGCATAATGGTTCGGCTTTTATGTCCAATCAATGCTGACTTTTAGATATCGATCTGTTCGCTCCTCACAACCAGAAACAACAGGTAAGCACTTTTTTTTTTTTAAATGCCAAATTTGTCAAAACACTGCAGTGAAAATCTTCAAAAAAGATTAGATTTAAGAAAAAGGAGGAAAAAAGGGGGGGTGGTTAGTCCCCTCTCTTTCTGCTAAATCCCTCAATATTTACTTTCATAACCCAGAGACCATTAAATTAACTCTAATTTGACTTTCGGGTTTTTTGTGAAAGCTTTGAGTATTTACAGTATTAAACAGGCCTTTCTTGTTTCGCATTTTTGCTGTGAGAATCTCTCTGAGTTGCTGATAATACCCTACAGAAATCTGTCCATCTCTCTAATTGTGTGTATATCAAGGGTTATGCTTAAATAAACAAAGCTAAATGAGTGCTTTTAGCAATGGGCGAGGAAATGTGATTCGGCAGGAATATCACATTTACATTTCCATGTAAGGTAAGCATATCAGGACGCTTTGTTCTGTACTCTCTAACAGTAGTGATACCAGCGTAGCTTGCGGCGGCAACTCTGTCTAACGTATTGTAGGAGTCATGCATCTTTCAAAGAAATCAATCCTCAGTCTCGTGCAGAAATATCTGCACCATTGTCATCCGAAGAAACTCATTAGAATTAATAATACAAAAACAAGTACAGCTTACTTGACTGGAGGCATAACCAAGCTCTAGTTTAGTTTATCATTACTCCCCTCCCCTCTCCCTTACTCACAAATAGTAGTTCTTTAATGAGTATGGAAAACAAGCAAACAGAGTTTGCCTTTATCTCCAATCATGAAAATACTTCAAAATGTGCTAATTTTTTACTCAAATATTTAATCAATAAAACTTTTGACTTCTATAGTAGCAGTGGATTTGTTAGAAATTTGGTTTTGCCAAGAAAAGCCTTTATAAATTTCTTTGGTGTAAAATTTCAGAGAAACATAATCATGAGAAAAGAAAGAGTTTGAAGAATGCAAATAGAATTTCCTGAGGCTGTTTATTTTCTCTCTTTAGACCAGATATTAATTTGTTCATTACTGAATTAGAGGATTAGTTAACTCTGCTAGTCGGTGCAGCCTATTAATCTCAGCACAAAATTAAAGCTAATTTTAAATAAGCAAAACTGAAATTCAATGACCTTGTGGTCTTTAGATACGGTATTCTTTCTTTTCCTCAGGTTGGGGGGGGTGGTGGTAGCTGGATGCCGAATACTTAATGCCTCAAATGACAAAATACAAGGTTCTTGAACAGTACTTTTTAAAACTGAGTCGCAAAAAAGATTCTCTTAAAGAAAACGGACCGAGTGCCTATTGAGGAAATGTAAAACTGTGCAGAGAGATTCCTTTTCTGCTACAAAGATGACAGAGTCAACATCAATAAAACTTACCAATATCAAAATCAGAATCTTAAATTACTAATTTTTTTCTCCTTTTATTTTTATTTCAAGGAGTTACACAAGTGCTTCATTACTTAAAATATTCTAAGTTAAAAGCAGAGCCACTTGAATAAACAGAGGAAAATGGAGAAAGATGAAACGGTAAATGTGTCCTTATTTTGAAATTCTTGCGACAGTTAATGGTTTTTTTTTACTCAGTACTGAATTTTTCAATCTATTTGAAAACATGAAAGTCTGATTTTAATTGAAATCTGACACTTTGTGGTCAGTTCTATAATCTAAACAACGAAAAGAAAAAGGAAATATTCAGATAAAATAGTTTTGCTAAAAATGTTTATCAAACATACTTTAAACTGTTTAAAGCAAAAAATGTGGTATATCAGATGATTATATCAGGTTGTTACAAAAGTTGTGTTCATTTTTTTACTGCAACAACGAGAATTCCTATCCTTGCTGAACATGAAGTTTATTAATCAAAGTAAGTTCCATTACAATCAGTACACTTCTGCCAACAATTTACAAGTGTGTTTATACCATTTTGAAAAAAATCTGGATTTCTGGAGTCGATGAACTGTTGGAAGGCAGGTTAAATTGCTGCTCGTTTGGAGAAAGATATCATATGGAGGAAGCAGTCAAGGTGTTTGAAAATGTGGTGGTCTGTGGGAGAAGGGTTTGGTGAATAGGCTGGGTGATGGAGAACTTCGTACCCAAACGTGTTCAGTTTCTGAAGAGTCATGAGGATGAACATTGTCATGGAGCAGGATTGGGCCTCTTCAATTCACCAATGCCAGCTGTTGTTGGGAGAGTTTCTGATGAAAAACATTTTATTCATGACAGTACCTTTCAGCTGTGATGCTTTCACCAAGTGTTGTTTCTTATGACAAGCAAAGAGCAGATCTTCAATCGATGATTTTGTTGTTGTTCATTCAAATCGTGAGACACCCACTTGTTAGGCTTTTTCACCTTGCCGATATGTCAAGATGCCAGGAAACAGTTGCAGTGCTTATGTCAAGCTCTCCAGCAATTTCTCGCACTGTTTTACTTGGATTGGCTTCAACCGAGGTTTTCAGACGGTCGTCATCACAGCTGGAAGGACATACGCTACATTACCTTATCTTTGAGGCTCACATCTCCTGATTGAAACTTTGCAAACCATCGTTGTACTGCGCACTCATTTGCTGTGTCCTCGACCCATATTTGCTTAACCTGGTGAGTCGCCTCGCTCGCTTTGTGGCCTGGTGGGAACTCGTGAAGCAAAATGGCATGAAAAACTTTCCTATCCATGCTTCACTCAGAACCCTGAAACAAATATCTATTTTATGATTTTTAAAAAGGTAGGTTTTGCATAATGTATGCCAAAGTACACACTACAAAACGATATTTAACTTATCTACATACACCTTCACAAGCGTGCACAGAATGAACCCCTAATTAACATAATATAAAAACCGACAAAACTTTTGTAACAACCTAACAGATTCATATGCATAGATGACTTTATGTACACAATTATGATTATATTAAATTTTTAAAATATTAAAATTTTGAAAAAAATAAGAAACATAAACTGCAATCAATCAGGGCATAATTAAAATAGCTTTTTTTAAAATTCCAACATCAGTATTCATTATCAACCTATAAAAACTAAAAAAAAAAAAAAAGAGTCCTGTAAATATCAAGTGGTTTAATAAACCCGAATCCTCATGACCTGATTGATGGGTCTCAATGGGGAACTACCCCAAATCTGGTTAGCTCTCATACTGAAGCTAAATAAAATATACAGAAATACTTTTGAGATGGTTCTAATTAACTGAAGTAAAATAGTAGGTACCTAAAAAATGTGTTGAAATATATATCAGCATAATCTGTTAAAAATGCGTTTGGAGCAAGACTTCTTGTTAAGCATTTTACACAGATTAAAGTCTGCAGGTTTGAGGGTGAACCAGACATCATTAATAGTAGTTCAATAGCTTTGAATATGGTAAGAAACTGAGTGAATGAAGAGATTTTATACGCCTAGTAAACAAAAATGAAGATGAAATTTTATTTAAAGAATAAATGAACAAAAATGATATTTCATAAGTCAGTTGGTGAACATACAAGCAATTATCTCTTTAACAAACAGCAACAACTATAGAACAATTTTATTTAGCTGATTATCAAGATTTTTTTTTTTTTAATGTTTATCGCTTCTAAATTTAAATCATTTTTCAAGATAAGTGAAATTTGTTTTGCTTTTATTACAACGAATTCTTTAAGCAGCTTTCTTTTCTTATTATTTCTGCTGTGCAACCATTCAAAATTGCTTTTCAAGTATATTACCTGAAGGGAGGGAACTCTTCGTGAATTTACAATCGCACCAACCATCGCGCTGCTTGCTCTAACACCACCATCAGATACAAATGATCTTTTTTCTTGTTCATTTCTTTCTGCTTCGTTTCTGTCTCTGAGTACCAGAAACACGTCTGCTAATTGGACATTTTAAACAAAGTAAAACAGCCCGACATCATGAGGTTCAAATTACTCTATCTTTCTCATGCTACAAAACTGAATAAAAAATTTGCCCGACTTTTATTTACTCCATGTAACATCTGCAATAATCTCCCCCTACATTTGTTCACGCAAACTTTGCCTTTCGAATTAAAGCAACAAAGCTTTCTTTTTACAAAAATATTTTTCTCACCAAGTTAACTTCCTGATCTTTCATCAACATGTTCTATCTTATTTTTTTAATGTTCTGATGCCAGGTACCAGACAAAACCCAATCTGGACAGGTGTGTGGTCCCATTAGCAGACACATTCTGATAGTTTAGACTTTATACGATGCCAAATTTCAAACTTTCATCTACTTATTCACACACACACACTGTTTATTTTTTTCATCTACAGCTGAGTATTTCTCTGTAAATAATACAAAAAATGTGAACAACAATGAACAAAAAGAAAAAGAAGTAACTTATGTTTCATTTTATTTTGTACACACAAAAAAAAAAAAAATCTGAAGGTGTTTTCATATGTAATATAAACGTTCAAATAAAACCCAGCTAACTAAATAACATCTCAGTAATGCTCTACCTGAACATCACCAATGGAAGCTACTCACAACACCTGCTAGAACATTTTCTGATTAGTACTGGGAGAAAACCAGTATCCAAAAGAAACTCGCGTATACTGGCTGGCCCAGAAAACCACGTTCCTGACCTGAAAACAAACATGGCTTGGACTCCAGTGCCCAGCAATGGTCACCAATAAATGAGAAATGATCACGCTACATTGTCCATTAAAACTTTTGCATGTAAACATTCCAATGAATACCTGTATCTCTGCTAGTATCCCCCAGTTATCCCTGATATCCAAACAGTGAAAACCCAACTGGTGAAAGAGACCACGGAATAAATTCCTATTTACCAGAAACAGCAGGCTGTGGCAAGAAAACCTTGAAAATAAGTTCAATGGAAAAGAGAAACCAAGTGAAAATGTACATATAACTGTCATTTTGGTTTGTGTGCCAACCCTTATTTATTCATATATTCAGTGATGGCCATAACTGTGTGGGCTTATCAATGAAATATTTCATGAAGCCTGAAATAAAGCATTTTGATGAAAATGGTTTATGTGAGAAAAGTGAAAACAAACTTTTTAAATGCGTAGATTCTCTAACATTATATATTGTTATACATGTCGCTATATGCACCAATAAACTGATTTATATTTTAGATATAGGCTATTTCCTTAGTGAGTCCCCAATTATAAATGCCAGTGTATATTTATTTCAACAGAACAAAATTAATAGTCAGTTCCTTGAGGTTACACTTCTAAAGGATACTAAAAGGCCTTTAAGTGAGAATAAAAAAATCATAAGTGACGAGAAACTGAGCTTTCGCTGACTTAATATAAACTACTGCACCATTAACATAATGCAGGTGAGCCAAACCTTTTTATAGGCATAAGCCACACTTTTAGACAAAGAGAGAGCCACAACAATAACGTGCTATCCTTGTATTTATAAAAGAAAGTATAATAAAGACAAAAGTCAAGATATTACAAAGGGCCAAAGTATTTTCATTCAAAAAGTTAAGTAATTATGATTAAAAATTAAAGTAGATCAAGTTAATGATGAAAAAATATAGAGAGAAGTGTAGTTGCAGTGATTTTGCTTCAAATGCACATTTTTGGTAAAATGTTGGTGCCATTCAGTTTGAACACTTATAATTTGATTGGAAATTTCATTTATGACAGCAGCAGTGAATAGATCACCCATGAATCTGGTCACCAGTTTGACATGGCTGAAATCAGAGAATCTTTTATCAAAGCCTTTGAAATAATAACAAGATTTTGAACAAAAATATCCCCGTCAATATTTATTCCTTAGGGAAATGATGAAATAAGTTTGTTTGTTTGGAAATGTGCCATCCATGGCACTCACTGACCCAATCATGTCTGTTATAGATTTTCTTTCACCTTGCAGTTCCAAATTAAGTTCAAAAAAAGGCAAATCAGTAAGCCACAAACCTATTTCTGGAAGAAGATTCTGAAATTTTTTCAACACTTTTCCTTAGCTGAGCCATCATACTTCAGCGTAAAAAGACAGATAACTATACTGTGTGTTGACTTCAAGAGTCTTGTACAGATGGAGTTGACTATTTTCAGAACTTCCATGATGTGTCGACAATAAATAACTTTTGTACATAAAACCTTCTGGTGGATTATACAGTAATAACTGAGGAACTCCAGGAATCTTGGATCATTCCTACAAAGTGCAGTAAATACAATATTACTGCCAATTATGGTTTGTACACCATCTGTTGTTATGGCAACAAGTTTTTGCAATGGAACATCCGTTTGAAATAGGCATTGACTTGAAGCATTCAAAAATTATTGTCCTAGAGTTTGTCCTCTGATTGGCACTATTCTTAACAATTCTGCTTCAAAACTTCCACCAGTGAACATCATTTATCAGAATATAAGAATCTAGATATATCAAAAACATCCATAGATATGTCCACTGGAAACTTATAGATGTATTCCATTTAAAATCATTTTTTCATATTTTCTTCAATGTCCCTCACATCCCATATTCTCCTGCCTTGTGTGTTCTGTGAAAGCTAAACGTCTTCAACTATTAAGAATTTGTTTTGTTTTTAAAGTCACCGAATAAAGTGTTTGCCACTTCCAGCAAACAATCTTTCAATATTTCTCCGATGCCAAATGACTTTTTTTCTTCACAAAATCCTTTAAATAACCACATTTCATTTTTTCCTTTTAATTTAAAAATACATTTAAAAAAAAAAAAAACATATGCAAAGGCTGTTATACTGAAATTTAATTTTTCACAATATAAAACCAAACTAAACAAAAACAAATGAAGATGCACAGTGTTACAGCTAGGTTTTCAAACGGGCATGGTAAATATTATAAAACAGGGCACATCGCGTGCAGTCACGGTGCGGAAGCATGGTATTGTGGGCACATTTATTTGCATTAATGACAAGACAAATTTGATAAATAGCAGTTTAATACTAGTATGATGTAGGTGTTAAGTGAAGTATTACTAACTTATGCAATCATACAAACCTACAAGTTCACATTTATTTGCAACAAAGTCAATGCGTGTATATATACATTTACAAGTTCTCATAATATAATGAAATGCAATAGCTTTAATTGACGACCTTGAATTAGGCTAGATTGTATGTTAAAACGTTGAAGAAAAATACTCTTAAGACTGCCGCTCTTTTGTTAGGTCTTTTGTGTACTCGTGCTATGCTTCGAAGCGTAAACTAAATGGCATATAATGCGCACGCGCACAAGTTACAACTCCGCAGAGCAGCTGGAAAATTCCCGCCAGGGGACGCTCAAAAAGTTCTGCATGCGGCGGTTGTATACCTGTACAAAAAGGAAAATCGGGCTTTGTGTTTTGCACCATTTGGGGCATGGCATTGTAAATTTAGGGCATGTCATTGTACAAAGAGGCATGGCGCTGTAGACCAGAGGCATGGCGTGGCGCCATGCTAAAAAGGGCTAGCTGGAACTCTGATACAAGTATGGTGGTTAACAAAAAACACTGCAAAGAGATAAATAGAGTAAACATTTTCAAACAATGGCTTATGGCTTTTTCTGCTGGTGACTAAACACCAAAGAGGCTGATCAGGACTTATTAATTTAGTTTATTTGGCATCAGAAAGGTCACTTAATCACTTCCCATGCAAAACACCCAAAACTGCATCATTTGATGGATGGATGTGCAAGCCACCCAAAAAGATTTGAGTATTGACTAATCATTTAATAATGCAGAATGCTGGTCCACATTAACATTTCCTCTGTGTATAGTTAGTTAATTTTATTTTTCCTGCAAAACTGACTTTACCAATTAAGCTTCTTGTGTGAACATCTGGCATTGCCTTGTCAATTCATTTACTAGCTACATGATGGAATCCATACTGAATCCTTTCTTTCTAGTGATATGGTGATCTCCAGTGTACATACTTTGGATTTCTCATCATTGTGCTAGTTGGACAGTGATGGAAAGACATCAAGGAATGCATCTGAGGTGGAGAATGATGAAAATGATGGGAATGAGATCATTGAGTAGAGTTTGAGTCATTTGTAGCAGATCAATGTGTCAATATTTTTGCAATCCATTGGTGGAGATTGATTTCTCTGATGATGTGGACACTGGATTTCTTCTATGAAGTGATACTAGAAGATTTCTTCCACCATATGGATGAGGACACCAACAACTATGCCACACAAACCCAGAAAGTGACAAGCAAAGCTGACAACAGTGTTTGTAGCAGTAAACTTAACTATGGATCTCTATTCTATGCTATTCATTGAGGATTATGATCTGAGGATGTCAAAGTGTCACAGATTTATCAAAAGTAGTAATACTGATGAGATTCAAAAAATTGAATCAGTATTTGTACCTCTGTGACAGACAGCAGTCAAGCACTTGCCTCTGATGATTCTGACAGACCACCTCTGCAAAGTCAGTCTCCCTCCTTGATGTGGCCACCTGGAACTTTCAAGCCATGTACCAACCACACAACCAGGTAGGCACTGATGAGGCTATAGTAGGTTTTAAGGAAAGGTGTCACATGAAGCAGTATCTCCAAATCCAACAAATTGAGTATGGCCTGAAAGCATGCATGCTTAACTTGGGCTATTAAACAAGAAAGACCTAGTATCAACATCAGTAAAGATTAGATGCAAAATCTTTCAAAAACACATGAGATAATTGATTTCCACCACTATTTTGACAACAACTTCAGTTTTCTTGAATCGATGGAAACATTCAGCGAAAGATTCTGGTTTTCTTGCCAACATCCACAAACACCACCAGCTGTATCAAGGAAAGAGCAAGATGTGACAGAAAGATAAATTTCCCGGCAATCAAGTGACATGATAAGCAAGATGTTGCACTACTGAGTAACTACTACAAACCTGAGTAAGTCATCATCCAAAAGAAATCAAAAAGTACCATTACACCAACCAAAGTCCCCTGCCTGCTATGAATCAAGCTGTACATCCAGTACAGGGGCTAGGTGAATGTCGCAGATCAGCACAGATCATATTAACCTCTGGGAATAAATGATATGAAGTACTGAATGTACCTTGGATGGTTTGTGTTCAACATAGTCATTGCCAAATGCTTTTGTACTGTATCTGAATCCCCACAAAGCCAGAAGCAGGTCCAAAGAGAAACAGACACTTACACCCGAAGACTACTGGTTGGACACTGAGGAGTGTTTGTGGATGGCTTCTGCTCTTGGAAATAGAAGGAAACCAGGTGCATTGTGACAACCAAGACCACCTCACATGGCAAGGATAGAGGGGAGGAAGGTCTGTGTGGGTACGCTCCAAAAATGGTCACAAAATCCTTCATGTCACAAACTGGAGACCACCTTTCACTCCAAGCTCTGTACTATTTCCTTCAGCGGGTTGGAATATTCCACAACCATGTGAACTAACAGTAACTACAACAATGACTTAATATTTCTTGGGAGAGAGAAATTTATTTTACATTTTTTTTAACTTTCTGCACCATAAATTGAATTTTCCTTTTGTTTTCTGGACAGTTTCTTTTCATCTGAATTACTGAACTAACTGTGCTAAGTAATTTGAGCTATATCAGTCATTCCATGACTTCTTAATACCTTTTTTAAAATAATTTCAATCAGGTAGATGCATTTTGAGTAACTATCTTGGAATCTATCTGCATGTTTGTGCATGTAAAATATTGCATTTCCTGAATAAGAAAGAGTTAAAAACAGAATTTAACCAACAAAGATGCTACTTTGAAGTAACAGACTTAAACTACCTTGGTAGGTCTGTCAGCAAACTGGGAGAATAAAAAAGTGAAAGATGTTGATCAGCTGACAGATCTTATAGCCTATTCCAAATTTGGAAATATTTTGTTAAGTATGCATTATCTAGTGTTAAAGTGATTGACAGATTTATTTCTATTTACCACCCAACTAACCAATGCTTTTTTAATCACTATACGAGGCAAACAAAAGAAATAGGACAAAGTATAAAGACTTGTGCCAAGAAATCTAAATGTCACTTTCCCTAATACAAGTAGGTGCCAGAGGACTATCGGGAAGCTTGGTAGGAAAACACTAGAAAACATTGATTTCTCATATAGACAGTGCAAAGTAGCATCAAATCTCCTGAGCAAGTGTGCTGAAAGAGGATCAAAATGGCTATGGCTTAGAAGTTCATACAAAGAGTAGAGAATAGCAAAGCCAATGTACAGTGAAAAACTGACCACTCTGCTAGGCCAAGAGTCCAAAGGGTCTTGTGAATGATAGGCTAAACAAAACCTGTTGAAGGATAGCACATAACTATGGAGTCTATCACAAGACAATGAGTGTGCCTGGAAGTCAAATGCTTTTGTAACGAATATACTGCACATATCAGTACATTTTTCTACTCCCTTTAAAAGAAAATAAGACTTTTAAGAAATAGTTTACTTATTGCTTATTTGTTTTCCTATAAATATGTAACACTATCCAAAAGAAGAGTCTGCATAGCTATAACAAACATGTTATATACAATATATAGGTTTGGACTCTATACACTGGTGAGATACTCTCTTTGTGAAGAGGAGTTATCAATGAAGCATATCTATCTACCAGTGCAGAAACTCAAACAACAAACACTCCAAGAAAATCTGGATGATCACAAACAAAGACTTGGCTAATATTTTGCTTGAGAAAAATCAAAGAACATAGCAGGGATATCCACCTACACTGACAGTAATAGCAACAGAAATCATCAATCATTTTTAAAATTTTGGTCTTCTATGAGCCATAGTTTTCTTAATAATGTAGTGTAGTATTCCACTATTTTATTTTAAAAAAACATGGTAAATGGGTTAATACATAGCTACTCTATATGTTTGTTTCCCCTAAAATATTTTCTGCTGTTTAAGTTTTACTATATTATTTCATATAACCTCAAGCATTCATTTATTTTGCTGTTCATTATAAGATAAAGGAAAAAAAAGTTTTTCTTTTCTTCTTTACAAAAAAAGAAAGCTCATTTTGATAAACTTCTTTTTCTTTCTTTCTTTCTTTCATTGGTAATTTCTTAACAAATCCAACGAGTTTTTCCATAGGTGTCAGATCATGATATTACAGCCAAAAACATCTACAATCTCGCTGGCTCACAGACATTATCAGATGTAATGAGCTGGAAGGAATCATATAATCAGCTTACTATTCCCCTATTTGTGGGCAGATGATGTCCTTAGCCACATCCAAGTCGTCGGCGCAGAGCGAAACACTTAGACTTTGTACTCATTTTTTTTTTTGGGATGAATATTCTTGTCACGTCTCTCCATTCAGAAGTATTATGTTAGAACTAAACACTCTCCTGTCAAAACGACAAAGAAAAGAAAGGAAAGGAAAGATAAATATAAATGAAATGAATACTGCTAGAATGAAGAGAGCTGTTTCATTGCCTCACTCAAATCGATTCCACTATTATCTGAGATGCAAATGGTAATTGCCTGGTTTAGTTTTAATGCAAATCTAATAGCTAAACTTGTTGCCAGTTCAATGCCGTCTTATTTGATGATCTCTTGATAACTCTACACCAAATGAAAGTACCAACAAGAATCAGAGGAACCAGCTCATTTTGTCAACACCACCCCACCCACCCAAATCAAATTTTGTTTGCAACATGCACAAACAGTGAGTGTAAAACCAGTTCTCTATTATATAATTCAATTCTTGTCAATTTTCAAAAACAACTGCCATCCATAAACTTGACAACAAACTGATGCTTCATGTGAATTATACTGGCAGCCACAATTATTGCAGCATCACTTTGTTTTTAAACAAAATACTGAGTGTTTATCGTGTGCAATGTATTTTAACAATTAAGCCTAAATTTAATATTTATAGGGATACCGTACCAAAATTCCTGCACTTGTCAGTTCTTTTGAAAAAAGCAGTAAAACTGAATAAAAGGATTTAACTGTTTTGCTGCTGCTGCTGCTGCTGCAGGCCCAGCCTGCCGAACTTGTTGTAAAACGGACACTTTGATTAGTTAGTAGCAATTTTTACAGTGTAATATGATGTAGAAAACTACTGCTTTTATTTGATATACATTGAGAAAACGTAGCAGCAAAATAGTTAATTAATGGCATATGTGGGAAATTATTTCTAAAAATAATACAATTATGCGATGAAATAGCAGTAACAAAGAAAAACACTACACGTGATTTCCTTTTAACTTTATCCTGTACTTCAGGTGCAGCCAGGGGCATAAATCATTATGGAATGAACACGTGTTACTCTACACATTTTGGCCAGAAGAGGGTAACATATCTTATGTCTCCCCACTTTATAATGTAGCATCTTGTTATTTCTATTGTTGAAATTTGTGACCTGGAATTTATTTTCTAAAGTAAAAAATAAAAAATTCTGTCAGCTTTTCGGCCAAACTGCACTTATTATCTCAAATGCTTTATGCTCAAGATAATGTTCATTGTAATGTTTATGTATTTCATGGGCACAAATCATTAGGGGACAAACAATAAACTATATGTCCACCACACTTATTTTGCCATTCATTATTTTTATTTGATATGTATAAGACATGAGAATTTATTTCAGAAAAGTATTTACGTGAAGCTCACCTGGCATTGTTACTTAGCAATCAGCTTAGGCATGGATGCAAGTGGGGAGGGGAGATTTATAGGGCCAGTCAACCTCCCTAAAATAGTTTTAAACACCTGTGTTTCAATGTGCGTGATATACATATATGCATATACTTGTCTTTCTTGTTTATTTCATATTTTCATTAATTTTTTTTAAAATTAATTAATATTTTAGATTTTTAAAATCCTTTTAGATACAAATATATGCACATTCACATGTAATTATAGCAGACTGATCAAACACACAATCCAGTGTTATGGTATAGCCAATCCTTTGGATCATGGTTGTTAATCAGCCACTTCGGCGGCGTTGTGAAAGAGTAGCTATCCAATCATCTGGGGCCTTTGCAGGTGCCCTTGTTTGTTTGTTGTTTACAAAAAACAAAGAACAGAAGAACACAAGGGAATAAATTAAAATGTGCATTAGAGAGACAATGGCAGCATGAAGACTCCATCCATGTCCATGGTCCAAAAAGAACGTTGGCTCACCACAAAACAAAAGAGACTGAAGAAATCACTGGGAATACGTGCAATTTTAAAGTTATTCTTCTTATCTTCCTACAGCAAATGAAGACAGATTTTCAGTACTTTGAAGGCAAAAAAAAAATGAAGCACCAACTATGAAAAATGAACAATTAAACAGATTAGCTTCATTACACTTAGATACAAACATTAAAGTGGAGACAAGAAATAACTGACCGATTTGTTAAAATAAAATCAAGAAAGATTCCTTTTATTTCAAAGAGAAAATTTGTTGTTGACAATAATAATAATAATAATAATAATAATAATAATAATAATAATAATAATAATAATAATAATAATAATACATTTTATTAAATAAAAAACAATTAGAATTTTAATGAAAAACTTATTTTGTATTTTTGTAATGAGCCCTTAATAAAGTGCTCCCCCCTAAAATTCTGTTCTAGATCTGCTTAGGGATCAGTCTGATCCCCAGGAAGCTAATAAGCTAACAGTACAAAGGGAATTACTAACAACCCATAGCAAGAGACCCTCCAGAGGCAAAGTTTTAAATGATCTTTAATTAAAAAATGCAACCTGTTTACTGAACTAAGTAGGTATCCCTTTATATTTTATGGATTTACTGCAGTACATTTACTGATATAATACAAAGACTGATAATTTATTTTAAATATCTTTAAATAAAATGCCATGCTAATCAGCGTAGTTAAAAAACCTCGGTGTTTCACACAATTTTATCTAATTTTAACTGAGAAATAAGTGGAGGGGAAAATGAAACAAGAGTCCAGATCATATGTTGGTCAGGCCTGGTTTGATTTACATGGGTGACATGTTACATATAATGTGCAGATTTACATGTTATAGTGATGGATGGGACTTGTTAATATCAACTTTAAATCCTTCATCTTCATCCATGACAACATTGGATGTTGCTCCAAAAAAAGTTGTGAAAATGAAAAAAAACTACTCTGTTGGGACTATTCCTGTGCGATTACTGTCTATCTAAACCTTAAGGTTCCAAAAGTGGTTATTAAGCATCTTTGGCTGCATTTTGATTCTGGGCTTGGTGCAGCTTTGTGGTATGTGTGTGCAGATGCATTGTATCATTAACTGATTGGCTTGGTTAGACATGCTAAGGATGTATTTGACTCTACAGGACTTAGGAACTTGAAGAAAGGTCCTGAGAAATTTAAAAGCCACAAGAAATCTCAGGTTCAATGATTAACATCAAGTGACATTAGTAAAGAACAACCAGGTATAAATATAAAGCTCCAGAATCAGCAACAACCAAAGTAACTATATGCACAAAGGGAAATTCTGAACATTTTTGGCACACAAGGGGCCCTGCAATTAAAGGAAAGGAAGCAAAAAGGAAATTTTTAGAAATTACTGAAACTATCAGCTGATGACAATGATAACCTAGAAACCTGGCACTCTCTTAGAAGTCAGGCTTTACAATTGGGCAGATACAAAACCAGATATTTAAATTATTGAGCACGGCTGTTCTGCAGTGCATTTGCAGAAAAGTTAATTAAATGTCCATGTAGGTTGGCACAATTATGGATGGAACTCAGGATATTCAGGGAGACAAGCAGGATTCTTCTATCTGTGTGATATATATATAACCGAAAGTCTGAACTTTTACTTTACCAAGTGTCGTTGACAATAGAAAAATTATTGTGAAATGATAAGATGCACTAATAAGACTGCAACTACCCTCACTTAACTAAGCTCACAGACATACAGTGGAGAAAACAATATGGTAGGGAAATAGCATAGCTGCGAGGCCTCAATTTTTAAAAAATTTCAGTCATCAGCAACTTAATTGCACTGTGATGTTCGCATCTCATCTGATCACATCAAAGACTGTACAAGCCATTTCATAAAATCTGGAAAGTCAATGAATTTTGTTTTTGTTTTTAACAAGAAAAAAAAAAACAATACAAATTTAATAAAAATGAACATTTAAACATTTGTGTGTGTGTGTGTGTGTGTGATAAGTTAACCAATATTTTATTTACAAAATTTGGCAGGTCAGGAGATAGACATGTTATCAAACAAAATATATGCACAAATATGGTAGTGGAAGCCATGTTTGTTGTTGACTTTTTTTTTTTTTTTTAAAGAGCTACATGTCTGATAGAAGATTCACAATTTTCTTAACCCCTGACCTTCTATAAATAAAAAGGAAATAAGAATGGTACAGACATTAGTCAAATCAGCAGAGGTTCTCCTGACGAGAACAGATTTCAAAAATGGTTTTGTCTCATTTCATCTAAAGAGATTTGAAATAATGGAAACATGGGTTAATGGTGAGAGGTCTTGAGGCCTCAGCAGGATTATGGCCATTCTATGGGTTCTCTTCATCTTATAACAAAGACTTTTCAATATAATGCTGCTGCTGCTTTGTTCTTTAAAGATGGACATTATGGTAGAGATGCATTTCTGGCAACATGCAAATGAGGGATATGCTCTGATGCGTGGTTGTGGTGGGGGATTGAGGCCTCTTGGGAGCTGGCAGATCTGTGCGGTTTATGCGTCTCTGGTTGGGCTCTCTTCATCATTGATACTAGACCAAAACTCATTTTCACTTATAAGCTGACATGGATTTGTACTGTTTCCCACATCCTGCATGCTGTTCTGCGCATGAGGCTGGCGTTTTGACCCAAAGCACTGGAAGCCGACCATGCTGCAGGGGCTCGGGACTGACTCAGGATGTCTGCTGGTGTATGCCGTCTTGGCATAACATGGTGATATTCTGTACTTAACAGATTTGGGTCAGGAATACTTGGAGATAGCATGAGAACATTCTGTGATGGCAGAATAGAAATGGATCAAAGTGCTGGGGCTAAAAGATTGGACTGACTCATATCATGCATTCATTCTAGGACCAAATTAAAATTTTCTAACCAGTAAGAGGGTTAAAGATCATGTGCTTTGTAAACTAGTTTCACAGAGCTAACAATTTATATCCAGTAATAGCAAAATCCTGAACAGCAGGACCGGAACTCTTCATTGAAACTAGATAGTATACCCCCACATCACAGCAGCTGGAAAATGATATAGAAAAGTTGAAATGCTTTTAAGAGAATCATCACACAGTAACCAAAATGACAGTGCCAAAGAACCTGTACCCAGGGATGCAAGCAGAAAGTACAACACACATCTGAAAAGAAACAAAAGTCTTAAATCCTCAATACTAAATGTTGATGACAATGCTGCTAAAAGTTTATTAACTTGGGAACAAAAGCATGAGAAATGTACCGAAAATTAGAATAGTCTTTATTTAAGTTTTAAACCTTCCTTCCACTGTGACTTTGTATATTTCTATTTAAATCCATGTACACAAAAACTAATATTACTTTTATGCAAAGCATTCAGACATAAAACAAAACTGACTCCATTGTATAGGATATGAAATGATGTTTAAGAATGAGGGTAGAATTAACAATATTGATGTGAAAATTTTATTATAGTAATAATGTAAACAAAATAAAACTATAAAGGTTAGTTTCAAAGGTTTCAAAATATAAATGTATTTACCAATGTTACCCACACAGAAAGACAAACATATTGCAGTCAGCCAGCTTCTTAAAAGAAAAGATCAATCCATCTTTTAAAAAATTATATACATTTTTACATATTTTTTTCAATGAAGTGCAAATGAATTAAAATAATTCAAATTTACCTTTAAAAGGAAAAAAAAATATTACCTTCCACACTTAATATTTAAACCTCACTTATGAGAGATTACATACCACAGTTAATATTCAAACACCAATTTTAAAAGATTACTCTGCAATTAGTATTGTATGCATTGGTAGATTGTTGTAGTTTCTGAAAATTTCAATATCATTGGAGAAGAAAGTGTTCAAAATAGGAAAATGTAAGATTAATAATGATATTATTCTATGATGAATTCTATAAATGCAAAAACGAAAATTGTGAAAGAAACCTTGCACTACCCATGTTCAATGGTTTCCAACCAGGTCAAAAAGCCTAATCAATGGAGGCAGAGATTAAGCTACATATAATATTATTAGTTAATTGATTTTGTTAAATTAAATTAATAAATCAAATATCCTGTTATGCTAAGGAACATGATTAATCATGTATTTTAATTGGTTATTTTTCATAATACTTGATAAAAAATCCGAGAACTTTATTTTAATTTTGAATTAATGTAAATTAGATATCTGAACGAATGAAGTAAGAATAATAATGATGCTAATTATCCATTAACAGAGAAACAAAAACTGAGCACACACACCCAGACTAAAATAAATGATAATTGTATCCAATGGAAAGCATATCTTTAAGAGGAAAATAGCTCAGAAAATTTTAGTAAAGTAAGATGCCTATTAACCAGCAGCAAAGGGAGGGAAAAAATAAAGATTAAATTTGATGATGGTTTGAGTGGTAAATATCTTGGCATGACTCATGGCCAAAATTGTTTTCCTGAAATAGTGTGAAAGAAATTGTCAGATAGTCATTGACTGTGCGACATGGGACCAGTTTTACATAGCAGGCAATCTGATACACACCTGTGGAACTGATTTACGCAACCTGCATCGCATTTAGCAAGGTAATCTCATCAGCGAAGCTTTCCAGAAGCCAGCATACATCTAGATGTTCCTCTTCACCTCTGATTAGTGAGAAGGAAGATTTAATGCAAAAGTGCGGGCAAATTTATCTTTGGCGAACAAATGTCGGAGAAATGATTAGCTTAATGCCATCCACTGGTTATTTTATGTTGATCGCTAAAGACAGAAATTCTTGGTGCAAATTGAGCTGAAGCAATTCCTAGTATTGATGCAAGGGACTTTGAATCACTTGTTTTATGAGGTTGAAAAATAAAAATAAAAACCATCCAAATCTACAGAAACATTCTTGGAATCACTTAGATATTGGTTTTTATGGGTGTTAGAGGTAATCTAAAGCTGGTGAAATGTCTGCATCAACACTGCCAGGGTAACAGGATAGCTTGTGTTAGAACCTTTGAAACCAATTCACTTGACACTTGTGACTACAGCCATGTCTCTGAGAAAAATTCATTAAAATGTGTACATATATATGTCACTAACAAAATATCAAGTTAATTCCACGGATCATGATTAGCATTGCATTGTGTGTGCTTCAGTGGGTGGATGGAATGACTCCACCTGGGAAAATATTACAGTAACAATCTGGAACAAAATGCATTTTCAGAGAACTTAAAACATCTTCACACACCAGAATGATGAGATAGTCACACTAGACTTAAAGTATGCAAAAAAATAGAATAATTTGAAACTGAAACATCACTTAATTACAACCAAAACTAATTATAAATGTTTTCCAAACACAAAAATATAATTTAAAAGTTTAATTAAAAGATTTTATATTCATTCAAAAATCTTTGTGTCCACCATGAAATATTATGGTATATTTACCATATTTATATGAATTTATAGCTTAATTCTATTTCTTATAGCATTCAAGCAATTTTTTTTCTCCTTTATAGATGTAGTTGATATTTCATGGACATTCTTTCTTAAACTACAATGATTAATGAACAGTTCCCCCAACAGCTAAGTAACTGAGTCTTGCTGAGTCTGGTATCAAATTGGTTATAAAGATGTGATATGTAATACGTGTTTAAAAGAATGCTGTTAAATTGTAATTCTTTAGTCTACCAATGTTTCCTACAGTACTGAATTAAACTGCAATATAATAATAACAAATTATTTCTAAAGTACCAAATGTAGGTTTTCTTTAGGAAATAGGCTGCTACATGTTCTGATTATGAATGGGTATCTGTCTCACATCGTCTCTGCATATTAACATCTTCTGTTTATATAGAAGATTTAAGCAACTTTTACACCAACAAAAGATTTTCATGACAAAGTTGACAATTTGTCAGTTGCTATAATTTCTCAGTCTCCTTTCTTGGCCAAAATGATTTTATGTAAATCAGAGCCACATCTAGATTACCTTACTCAGTTCTCATACCAAATAAATTTACAAGCTATGGTAAGCTTATCTATGCATTGTGCTATCTTTGTTTTCATTTTTTTCCACTAGCTAACCTTAACAGGTGCAAATCATGGCCCCTTGCTTCTTCCTCCATCTCAGTGTTGTTCAAAACTCTCCAAGACACTTTTCATACATTGATCTTCTTGTGCTTCCTTTAATTAGTTAATCCACAACATATGATCCAAGTTTTCTTTCATTCAGTGTGCGCAGTCTTTTTGAAAAGTCAATTTTCTCCTAGTAATGTCAGCAAGCATTGACAGATTTTTTTTTTCCCCAGAAACTCACCCGTTCAAAATAGAAACACCTTTTAAAAAATCTTGAGGCAAGCAGATGTATCATCCCACCTACTTTCCATTTTACTATCTGCAAGATATCTACATATACTGATCAACCATATAGCTCTCTCTCTCTCTCTCTCAATCACATACATCTCCCAGCTTTTACTCAAAATGAACCCCTTTCTCTATGTACTTTTTTTGCCCCAGATGTCTCATGCTTTCATAATCATTCACACACAGATCTGTATTCCTAAAGATTTTAAAGAAACTGACAGCAACAGAACTACCAAATACTTTTACATGATTATTTATGTGAGAAGCAATAATGTCAATGGCAAAAGTCATAGAAAATCTACAATGTTCATAAGTCAAGCATCATCCAACAGGAAAATCAAACAAATAAGCATAAAATAATTTTTTTTTTCTTTTAAATCATGAAAGAAAGTAAAGAGTTAATTTGAGCCTTTCCCATCACTTCAAAAATAGTAAATACACTTCCTAAAAAAATCTGCTTCTTAATCTTTCCCATTTGTCATTATCAAAATGAAATGATGTTAAGTTGCAACAGATTTTTCTGTTGTAAAATGTGGCCATTCCCAATGCATATCCAATATTCAACCATATTTGGCACCACTCAAACACAATTCTGTATGAGAGACACATAACAGAAATATATCTCCTGTAAATCTCTTTAACAGAGACTTCATCATACAGTGCTGTTCTACAGTACATGACATACTACTCATTGTCAGCTTAGAAAAAGCCAAAGTGCTTTGTGTACCTGAGGTGTCATTTTACGCAAACGTTTCCTCGTAGCCACCACCACAAGACAAACCTTTAGCCATTTGTTACTCTCTTATGATCATCCAGAACAAAATGTGCAAACTGATCTTTAAAGGCATGTTGATTCACAAAAATCAACAAAAAAGTAATGAAAACTATTAAGTTAATACAGACAAAGACACAAAAAAAAATGTCAAAAACAAAATGAATACATTGTACAGTGCATTAATATTTGCTATGTGAGGTCTTTACATTATATATAAAGCAAGACACCCTATACTTTCATATAAGTTTTCAATGTAAGACTTTGGAAAGTAATTTTAATATCCTATAGCACTTTAAACAATTCATCCAAAGTGTTTGGTTGCTGTTTGACTTTCTCTGTAGCCATATAATCACATAGCCTCAGTGATATTCATATTGGGTTTTGTGCAGACCAAAGCATCTTTGCGAGTTTTCCACCAGCATCTTTAAGTTACATTTTAAAACCATACTGGCTGTATCCTTGAAGTCAGGGTCATGATGGAAGATGAATCACCAACCAATCAGATGTTTTCCTGAGGTAATGGCATGTTAGATGAGAACCTGCATGTGCAACTTCACACCTGTATTCATTCATCCCCATACTTCTCTATAGCTAATGTACACTGATTGTAATACCATTTCACAGCCCTTATTGCCAAACAGTTCACACTTGGACTTATTTGTAAAGATCACCTTCCATGCTTGGTCATCCAAATGTGTCAGGTCTGCTGCCCATTTCAGTCCTGCTATTTGGTTGTCTCTACTCAGCTATGGATTTTGGGCAGCTACACAGCCATTGAGACCACTTTATGCTAATGTGTATCCCACTTTCTTAAAGAAACATTAGCATCCATACTAGGTAAGATCTTTACTGGCTCATTGTCTATCATATAGAGAACACATCCTAAGTACTTCATTTCAATTTTGGAGAGACTGGGCTTTCTTCTTTAACCACATATATTGTCAATCAAACCAGTTTCGTGTATCCTCCTCAGAGTCTTGCAAACAGCTTCTTCTGAAACATGAAGTCAGACTGCAATCTGCTGCACAAAGTAGCCATCACTGGCTAAGACTTTGATTTATATATGCTTGTAATGTGATATTTCTTTCCAAGAAACAATAGTATTCACCCCAAATTCACCACACTACAATGATATTATTGGCCATAGTTTTATAGCCCTTCCACAGGTGTGGCACTTTCTGATCCCTTTACATGACAATCCGCCATAGTGTAATATATCCTTGCATGACTGTGCTATCGAGCATTTCATTTTTACACAAGATGTGATTCTATCATGTATTGCATTTTATACCCATTTTTTACTTTGTATATTACAGTTGACCCCCATATAATCGCGGTTTGGCATTCGCGGCCCCGGTTATTCGCGGAATTTTCCTTAGAACCTAACTAATAATTGTTCATGGAAACCCCCGCATATTCGCGGAATCGCAAATATCTTCCACAATTTTTTTATGGCTTTTTTCGTGGCAATATATATTTTTTTCACACTTTTTAACACTAAATTATTAATAACAATATAATTTATTAATTTTGTAATATAAATACTAACGTAAATTCAGCAAAATATCAATATAAAATAAACGCTATTGGCTGGAGGTTTTAAAGTAGCCAATCCGAGAGCGTTATTCATTTCTCCTTGCTGCTGATTGGCTGCTGCCCACAAGGCACTGTCTCAGGCAGATGCAGCCCACCAGCCCCGCATCATCCCAGTTTACCACGTGTAGCTATCTCGAGTGTTTCTCTGAGTGTTGTATTTTTTATTAAATTATTACTATATAGTTACTAATTTTTTATTATATTTTACGTTATATTTTGACGTTTATAGGCATTTTTATGAACCACATCCAATATTCACGGTTTTTCACTCTTCGCAGGTGCTCTAGGAACGTAACCCACGCGAATACTGGGGAACAACTGTATATATATATACATATAAAACAAAATTTGTTTTCATTCATTCAGACATTTTACTTGCATTTTACCACTAAAATAGGAAGAGGAAGCATTAAATAAATGTATTATTTTCTGGTTATCTACACCAGTTGTTCCTACTTAATGTACTATCGTCTTACAAATTCTTTTCCTTTTACTTCATTATTGCACCTCAGAATTTATCAGATTTCTTCTTGCCCCACTCAAGTATCTTGAACAGACTCGCTGCTAAAATACAATGTGTTACTTTACAGGTATACATTTGGTCTTCAGTTAACTTTAAACTTTTCTTGTTCTTCTAATCTGTTGTAAGAAATGATTTATATTTATTTTGCCAAGAAAGAATCATATAGAAACCAATAGAATGTCAATGGGTTGGTTAATACTAACCCTTACAGAAAAAGAAAGTTCCTTAAGTTTACTCAACATGGTGGAGGCAGGAAGCTATTACAGCTTGTGGAAAATCCTCCACAACAGAGAAATCATAAACAAGTTAATAGCTGCTTTTCATGACTGATCATATTGTGGATACAGAGCCAGAAAAACTAGAAAAGAGTTTAATTTTTTAAAAAAAAAAAGTATTAATAACAATTAATTGCAATAATAAAAATAAAATTCTAGTTTTTCCATTATAGAAATGAATATTTTTTTTTTTAAATCAATAAACTGAAGATATTTCAACCAATCAGAAAGGTGGAAATCCTCTACTGTGCTTTCAATTAAACGAGTGAAATATCTGCCAATCAAAGCTAAGTCAGTCCTAAAATGCAGGTTTTAACTAGCCATTTTTCACTTTTGCTACATATTACAACTCATGGTAATCATCCTCTCTTCCTGAAAACTTGGTGTGCAAACTTTAGTTATGCATAATTAGGCACTGGAGAAACCAATCAGTTGTACACACCAAAAAATTATTTGCATACTTTTTTTTTCTCCTACTAAGCTATAATGAAGAATTTTAATTTTAGGACAGTATGTGCATGCTGTACTTATGACAGTTGTAGCAAACAACATAACCGGCACAAACAAGAATCTGGTGTGAAATACAGAAATCTGAAGGAAATTCTCAAAAGAACGTATTTCACATATGCACTGAACAGAACCGTAAATATCATGTCTGTTGGGTTCTCTCCTCAACTACATATGAATCCATTTATCAAAAACGTTCAAAATAAAGTTGTATATCACTTTTAGTAATTTTAAGAATAATAATTAAACTTTAATGTATGTTTTAAAAAGTATTCCTTTAATGTACACTGGTTTTGTTGCTGCTTCTTATTAATTATATCACATGCAAGGTTAAGGTCAATTCAACTCAACGACAATGCAGCACTTCTGAAAGAGTCAAACACTAGTTGAAACATGATACACATAGAATCCAGCAAATGAGGAAATCGCCATTTGGAAAAGGTGATGGCCTACAGTGAGTGATCATACCAGACAATAAAAGAATGCAGTGCTGGTATTAATGTTTAACATGTTTGCAAAGATTTCTGATATATTTTCTTCTTTGTTTAACTAGAGATCACTTCATGCTTTGAATGCTGACAGAAAGCAACAGGAATTTGTAGCCAGTTTACCATGATATATACTATTCTCAGAAAGAAAAACAAAAAAAAAAAAGAGTGAGATCAAACTATTGGCTACCACTGATTACAGCCAACCTGCTGGCATAGATAAGGTAAATGGCAACTGAGCTACTGCTGTAGAATCTACTGTCACATCTTCGTGTCAACCACTCAATCACAAATCTAATGGAAGAACCATAAAAACATACTTATTCTTTTAATCCACAAACTTATATACCAGAAATCAAACAACTTGTTTATAAGAAAGAAAATGTCTAATTGCTTTTATTATGACAAACAAATTGGTCTTGCGTTGTGGAAATTGATAATGGCTTAAAAGTTCACAATGTATTTCCTATAGCAAAGATAAGTATTGAACAGCTATTGTTGTCTTACAGATAAAAGTATTTCATGCCAATGAAATTACATGAGCTGATCACTTCCAGACTTAAAGGCCAAAAAGGTAGCTTCTCTCAAAAAAAATGTTTCCTGTCATGTAGTTGATAACTGCTCTTGTATAGTATCTGTACAAATACAGCAACTCACATTAAAGAATAAATGTAAGTCTGTTCGACAGTCATGAATTATTAAGATAAGAAAGTTATTGATGTATTATTTTCAGAAATACATGATAAATTTGCTTTCTCTCCAGCATCTATATTAGCAGTAACAGAATTATTTTATTATTTTTTATTAATGTCATTATTAAATTTCTTAAGATTTAGTTCTACTGTCTTTATAGTTAAGCATTTTTTTTAAAAAGAAAATCCCAATTAATACATTTAAAGCAAGTTTTCAGTTGATGGATATTCTGTGCAAGAATCAAATTAGAGAGAAGTATGAAAACTCATTAATACAAATATCCACAGGCACAGCTAGTTCAAAATCTTATGTTAATTTTCTAGTGGTAATTTATGGTAACAAGATTAGAGTATCACACCAACTGTGTGTCTTTTAAATTCACTCTTGTTCATATGATGGCATTCAACTACACTGAAAAAAAAAAAAAAAAACTTTAAACAGGTTTCCCATAATTCCTCACTCAAAATTTCAGTTATGTCAGGTGAATGTGTGCACAGTTTCATTCATTACATCATAATATATCACAGACACAGTGCCTATTGCAATTATTTATTGAACATTATTTTATGCTTCTTTCTTGCATGTCTATCCTTTCCTAAAATAATAGTTGACGCTTTAGAACTTTGACTTGCAGGTGTATAGATTCAGAACTAGATACAAGTTCCTGGTATAATGTTTGACTGATGGAGTCACGGATACATTAAATCATATAATCAATAGTAAAGCTTCTGCAGCTCTGATTCTCATGTAGAATTATAATTAGTCAGTCGGTCATTATTTTAAAGATACAGGAATGATCATTAATATAAGTTATCTGTTAGTAAGGGGAAAAAAAACTAACTAAAAAGGCTTTGGTCAATTGGTGAGACCTTAAACATTTTCACAGTGACATGACAAAAATTCCTAGCAGCAATCACACATCACCACCAGATATTAGGTTTTCTTGGTTATTAGAAAAACAAAAATGCTTTATTTTAAAATTTCCTGATATATGAGTTTGTAACCATTAAGCATTAGCACTCGTCAATCGGACAGTGTATTGGTGTCATGATTTCTTTAAGATAATGTGACAGAAAATTTATACTTTACCTATTCACGACACGTTCCACCTTCTACTGCTGTTCTTTTTTTTTTTTAATCTGTTTTACACCTGTCAATGTTTTACCTACAATTATTGAAAATACTCGTAAAATTGATAGTCTACCCCATATAATTTCAACCTCTGCAGAAAGATTTTAGGTTTCCGTTAAAAACATTAACCTCTAAATTATTATATGGCATTATATATTATATTATGGATCTTCTAACTTGAGTCTTTGACTTAATTTATCCTAAATAAATTTGATGGGGTTCAGATTTTTGAGATTTTTCTGTTTTCTGGAGGGGGCCATAATTTTAAAAAATTCTTTTCTAGCAATGTGTTGCGGAATGAGCTTTTCAGTGTACTCAGGACGCCATTATCCTGCTGCAGTAATGACCCTTTACCTACCACATTCCTGATTATTACAATATCTCTCTTCTGTGAGAATCCCCATCAATCTTTATCAAGTCACCAGCTGAGCAGCCCCCACAATGACTTTTACACTTCTACCACTGTGCTTAACTATAGGACAAGCACAGCTCTCTCCAGC
This sequence comes from Nautilus pompilius, assembly GCA_018389105.1. NCBI lineage: Eukaryota > Metazoa > Mollusca > Cephalopoda > Nautilida > Nautilidae > Nautilus > Nautilus pompilius. The sequence continues at coordinate 362,284 of JACATO010000089.1, forward strand.
CTTTCATCTGACGACAATCCGTCACACCACTGCTCAAAAGTACAGTTACCTTGTCACCTTTCCTTCTTACCACATATAAGCAAAGAAAAAAACTTTCTAGCTGCTTCTCAGCCAATCAAAGCAAACTCTCCTAACCATCTTTTGGCGGCAAGGGTTAAGATGTCAACTGGTTAACTAAGGAATCATGATCTGCAGTTAATTGGCTACCTGTGAAGAACAGGTTGTTTTATTTAGACTAGAACTGTCCAACCGTTTTAAATGATGGACCAAGCCCTTTGTACAACCATCATAATACGGCCCAGAAACAAACCCTTTGCTGATTAGTGTGAATTTAAGCAATTCATCAGTTATTTGCTATTAATGCAATGAATTATAGACATACACACATAGAAAAACAAAATACATACATAATATACATTTCTATTATTGTTCATGCAAAAGCTGGCATTGCCGGTGACCGATAATTAGGCTTTTTTTTTGTTTTTTTCTTCAAAACTTTATTGGGTTTCTCTTTGTAGCCAGCGCTTCAGTACAGATTCCATGCTCTTGATCTGGTAGCACCAGTCAATGTCCACCTTTGTTAATTTCCATGATAGAAAATGTTTCCTCACATTCATACATGCGCTTCCAAGTAAGGATAGCATCATTTGAACAAAGAGAATATAGTTCAGAAATCTCTCTGGCGGTAAGTGTGTGAACCATTTCAGAACCCCATCTGTAAATCTGATTTCAACTCGGCATTACATTGCCGATCAATGATTTCCATTTATGGGTTACACAGAGCATCATCAGGACCGCCATCAAATGGATTTACAAACAATTTTACTTCTGCTTCATGTTGGTGGAAATCTTTAAATCTGTTCTCAAATTCTGCTGTTACATACTTTGTGCAGGCAGCGGTTTCTGAGGCTTCTCCATTTGTTACAAAATCTTGTAGAGTGATGTTGGAGTTTTGAGAGTGGTTATCGAACGACAGTGAAAACATTTTATGCACAAGGGAACCAAGTCCTTGTAATTTGGCATTGAGAACATTCAGGTAACTGGAAATGCTAGGTCTGCGAGCCGATTACCATCTGTCAAACCTGAAATATTTCTGGACTCATCAAGCATAAATCTGTTTATTCAGAGTTCTAGTCTGAAGAAATGTTCCAGAACTTTTCCATTGTTTAGCCACTTGACTTCAGAATGGTGAGACAAAGCATGGTGTTTGACAACGAGAAACTACTTGAACTGCCTATGATTTCAAGTAGATCATCCAATGAAGCTGACTGCAGTAAACCACATTCATAACACGATTCATGGTCCATGCCAACAGCGTTGCTACATAAAGGTTCTTGATCAATAATACAGTAGTAATGAATCAGGTCATTCTTTCAAAGTTTTTCTTTCACAAGACCTAGAAAACTCGACTTTCCCTCCTATCACTTGTGGGGGGGAAGGGAACCATCTGTGGTTAATCCAACAAGTTTACCAGCATCCAGAGTGCACTCAACAATATCTTTTTAATAGCATCAGATAACTCAATACCTTTTATTGTTTCATGAAGGTTTACCATTGCTGCCAATCCTTCTGTGATTCTGTCAATGACACATGAATATTAACACTCGAGATGTATCATTTACATCTGTGCTCTCATCCATCAATGGTAAATAAACGACAAAATTTGCAGCCTTGCTTTCAGTGGGATACCTCCCAACTTTAGCAATGCAGCAAAGGTCTTTTCTAGACAAATGCATTGCACATTATCTTTTATACAATCCTTCATCTTCAGATGGTCTTGACGTTTTGGCGACATGTACTCCAACTATCCTGTCAGAATGCTCTCACTGCTGCTTCAGTTACCTATTTCAGTTTGGTGAAGAAGTTCTGACTACGTTCTGAATATTATCATCGCACTGCTTTCCTGTCAATACTATTGGGACTTTACATTATACTCCTTTGATTAGATATCAAACATAGACATGAATTTCCTGAGTGAAGGATAGCAAAGTATTTTTTCTGTCCAAGCTTTGTTAGAAATTGTTTTCAAAATCAACCTTACACTTATATATATATATATATATACACACACACACACACACACTTCACATTTAATTTAATTTAATTTAGAATACACAATATTCAGGTAAAGCCATTCAAAAATCTACAAATCTCCACTAATGGATGGATCATTGCATGACATCATGACATGAAACTTAAGGTTAACGATTTCATCTTTGTAGCATCTGCAGAATGCATTTTTATGTTAAACTCCATCACCTTTTCTGTTGTAGCATTAAATGGTCTTAGAGAAGTTTTATCCAGAGACATTCCACTATCATTACTTAACTCTTTCTCCACGTGGGATTATTTCTGTTGTATGTCAAAAGTGCATACATGCAGAGATCAATGTTAGAATATTTCTATGACCCCAAAAAAAAAATAAAAAGCAAGAAAGTAGTTCTTATCCACAAATGTGAGAGAAAATCTTTCTGTTGAAAATGTATCCTTTGTAATTAGAAGCCATGCAGAAAAAAGGGCAATCACTGGAGACCAAAAGGTCATTCACTCTTTGATAAGCATTACTTTAAACAATGAGGTGCCCTAACTTAATTCTTGTTATATACTTCCCCAAAAGTGTCAATTACAGTTTTCATGAGACAGCTAACAACTCTCACTATTGATTAATTTCATTCCTGTTACATACCAAAGGCTGAAAATAAAAGATGGATACATTTGTCATATGCAAACAGCTAACATCTGTCTACAGTCAAAATAAACTGATTTAACTTCAGTGGAAGCAAACAATGGTGATACAGGCTCACTGTGCTGATAACGTTTTTTTAAAAAAGCAACAAAATAAAGATAAAATTATGGTTGACATTAGTCAGATGTTTCAAATAATTTTGTCGTCATTGGAATGCTTTAGTATAATGACTTTAATATTCTTATTAACCATAAGCGACCCAAATTTAATAGAATATATATGGGGTAGCTGGTTGTGGCCCACTCGTTAAACTGCAAGTGCTAAGGCTAAGGTCCCCAAGTTCAGTTCCTGGTTAGCTTGTTTTAAATTATATATCCCTGGCATGGTTTCTTCTCACTATTCTTCTCCAGCTGGCTATCTAAGTTTTTTTTTTTTTTTTTCAAAACAGTCCAGATACCATTTATCTCTGAAAATGAAGAATTCTGGTAGGGATTTCGCAGCCAAAAATTAGTTTTACTACTAACACCTTTTGTGGTGCAGGAAACAGAACATTCACTATAGGTGTGGAGTGCTACGTCCTATCACCAAGGCTGCCATCTTGTAATCCGGACTAAATTATGCAAATGCTGAAGTTCATTACAGAAATTACAAAAATGATGTTATAGTTAATTAAAGTCAGACAGACACAGAAATACAATATTGGAGGGTATATTTGATTAAAACTACATGGCTATTACATTTCTCCAGACCATTTACCTGTACAATGGAACAAACTGGATTTTTTTCTTTTGTTCATTGTTCCCAACCCACTGATTGCACCTATGAAATTAACCATCCTAATTTAATAACCACACAGTTTGGAATTTATCTTTTTCTTCTTGGCTCATCTGCTGACAGCAACAGAGAAATCAATTTTTAATCAATGAAATAACGAAGTAGATAAACACATTTTTAGTATCTGTAAATACTCTATATATATATATATATTTTAGCATCATCTCTTGCAATTAATAAGGAAGACAATACATAACAGATATGATGTATGTGTGGAAGAGAAAAAAGCAAACTTTGTTTTCTATTTTTGGCATGAAAAACTATCAAAAACCTTTCAAACAATGGAGGTACTGATTCTCACGAGGCCATCATCGACAAGTAGTATAACACGCATGTACACACACACACACACACACACCACACACAGATTTTTCCATTTAAATTAGATTAAGCAAAGGAAGACTTTAATGTGCATAGTATGTTACATTTTACAGAGACTATTTATTTGAGGATTTTATTCAGCAGATAAGAGTTTTGAAAAAAAAACAAATTTTCAGGAAAAAAAAACTTATCACAAGAGAAAAAGTTTGAGATGACTTAATATTTAATTAATTCAAAATAATCCTTCCCTTTGTGATTCATGTGCATGCATAAATAACTTTGAGGCTGGTTTGCATAAAGTCATTATTTATACTTCAAAGCCCACTCCATCATTACTAACATCATGCACATTTGATATCATTTTTAGATCCATTGTTCATAAATTATACAACACAACATTTAAAAAAAAAAAAACAGTACAGATTTCAAAAAAAAAAAATAAGCAATTAATCATGGTACAACAATAACAAGGAACTTCTTTCTGATCGCAATCTAATGATACAAATTCTACTGTGAATAAATTTTTAAAAAAAATAATATAATAATAAAACTGACAATCTTTGAGATCTAATAAAGATACAGTTGTTATGAAATGAGTATTCATTATCCAAATGCAGATCTTGCTAGCTTTTTTTTTTACTTATGGCCCCCCTTTTTTAAAAAAATATCATTTATTGTGTATACATATTTTTTTTTGAACAGCAAGCAACTAAAGTCAGACCATCCAAGTCTCTGAACAGTTAGCTGAAGATAAAAGGATGGTGGTTGGCCAATTGTACCTACTTGTATCTTTTTTAGAGACTGCTGAATGAGGCTAAAGTTCTGCTAGATACAGTGCTCCATCCCTTAGGAAAATCCCTCCAAAAGAAGTATTTATACGTATAGTCAGATAAAGCGTGTGGGGGGACAACAAAAGCTACCAGTAGTCTCTCTCGCTTGGACTGGAGTTACTTATTTAGAGTATGTAACCTTTTCAAAAGAAGACTTGTTGTTTTTTGGGAGCAAATGCCATTTACTAGAGGCACATATTTTCGGAGCCGGATGAAAAGCCAATGAAAAGCTGTGGCCATTAAAGCAGTACTTCCTAATCAGACAGAAATACGGCTTCAAAATGTCCCATGCATTGTTCAACAAGAGAATTAACCTGGGTATGTTCTAGAGATGTTCAAATGGAGTCCAAGCTAAAATAGCATCACCATGATAGTATCCAGCTGTTTTATTTGAATCTCCCTAGTAAGTAGGTAGTGAAACTGATTGTACCTCACCAGCATAAATGGATCCTGAAAAATCTCCAGGCTAATCCAGAGAAGCCCAGATGAGATTTAGGGGGGATTTATAGAATATCCCATTCTAGCCAACTGGATTATTATTTAATATAAAATAGCATTTGAAAGAGACCATTTGTTACTGACATCAAAATGGAGATCTATTAAACTGTCAGATTCTCTAAGTACCACAGCAACATCAACGATGGACATGTCTAAGTTGCATTAAATAAATTGTAATCAGCATATTACACTAACCTCCAAAAATAAAAACACACTGGAGATTTCTCTTGTTCCTTGGATGTTTGTATTAAGCTATGAACCTTTCGCTGTGTTAAACAATTTATCAGCAAAGTGTAAAAGGTGATAATGAGTAGAAAAGTTCTAAAAGAGGATTATTGTGGAGTCTTCTCTATGAAAATAAATACAAAGTACAGAAAAGGACCAATATTGATCAGCTAATCAAAAAAAAAAAAATTTTCCAAGGTATGTTTACCCCAGAATACCTTTAAGCTAGTTAAGCTGATTAACTCTTACAACACCATATGTATGCCTGATTCCATGCAATTGGAACATTAACCCCACCCTCCAACATAGTTGCCAATATTATCAGCAGCAGTGTGCAAGAGCTACCAAGCCACCATTAATTTGTTAAACAAAAATTCATTGATTTATATTTACAAATTTATTAAATCAAAATAGTCTCATTTTTTAACATAAGTAACCCCTTTCTCTGCATCTTGTGCATACTAAGATGAATGGGTTAGATGTTCACAAAGGTTTCCTGAGTACTATGATGCCATGCAAATAAGGACTTTTTGAAGAAATACTTAAAAGCAGAAATTTAATGAAAATCACCCAGAATCTATAAATTTTTCTAGGAATGTTGCAGTCTTTTTCACTTTTCTTAAGTTCCTTTCCATATGTGCATACATGTCTTTTTTTTCCACTGGATCAAAAAAATGGTGAAGTAATCAAAAAAACAGGTTGACAGTAACCGCAGCGAACATCCATATTCCACAGACCTGCGATCAAATGGTGGGATTAAAGTGAGAATGGCATCAAAAAGTTCCTTTTGTTACAAATTTAAATAAAATTTGTTTTCAAACGACACTGACCACAGCATTGTTGTTTGAGAAAGAATGCAAAACCAACAAAAGTAAATATTTCCCTGTAAACCCGGTAGCTTCTACTTGTGTTGCATGGTTTCTGTTCCCACTATACACTACACTTGATAGCTGAGAACCTTGGTTAAAGCCTATATGTATATTTATATTGCACATGGACTCATCAATAAAATATTCCATACATAAATCAATTTATCAGTACATGTATTAGTACACAATTAGCACTATCAGCATATATGCATAGTGAACAAAGACCTCCATAGTCGTATACTCCCAATATGACAGGCTAAGACCATCCCAAGTTATGTATAACACAGGATATTTCAGGAAAACAAGAAAAAAAAACAACATTTATTAGCATTAAATTTAAACAAATAGACAAATTCTGAATTTTATGCAAAATAAACCACAAAAATAATTCAGTAAGCAGCAGCAGTAAACAAAGAAATAATCAGTTTTAAAACCAAACAGAAATTTTTAAAGCTTAGTCCATCTTTGACTTATTTGTAAATTGTTGGTTGTAATGTTAGAAAGCACCCTTATTTATCAGTTATGGCTTTTCTTGTCTTTGCTACGCTTATTTTCAGAACTAACCAAAATCAGAATACAAATAAATGCAGGAAGTATCATCTTCAGTGAATTTTGTTTGCTGTGTTTCTTGATAACATTACTAGTATTAAAGCTGGTGCCATAGCAACAATGCCAGGTAGAGGAAAAAAAAAGAAAAATAAAAGGATCAAGGTATGCTGACCTCAGTGATGGTCCTAACAAGGAAACTTTTGTGATGAGGAATGGGAAAATTTACATAAGTAAGAACAAACACCATGAAGCAATACCAATTAGCCCATACCTGAGTAAGAAAAGCTCACTAAGTATTTGACATCAACTTTTTTTTTTGGTCTAAAAATTGTTTAAGGAAAGGGGAAGCAGGTAAATGAAAAAAAAAAACAGAAAAATGCAAAGAGTTTTTTCTGAAGTTTACCCTACACAATGATTTTAGCTAGTTTTTTTAAACAATTTTCTCAGATTCATGTACCTTTTCATTCTTCGGATGATCATCCTTGTTGGAAAGGAAGAGCTTTCAAAGATTGCTAAATTAACTGAAATATATTCAGGATGCATTCTTGCTCTCTTTCCTCATTTTTCAGTTGTCAAATGATTGTTACACACTCACACACACACCCTCATAAAGAATCCCAGTAAACAATGAAAATATTGCAAGATGACCAGTTGACACTATAACCATGCATGAGTCAAAGACATGGGAGATGCACAAATCATTACTGCAGATTGGCACCAGGATTAAGCCAACATGTAAAGAACTGTAGCCAGAAAGTTGACTGTCTGTTGGCCAGCTAATGCCATCAAATTAATCAGCATGGTCCTGGAGAAGGGATGTAAGGAGATCAGTGCTGATTAAAGTACCACAGAAGTAGTGTTTGATGATGTCAGACAAGTTGGGACCTATCACAAACACAATGATATACATAAGGCAGAAAATAAAACACAAGCTAGGGAAGTTAGGGATGCATACCTATACATCACTGATAGGCTGGACAAGAAGGGAGTGGGGAAATCAAAATATACATAGTGTTAAATGCCACCATGTAATCCTCCAAGAATACCACACTAAAGTTGGTGGAAGGCAGAATTCAAATTACCTCTCTGCTGACAGCAAAGAGGCGGTGGTGGGTGATTAAATGACAACCCCAAAATCACATGACCCTTTTTCAACCTTTTAGTTCCTGGTGTTCCAGAGGTCGGATATGGTTTCTATCAGTGAAAGTGAATGAACAACGAAATGAAACAGATAAAAATAAACCAAAAGTAACTAGAGAGATCCAGATATATATTACCTGGTGATAAATCAAAGAACAGTGAAAATGCAAAATGAAAAGCAACAAGAAAATAAAACATTTTTTTTTTTTTTGCTAAAGTATAGCGTCTATACAATACTAGAAGTCATCCTACACAGGTCTCCTTTTCCCCCATCAGCAATTAATAGAGAATTCTAATAAATTAAAATTTTTGGTATTTCTGGAGCATGCCAGCAATTTGTGCGTACTATATTTCTGCGTGGTGGCTGTTTGCCCTGTATAATTCTGAAATGTTTGTGTCTTAAAAATATGTAAATCTTACTTCAGAGTCAAGCAAGGCCTATACAAGAGTTTCATGAATTTGATTCTTTTACCTAAATGAAATAGAATCCTAGTTTTCTTAAAAAGCAGACCTTTTTTTTCCTCTCCAAATTTAATTAATTAATAAAATAAAGTCAGTAGAGTAGGTTTTGCTCAACAGTCTTCATACAGTTTTCGCCTATGGTTTTCAAGACTCAATTTAAAGTGTTAATATTTTTCTTTTATTTTGTTGATAAATTATATGTTTAAAAAAAAAACACAATAGCGAAGGCTATATTTATAAACTTTGCTTTTTAAAAATAATATAATTGTGGAAGAATACAGAATGTTCAAATGAAAAAAAGAAAAAGCATGCAGGTCATGAATGTGAATACCAAGCACATGCATAAGGCCACATTACACCGAATGTCCGATAAATCTTTTATCTCACAATTCAGGTTTTTCCAGAAATTCTGTTTGGTTTTTACTGCATTTGAAATCAATTAAGTTACAGTCCGAAAGAAAATAAATTGGAAGCAGTTCATCTGTGGTCACATGAGCAAACTGTAAGCAATTGGAAATTTTTCTTTTTACCTTTAATTCACTATACTTCGAAACTGCTCCCTCATTTCCAATGTTTCCCCTCTCCTGACTTTTAAGGTCTAAACATGTCTCACAAGCAGTGAGCTAGGAGTGGATCTCATGCTTGACCGAGGCTAATGGCCAGTGGTCAAGGCGCTAGCCAGTCAGAAGTTACCCACAGAACTTCTACTGTGTGCACCAAGAAACTAAAACTCTTCGATTCTGGATGTAGGAGAAAACTGGAGAGACTGGAGAAAACTCATGTGGCCAGCCGGTGAAGAAGGGTAAGAAGAAACCATGCCACAGGAAGCATGCTAAACAGGGCCTAGCCCCCATTGGGGTCCCTCAGTCTAACCACTAGACCACCGACCTTCATGTAAAACTCTTCCAACTGTCTACACATCTAGGTAACTATGTTTTCTTGACACCAAACCAAGTTAGTCTGGAAATGGTAATTTTCCGTCAACTGTACCTGGTGTCACATTAAAAAGCCTTGAAAACCAAAAAAACCCAGCAGGCTGCCTGAGTAGTGACTTTCTTGTGTTTGCTTTTTTTAACTTATCCACTTTTATTTTCATAATTATCTGTTTGCTACTCACTGATATTACAGAGACCGAGATGGCAATAAAAAATAACCCATCTGAATCTTATGCAATTAGGCAAGTGCTTTGAACTCTTCTTCTTCTTGCATATACCATTTGTCTTTGTCAAATATTCAATCAGCAAGCCCTGCAAGATTCACTTACTATACATTTGGTTTTAGTGAAGCACAGAGAACCTAACAAAATAACCCAACCCACATCTGGTGGTTGGTATGATAAGAGATTGTTTACTCACATGGTTAAAGAATTTTGATCATCTAATATGTTCCTTCATTAAAATTAGTCATGCATTTGTAAGTGATAAAGGTGTAGTTCATTCTGAAGCTTCCCATATTATCTTTTCTGGTGAGGGTCAATAATCTTAGTGTAAGCAATAGTGTCTGTAGATCAGATACCATAGGTTCAGGCTAGCGGAGGACAGAGATCTTGTCAATTGATGCCTTGGACCAATTAACTGCAGCAATCCTTTCCTGACCGATAGACTGCAATCTGTTATAATCTTCTGGGTTAGACTGGACTTGCCTTCACATCGATAATTTCTTACATCCCTTATGTATATAGCCACTGGGCAGAAGACAAAATAGACAGACAATATATTAAAGAAAGTGTCTCTAACGTACCAGCTGGAATATTTCTAACCAAAAATTCTGCTCGTAATAAGCTTTCTTACAATCAATGCATCATCCATTCTTTACCTCACTTATGTCGTGTGTGCTGTAAGCACGTCAAGTCCTGTTATCATTTACGAGTTAAGCTTATAATCTTAAGTAGGCTGACCCCTATTTCCATCTCCAAAACAAGTCTCCACAGTTGACATTTTGAAAATGAAAGTAGATTCAAGAATTTTGCTTAACTGATAGAAAAGTTTAAATATATCCAAGACACCAAACTGACCAGCTACACCACAATGTAAAACGTTTAGTAAAAAAAAAAATTAACCAGACTCCTGAGCAAGCGATGCGTAAGGGTCGAAGGAAAGCCTTTAAAAAAATTTATTAACATACACTCAAAAATAAAATAACCACTATTATTTGTGCAGAGAGTCAAGTCTTTGTAACTGTTACTCGTGGCCAACAGATGATAAGATTGCGGAAACAGGTTCATTGAATGGTTCAAATTCTACTAATTCTGTAACTAACAATAATAGGTGAGAAAAGACTTCCCAAAATCTTTTAATTCTATGAAAAAGTACAATATACACTGACAATTTACTTTAAGAATTCGTAAAACTGCTAATTCTAAATAATAGTAACAACAACAACAACAACCAGCAATAACACAGTTCTGCTCTACTTCTCAGGTCCCTACCTATTTCATAAGTAAACTGAGCTTCACTATATAAGTTAGTAAACTTCAGTTTAATTCACTCCTTTGTAGTTTATATATTTTCTTCTGTTTCACCTTTTGTTTACTGTTAATGAAATCTAATTAGTTCTAAAAGCTATGAGGTATTTTTTGTTTCCATGTGTATTTATTATTGTATTTTTGCTCTGTTTTCCTTATATATATACTAAGGATGATCAAATAAAACCTGACTTAAAAAGTATTGCCATATGGAATACAGGTGAGTTTCATTTCAATATCCCTAATACATAACAGAAATCTAGGTGTGCAATAACCATTTAATATTTCTACCTGCTTACCATAAAGTTGCATTATAAATTATAATAATTTTTTTCAAAAAGAATCAGATGAAATATTTTTAAAATGCGTGATTCATCTCATCATACTTCCTTGCTTTGTGGTCCTGCCAATATCTAGTATCAATCTCATGATCTCCAAAGAAACAATGGTTCTACCCTAGAAACTCTATGTTGGTTAGTAATTTTGAAAAGCATCACAGAAGCGCTTGAAATGGTGCCATCTGTCCAACAGATTTGTCTGGCGGAGATGAATTTTTAACATTCTCTGAGGTAGTACTTAGCAGTTTCAGACATACTGCAATTAGGAGGGTAAGTCTTTGGAATGGCCACTCCTATCCTACGGGAGTGGGACATAAAAGTAAAGGAGCTGTACTGAATGAATATTCATCTATGACTGCAATGGTGAAATGAAAGAAGTTTTACATGATATTTATACAACACATATTGTCTTTTTTATTTAGTATCATGTAAATACCAATTAGAGATGGTCTTTTGGGTCTTTTTGGTAGTTATTAAAGATAAAAGAAAAAAAGGGGAGGCTTTTTGCACCAGATAATTCATAATAGAAAAAACACAAAGTTACAGTTCTGAGGTCTATCGTTTGGTATAATTGCACTTGAATGTCACAAATTTGGAGCTACTGACTCTGGGGAAATTTCTAAAAAGTATATATATACTATAATTTATTTCAATGGTGGTAAAGTAACTCTGCCATAAAACTCTGTTTGCCTGTGCATATCACTATTTATGATCTTTATTTACATAAAACTGACTTAAAGCCAAAAAGATGTTTTTACAGTTATGTATACTGCAAGTCAAAACAGTTTCATTCCATGGATTCTGAAGAATTTTCCTTAAATATGAATACCAAACAAATGGCAGGCAAAAAAAGATATTTACTAAAATTGTAACTAGGTTTTCATACAACTTCAAAAACTCTAGTAACCAAAGCAGCATGTTAACTGGGATAAAACCCCTTCCAAATTCCATAGAGATATTTTCTATCCTCTGAAAAGTTTCTGAACAATCTGTAATCAAAAGTGATTCGTTTGTGGCCAATTTCTGTTGCATGAACATCCCCCAAAATAATTCTAAATATTTATGTCTAATATTGCATACCAAAACTAATGCAATGTTTAACCATTTGTTTTATTTCTCATTTATTGTTTATGTATTTCTTTTAGTGAAATAATATTTTTTTACTTAAAACGTTATTACAGAGTGCACTTAGTGGAGTTTAATACCTGTAACATGCATACAAAAGGCACAAAATGAACACTCGCTCTTTTTATTTTACTCAACCATAAGGTGATACAATAATTTTCCATTCTCTTCTTCATACAGTTCCAATGTCTTGGCTCACATTTGAAGTTTCAATTATTTCAAAAAAAAAAAAAAAATGGTGGCAAAAACTATAAGCGGATTTTGAATAGTTAAATAATTTTATATGATAGTAGGATTTTATAGGCCTAGTGACATTTATCATTTGTGTGGCTTATATATAATTAATTATTATCATTTTCTTAGTATAGGTAGGAAGTTTAGTCTTCCTCCAACTACTCATTCAAGAATTGTTGAGCTTCGAAAGCTGAAATTTCCTTAATTCCCTGATCTCCAAGGAAATTGGAAGAAGTGAAACAGCCTTCAGACAGGCCTGAAAACTCTACCAAGCCACTGGACAGTATAGTGATCATTGTCTGCATTCTAGCCGGTCTATAAAAACTACCCAAAGACTGGACCGGTGCATCCATAGGCTATCTGAATCCGATCGTATGAAGATGGCTATGGACATCCATAGGGAAATTCAGGAGTGAAAAGGTGGGGGGGGATCAGTGAGCAAACTGTCAGAACCAACTACATGAGTTTGGACTGAATGGGAAGGTTGCCAAGAAGAAACTGTTAGTTTAGTTTCCCAAAAGAACCACTTGTGCCATCCCAAGTTCACACGAAAGCACATCAGCTGGACCCCTCAGAAATGTGTTGCAAAGTTGTCTGGTCAGATGAATCCAAGTTCACTTTGTTTGGTTCTGATGGTGTGCAATAAATCTGATGCAGAACCAGCAAAGAGTTTGAGTAACGTTACGGCCGACTATCGCAGCAAGTTTGTCCATTCACTGCCCCTCCCTCTGCCGTGCCGTGATCAGTAATTTCGAGTATCTATCAAACACTAGAATGTATTTAATGATTTGGTTGTCAAGAAAGTGCATCGTTTTTCAAATATACATCGTGTAGATCGAATCATGGAATCCGCTTATAATTTTTCCTACCATAAAACGATAAAATTACTTTGATGAGAAACAAAATTTTTTCGTACAAATTTACAGTGAGGCTTAAAAAGCATCTGAAACACTGATAAATTACCTCTCGTCTGATATATATATATATAAATGTGCTGTTATTGGTCAATTTAGCAAAAGTTATGAACATCTGAACAATTTTTTTCCAAATCTGCTTATAGTTATTGCTGCCGCTATATTTCTATATATATATAAATAAAATGGTATGAACATAAATTTATAATCTATAAAGAAAATGATTGAACAGATGGGCTTGTCAGATTTATATATCTGTAATCAGTATTAAGAATATAAAAGCAAAAATATATCATCTAATAGATGTCCCATTCCCAGTGATCACCTTGTATATGTCGAAGATAGAGAAAGGATACAGAAATATATTGATATTGACCTGCAAATCAGATGCAATAAATGGTGGCATATGAAGAGAAGTGTAACACCCATTGTAATTGGGGGTTACAGTGTGGAATAAAACAATTAGAAAATGGCTTGAAGCATTTATCTTCTGCGAAGTAACCGTCATTTTGGGAACCTCAAGAATATTGTGTAAAGTCACCTCCATCAGAGACTGACATGGCAGTCAGCTGGTCTGGCTGACCAACCAATGGAAAGCCATAGCAGCAGAAACAACAACACTATTAAATAACAAACATTTTTTAAAAGTTGTAAATAATATTTCATGGAAAAACACCAGACAAACTTTTTCTACTGTTATGAGAGAGAATGATTAAAAAACAAACTTCTTGTGTGCAGAAATCTCAAATTCACAAACAAACAAAAATGTTTCTTACCAAATTTATGAGAGTTTTTAGGCTTTGATCACTTTACGGAAAGACTTCAAAATTCATTGAAGAGAAACTCCTCGGTATTTCAATTAGTGAAGAAGTGTAATTTGTATCACAGACATGCTATATAGATAGGCAAACATTTTTATCAAAATCTTTTTTTTTTTTTTAAATATTTAAAAATCCAGTTTTAGCTAATTTATAAGTCCAACCATTCCATGAATCTACAATGCAACGGTTAAAAAGAATAATAAAAGCACTTTCCTAATATTTAATTAGTTTTGATGTTCTTGTGACCATGTGTAGTCCACAGTAAGTGCTACAAAAAATATATATATATCGACCTATTCTCTCCCAGAACAAGCTCTGTTAAGTCACCATGACTACATCAATATATCAAGCTGGGTTAGTATTAATTGTTTGACATGTCCTTCAGAACTTTAAGAGTTTATACCTTTGATCATTTGAGTAAAACACATTTAATCCCTTTTGAGACTATTTAAATCCTCAATAAAATAGGTATTTCATGTCTTTATTGCCAAGCTTCTATAATTAATAGTCAAATTTCATTACAACCACAAACTTTAAAAGAATTTTAAAACTTAATGGTGAGAGAAAACTTCACCAGAACATTAAGGTGGCTATGAGCATTTGCTTTACTGGAGGTACCAGACATAGAGACTTTTTGGTTGCTTTTGCATACCAGAGGGCATGTTTTTTAGCCCCACTATAATCATTTAAGCTGAGCGAAATGTTAAAGCTAGCTGAAATCACTTAGAAGAACCATCGGTAAGATTTCAAGGCAACATTAAGGAAGTTTGTCTTCCTGTTAAGCATACAGTAAAGTCTTCATTGAGGTCCATGCAGTGCACAGATGGCACAAAGTCTGGCTACAAAATTTTTGAAAGCAGGACCAGTCATGATGTGGACATCCACCAACCTCTGCTTGAACAGCTGTAGAAATTGCATAGTTCTTCTAAATGGCCAGGTAAGGTACAGCGCCCACTCTGAATAACAGATAAAGCGCATGCAGGAACAAACCAAAAAACATCATGCAGATTGGCATAGTATCCCAATGGTATCACCACCACACACACACACAAAACTTAACCCCAAAGGTCTGAGCAGTAAACAAAACTAATTCTGCAATTCTGAGTTGTTAAAAAAAAAAATGAAAATCTGCATATTCATTCCCAAGAAAATAAAAACCTGAATGAACCAGAATCTTACTTATATCTAAGAGAAACCACAGTAACCTGGTTTGACCTTCAAAAAATTTTAAAGATGAAAGATGCATAAATGCAGATCTGCTGATGTAATTATTCCCTAATATATTTGTGAGATCAGACGCTATTTCTTTTCTTTTATGACAAGTGTTTGGTGAATAAAAGAAGCCAACCACACAAGGTTAGAAAAAAAAACTAAAACATTTGGACAGGCCCAGTTTATTTTCTGTAAGAAAGCACATGTAGAACTGATTTAGTTATTTATGCAAAAGACAAATCTGCATGAAGATCTGAAGACAAGAGCAGAGCTGATGGGAGACAAGTTCAGAAGTACAACTTAACAATTTTTCTTTCATCAACTGGATTAAAAACATGCAACATATTTTTCTTTTTAATGTGCAGTAGTAGTTCTGAGTTGGGGAAGTGTTAGGGAGAGAGAGAAAGGAACATACTGCAAGTTGATATATTCTGTGACAAGCTGGGTAAGTTGTACCATTTCCTTCCATGTCTCCTCCTATGTAGATTGACATTGGACAGTGAAGTTCCAGAAAGCTCTGGCATCACATAGCATTAGCAAAACATAAACATCCATGTGATCACCATGCCAAACAAAGTGTGTGATAGAATATTGGCACCCCTGTTAACTGAGAGAAAGGTCTAAATATCTAAAACTTTGCTGACCTGGTGGCACAGTCAAAAATTGTGTTAAAGAAACCTGGCAACCAACAGGTCCCAAGTTCAAGACAGTCTTATAATAGTCAAAAGGGTAGAAACATCCAATGTACATTAACAACTTTGTACACCAACCTTATCAAAATGACATCTTGAAAGCAGTAACAGAAAAGATAACTGACAGGTACTAACAAGGTGATGAAATATGCCCAAACTCATTATCTGGCTTCTATCCTTATATTCGTAGTTAAGATTAGTGCTTGTAAACTAGCTATGGAAAATCTGAAATTATTTGACACAGGTTTTAAGATTTAAAAAACAAAAACAAAAAACTCTTAGATTTTTTTCCTTTGTTTGGCCTAGTGCCATGGAATACAAAATACCTTTTAAATGTTTTTTCAGCACAGCAACATCTGCTAACAATATACGTATTAGGGAATAATTTTCTTTAGCCATGCAGGCCTAGCACTAATTAAAATGGCTACAGATCTGCCATGCAGCTCTCCTTCCAGCACACGTGTCAGTATTTCATGAATTTGTGCTAAAACTCAAGAGCATAAATAAGGAAAGTATACTTCATAGGACTTAGCATGGGTTTTCCATTTGAGCACTTGCTAATTTATCTTTTCACATTTCATTTCTTCTTAAATATTTCAAGGCTGTTTGTTTTTTTCTTTTTAGGAAAACAGGCAAATTTTGATATTATTTTTTTTTTACTTGTTTGTTTGTTTTCATATTTTACTTCTTATCCAGTTTTAGAAATGTTGCAAATTGCCATCAGCCTCAAATGTGGCAAAACATCTCGAGGCAATCCGATGTAAGCTAATAAGAGTTTTCTCATGATTAATGCTAGCATCAGTGAATGGGAGATAAAGACAGTTGATTATTAATCGCTGGGGAAAGTCTGGTGACAGGTGCTGAATGTGCATCTATTTAGCAGCCTTGGCGGTGGTGGTCTGGGTTAAAGATTCTTTACCTCTCGAAAACATCATTTTAAAACAAAAAACTAAATCCATTATAAAACATTTCTCACTATAATTTCTACATATATTGTATGAGATAACTAAACCAAAAAACTAGACAGAATATGAAATATGACTTAAAATAGACTTCACTGATTCTACCAACCTAAAATTGTACAAACTATTACAAATTACTATATAGGTTCTATAAATATTCTTCTAAATTTAGATTCTCAGCAACAGTGTAATAGTACCACCTGTTTTACTAACACTTCAATAATAGATTTATTTAAGGAAAACAAGAAAAAATATGGAAAAATAACAGTACAAATTTAAATTAAAACAGTATCTATATCTGAGATATGAGAATAACACTAAAAGTTAACTTCTAACCTGTACTAATAATCTTAACACTGCCTCCTAAGAAATTTATCTATTATTTGATATTCATAAATCGGTGATGCTATAAAGTTGCATACCAACCTTTAAACGTGAAATGTCTGATGGGAAGTAATAATAAAGGACAAGTTCAAATGGTACATCAACAAAAGGACATAAAACCATCGAGCACACATATGGCCAAATGATGAATCCAAGCTTATTTCTCCATTTTGAAGATATCCTGATGAGCTGCTGGCAACATAGGCAACCAATAAGGGTAAGTCAAAACACACAAAAGGTGTGTATGCTGATGTGGCACTATACATTGTGCTGTCTGATCATGCAATATCATAACACATAACAGTGATTTCAACATACAGAAAATTTAAATAATTTTATGTTTCTTAAATAAGCATTCTTGTCTCTGTGGCTTGTTCTGCTATACATTCTACTGTCAATGTGCCATTTGGTTGTGCATATTAATGTCAAATGCATAATCAGTGCAACACATGAAACAGACCCCCAAAGGTGGTATACTAACGGTGCATTAACCACATAGTAACTGAAGTATTTCCCTCTTATGTAGGGTTGTGAAATTGACCAATCAATCTATATGCCATATTTCTGGCAATCTTTCACTGACCACAGATGTTATGCTTTGAATAATTTCTTTTTTAAAGAAAGAGGTATAACCACTGTACACCAATGATTTTCCATTATCACTGCAGGCATATAATGGTATATTGCCAAATAAATTTGCAGTGATTTCCAGCAATCCTTTTAAACTATTACAGCATAAGCACCGTGAAACCGACTGGGTACAGTAGACAGATTGCTCGATGGGACCCTCTGGTGACAAATGTGACTAAAGGGCATTAGCATGCCAGACACATGCAAGTTGACAGGTTTCTTGCATTTTGGTAGATTGAAGCTTTCACAGATGAGTCAAACCACCATCAATTCATATCATCTAGACACGCAGGTCTGGAAAGGCTTCTAAGTCACATTTGTTATGATGTGTATGGGTGAGCACAGTATGAAGCTAAAGCAAATCTCATTAACTGATGGATTTTTAAATGTTGCCTGTTACATATCAATCATTCAGAATATCCTATCTATATAGTTCAACAAGAAATATTGACTTAAATCATCACAACCTGCAGGAAGACTGCACAACACAAACAAATGTGTAATGGACTGCCGTTGCTTTCTTGAGCTACCCAAAAATACTGAATATGAATCTCAGTGAGTGCCTACAGAAGTATCTTAAGAGAAAACTAATGACTGAGACCGTCCACACAACCACAGATAAAGGAAAACTTGCAAAATATGTGAAAACACTAGTACCAATAGTTTGATAAATTCTATGCCTAATGTCTGGCAAGACTATACAATGCAAGAAGTTGCTAAAACTGGAAACTGATGGGGTTTTTATGGTAATGGTACATATGACATGTAATGTATTTGCATGTGCAAAATGTATGGTGTTCAAATTATCAGCAAGGGTTATCTGTAGAACAGTAAAAACGTTTCTTGTATCTAACATAGCAGGAATGTAATACCTAAGCAATAATAATTCATCTGGGGCTGAATTATTTTAGACCACAATATATCTAACAACTTTAGGACAAATCCAAGATTTTTTGCTTGTTTTTACTCAATGTATGGGCTGTTTCTTTCAATCTAGTAAATTTTCCAAACCAGTAAATTCTGTCTGCATTAACAATGCAAACAAAATTGCTACCCCATTTATTTATTTTATTGACTTTTTTTTTATTATTGTTTATTGGAAATGTCCTTAAAGAGATCCAGTCCCCTGACTCTGCTGATTTCTATATGACCCTGACTGCTGTGCTAGTGAAGAAGGGCGTGTAAAATTTGCTTGTTTATTGTACTAGTCAAGTGAGAAAATGGCTGCTGACTCCTGGTCAAGGGCAAACATTTTAAATCAGCACAAAGATCCCAAAATTAAAAATGCCATCATCTTTGTTCATACAAGGTCCAGATTGGTGAGTTTTGACAAGGCAGCAGACATAACCCTACTTGGGTTCTCTCCACAACCACCCCACCCCTCACCCAAACTACTTCTCTGTGGACCTGGAGGTAGGGTGATTTTCTTTAGCATCTCAGGAATCTCTGAAAACAATCAGGAGGCTGAAGATTTACGGCTACAATTTTCTCCCTGGACTCAGACCTGTTTTGTACAGTAGCTCAGATCTTCCTCCTCATTACTGGGGATACAGCATCCTGCTTTGTTTTACTTGAAAATGAAAATAAGAAAACAAAAAAGTCCAATAGCCATTTTAACAGTTGAATTCATTTCATAAAACCAGCCATTGAAGCCGTAAAAAACCAAGGAAACAATATATAGAGAAATAAAAATATGTTGTTTTAAGACTTTAATATGCATGCAGAAAAGAAAGTTTTTAAAAGAGTCAAGATTATACAGGAAACACAGAATGTCTTTTGTTAAACTGCACCTTTTCTACCCATCTTTGCCCACCTTTTCTCTGTCATAGTTCATAGAGACACAGAGAGAGAACTCTGTCCTGAGGCAAGAACCTGGGTAAATCGCACCTCCCCTTTCCTTCGGAAAGAGTTTGGTGGCCAGCTACCTCTTTAGTCTCACACAAAACTTCCACAGGTGTAGGATAAGCCTCACTTATAAACAGCTACATAGCCAAACGCGGAACTGATCTAGCTACATTACATACACCTACAATTTTACACCAGTTAGAAGATTTCTAGCTTCAATAAAATGCTAAGTACATTTCGCATTCACACTCCACGAAAAAAATCAATTAAGAAAGCGAATAAGTATTCATAGTAAAAAAACTATACCCTGACCACTTTAAGTTTAGATCAACCAATGAAATATCACAGGTAATTCGTTAGTATATACAGTTACACATGTAGACAGATACCAAAGTCTTAAATAACACCGGGGTTTGGAGTTAATGAATTGTGCATCTGCTAAATGAAGTCAAACTTAAAGCTGTCTGATGACAGCTACCTGCATGATCCACCTCTTTCTTTTTTACATAATTTAACATTAATAACATTTAACAATATTTTCCAAAAAAAAAATATTTTTCTGTTTTCTACAAATCTTACCAGGCTACTCTTTGGCAAATGCAGTTACATCGAGTGTGACACAGTGCAGGAAAGTATGGCATTCATATTTACGTGACACCTGGACATGGTTGGGTAACGGCAGGAGAATTAAAAAAAAAAACACTGGCAACACCAGTTAATAGATTATAAAAGTGATAGTTTTAAAGCAAATTTAGCCATCTGAAGTAAAAATAAAATCAAACACAGATTGTATGCAGAGATCAGTTTTACAGTTTGAAGCAACAGCAGGTGTGAGAAAAGTGATTTGGTTCCTCTGAGAAAAGCACCTGAAAACATTCCAATCTACTGTCTGTTAAGAATGCATACAGGTGGAGCATAAAATCTCTTCGAACTTAGTAAACAAAGTGCAACAGCTGAAAAAGGGGGGAGGAAAGGGAAACAGAACTAAAAAAATTCACACTTGCCTAAAGATACAAAATGAAAAATGTCATATTTATTTGAACGAATCTCGGATGTCTCCAACATTCCCTTTTAAACGATAAATGAAAATATATTTGACAGTAAAATATGACAAGAAAACAGTCACTGCAGGCAGATTTTGCTAAAATGCAAATACTTGTATATTAGTGATGAAGCTAAAATAGGAAAAAAGAAAAAAATATTTGGCAGATGTTCTGTAAAATTTTATTTTGGAAATGTTTATAGATGGTATCCACCCACTTTTGTTGGATGCTGTCTTCCTTCATGATTTCGTGGTTTCATAAATTAACATCCAATGTTTCTCTCCTAATTCAGGATATCTTCCCAGTTTTGGCTCAAGTAAATAAAAGGATGGATACACTTTTAATTCTTGTCTTCATGGAAACAACCTCCTGCTAATTTTAACAATGGCAGGAGAAATGGAGAGAGGCCATGATGAAAAGTTAAGAAAATGGATGAGGAATGGGCTGCAAGTTGTCACAATTAAGGTGACTTAGCTGACCCAGCCAGATCTTGTGATGCAAGGTTGTTAATGTTTTGATTATGAGTACAAGATGTATCCTAAAATGTTTGTGCTCTTTGTTCTAACAATAACAACAATAAAACCCTTATAAGTTAGAATCAAGTAAGTAATGTATTTATAACGCTAAAAGCAGCTAAAGCTATTAGCAAATTATGCTCCATTGTTGGAACATACCACATTTTTTAATGCACTAGATGAAACATTGGGTTTCTGGTTAGCGGAAGCCGTATGGCGACTTTCACAATGTCTAGTTTCAGGCTAGTTTCTGAATGATGGAATCCAGATATTGCTGGATTTCAAAGTGGTTTCCATTAGCAGAAACTTGAGATTTCATGCTGTGGTGGACAGGAATATTTATCTAATTCCATTCATAACAGATCTCCCTGCTATTAGTACACATATGATGTAGAGTAGCAAAAATTTAGGAAAACCACTATTTAGCATTTTAGCAATGACTAGTCAGGATCCACTTCTCCCCGTCTCGCCTCTATATATCACCAATGCTGGACAATTTCCTACAACCAATAAATATTTTCCACCTAACATGCATTAAGTAAAACCTAATCACAGGTGAGCAAAGCTAGCCTGATTAAAACAATAACTCTGTGTTTAAACTCATATCTAGAGATGCCACACAAAGCTCAGCTAATTCGATGCAGCTGTTATTATTATTTATTATTAACTGGTAAAGTCAAATATCATAAAACCACTTTAACACAGTAAAATAAGGAATTATTTTTTTGCCTTCAATAAATTTTCCTGTTAAATTTGTGCTTCGTTTTAAAATACCACGTGGCCACACAATAACATTGTCCAGTTCTCTCCACACTTGGGAATCTATGATGGAAAAAAAAACTGTTTATTTCATAAAACTTTTTTTCTTGTTTATTTAGGATAAATATAAATATATTATCTGATCATGAGAAGATAAAATTCATGACAAAACTGTTAAAATGTAAAATTTGTCTCTTGGAAATTTATCTGGCTATTAGAAATAGCTCTAGCGGTGTCTGTGGACTTCATTTATGTGTTTAGCTCTGTCTCTTGTTAAACGACAAATGCAGTGCATTTACTGCAAGCTTGTTGATGCAATGGCAGAACTTTTCCACAAATTCCCTTTAGGCTTTACCTGCCAGATAATCAGCCTCTAGTATTTTAAACTTCTTCCTTTTAATCTCCCCCCCACTCTCTTTCTTTTCTCAAAAAACAAAATTCAATTACCAAAGTTTCTGCTTTGTAAAGCCATAATGGTGACATGATGACCTTTGTTTAAAGTTCTACCAACTCCAAAAAATAAATCATATATTAAAAACAATGAATAATAAGCAATTTTTATTTGACATCCGTTCTTCCAACAATCTAGCCTCCAACAAAAGCACACAATACCACTGTAATGTGTATGTAATCCATAGAATATGCCATTCCATTTCTATTTCAGCTACAGAGAGGTGGTGCATCCAGAGCACGTTTGAACTCTCTACAAATCTTTTCCAACATGAGTCCACGAGTGGCCAAAAAGGAAAAAGGATGGCTGTATCCTTTGGAGACAATTGAGGGCCCTGGAGAGACCAAATAATTTTTCTTTATTTTAACTGTATTTTAAACTTTACTGCACAAACAGAAATGTTTGCAGGAAAAACCTGCTTCAGGTTCAGCCAAATGGACATTTTACTTATTCAATGTAAGGTTGGCCTTGTTCAACTCGGATAAGTGAGTTTCAACTGTAAATATGTAGTTTCATAGCTATAACTAACCCAAGTAAATTGTTAATAGAAAGACATATTTTAATGATTGACTTCTTATAAAAGGATTTAAAAAACTTACAAAATTAAAGCTTCATGTATTAAAATATTTACTATTATATACAACACCAGATTTATATTAAAAATAAAAAGCAAGCAAACACACACACACACATATATAATATATATATATGCGTGTTAGTACAGAAAAGTAAATGATGTGCAAGATGTAATATGAAAAAACAGAAAGCAAAATTTTCCTAAATTATCTTTTTAATGGATATTATCAATTTTTAAACTATCATTGCTATGAACAGCATTAACATGCACAGAGATAACAGCATCTTTAAGTTCTCTGAACTGTATCAAGCTGGATATGATGTTTCTACTATCACAGAAGGTTGGTTTATCAAGTTGTATCAAAACCTGGAAACTATTTTGCTGTTTTAGAGAAAAGTTTATGGAGGCAGTAAACAAACAAACTTACTTAGCTTGCTGGAGATGGCTTTCTTTTTTATCACTGGGATTCTAATTATGTTCTTATAGGTTATTTTGCACTAGAAAGATTATACAGTTTTAAAATGATGATTATAGTACCAGTTTTGCACTCCACAAGTTAATGGCAGGAGCCAGTCAAACTGCGTAGACACTCACTACAGAAATCTCTCTCTCTACAACCTATAATTACTTCTTCTCTCATTGCATTAATTAAAAGAAACAAGTTCCATGTGATGCTTCTGAACTACAGTTACTGTATTTTGCTTAATTTTTATTTAGTAATTTTCTTCACTTATCTGTTTGAAGCAAGTATAGTTAAGAATTTTTTTTCAAAATTAAAATTTATTTTTCTTTGTAGTTCATTCACTCTCTTAAAAACAGACAAAAAAAAACAACAAAACTATATTTCCATCATCTTATTAAAGACATGTGTTGATGTTTGAAGATGTACAGGTGATCCAATCATGGTGGAAAAATAATTTAAGTGCAGTACATGAATCGTTACCTATATTTTCACATCTTATGACGTGAATATGATGCACTATATATGCAATTCTTGGATAGATATCTACCTCTCTCTCTCTCTCTCTCTGTCTGAAGAGCATCAAGATGGCTGCCATGGCTTTGTTGACCATGTTAATACACAATAATTCTACTGCTCTTTGTTCTTTTGACTGTATACAAATAAAACAAGAATAGAGTTTCATTTATTCTACACAAAGAAGATAAAACTTAATGCTATATATTTAGATTTGTTTCATTAAAGTGTACCAAGTGTTTTTTTTTTTTTAAGTATGGTATTGTAATACACTCAATATGAAGTCTAAAAATCACAGTTTCCTTACTTTGTACTTTACCTAAGTAACCAACTGATATTTAAATGAACCCCAGCAGAAATAGCATCCTCATAATGATATCTGGCCAGGTTTCTTTTGGATGCCATCTCTGGTATAGTAAATATACTAAGTAAATATTGCAAAAGATGTTTTCTTGACATAACAAACCTTTCATGCAGTGATCTTTTAAATATTTTAACTTCTGATAAAAATCATAATTTAAACTGATTTCAGTGGCTTTTTAAATTTTGAATCATCAGAATCTCTCTGCAGAAGATTGCTGCTCACTTTATACCAGCCAACTTTTAGGGCAGATTCCATTTTTCAACAAAACAGAAAAATTACAGATTTTGGTAAGCAAAGCACCAACCAGTCACTTAAAGGTGTACAGAGAGTTATGGCTTACCTTTTTTACCTTTGAAAAATAGTTTTGAAATGAAGGTAGTTCAATGTTTCACATTAAAAGCAAATTTTAAAAAAATAATAATAATTTGAAGGTAGGTCAAGGAGAAACTCTTGATATCTTTAAACTGCAAAATCAGAAAACTGACACCTGTGATGTTATTGTGAATAGGCTAGCATCTAAATGACCAGATTACTCTGGTTCAGATGCACACGCATTCTGTGAACAGCGTATCTGACTGCATGCTACTGCCATTTTACCAAGCCTCTGTTGGATTAGGTCTGATTAATTTTAGTTAAATTCTATCTAGCTGCATGGTCTTCTTTTACACAGTATAAACCAACCGTCTGTTATTAAATGGAACATCTCTGATTTTATAGCTAGCTAAACATTAAAATAATTTATGGAAAATCTTTCTTATTAACATAAACATTTTCAAAAAATAAATTCATTTTAAAATCTAAATTATCCATACAAGAATAGTGGGGCATAGCCATCATTATCTATTTCTTCCCAGATTCAGAAACCAAAGGTCTAGGATCATGGAAGCTTGATTCAAGACAGACTATGGAGGAAAGGTATCAATGGTAGACTCCCATAATTCTCTTTCATACTGGGTAGGAATGAACATCCTTATTAAAAGTCTCCACTGAAGCTATTTTTAAATGTGGCAGGAAACTGGAGTGTTCAAAGGAGATCCATGTAACCAGATGGTGAAGAAGAATAATAAATCCTGACAGAGAGATATGCTGGACAAAGTTGGTCTTCTGCAGAAATAAAACCCAAGCCTTCATTTTTTAGCAATCCAGCAGGCTAACCACTGAACCACGACTCTGCTGTGCACAAATACACCAGCCAATATTAACACATACTCAATGAATGGCAGTTTTCGGGATGTAAACTGTCAATACTTCAATTAATATACAGAAATTAAGTTACATTAATTATTTTCTTTTCTTAAAAATTGGGAATGGTAAGATTAATTCTTTTTTTTTTTCTGGCATCTGTTATTAACTATTCCTTTAACCATTTATTTTATTTATTCTTACTATGATGAAACTTTAAAATACTGATACACTGATATCTATCAGGGTTATTTTGTGGTATGTAATTCAATATATACTAATAAAAAGCCCTTTTATCTTTTATTCTGAAGATTTAATAATAATAATAATAATAAGAATAATAATAATAATATAATAAGATAAGAATAATAATAATAATAATAATAATAATAATAATAGAGAATGATCAAACTAGTAACATCTAGGAAATCACCAAGTTAACTAGCAATGCCACTGTTCAGCAGACATCACTGAGAACCATCAATCCTCAAAAGAATGAACAAAAGAACTAGATAGGTTTATTTTTTCTTTGTATATCTTTTAGCATTTTCTGTTGATTTTCTCAAGTACTGTTGTCTCCTCGTTTCCTTTCTCTCTCCATCCATCTCTCACACCTAATCTGTTTGTGTTGTTCTTTTCAACTTTTACCTGTATTTCTCACCTCCCTCATTCTTTCTACCATTCTTATTACTTTCTTGCTCCCCCTATCTTTCTCATACATTTCACAAAATCTAATCTCCCACACCAACTTGCTTCACCAATACTCACTCCTCTGTAACTATTCCCTCTCTCTTCAACATCTATTACCTCTCTCTCTCTCTCTTTTTCATACACCATTCTTACTATTTTTTTAACCTCACCAGTTCCCTTTCCTTGATGTTTATAATCCCCATTCCTCTCACAATCATCTGTTTTCTTGAAGCCAGTCAGGTATATATTTTACCTATTTCATCTCACACACCAAACAGGAGACAAGCATGCCATTGTTTATAATGTCTCAAGACTGCTAGGTCGACTCACTGCTAACTTATACTATAGGGAGAGGATATTCAGCTAATGGCAGGAAAACCTACAACCACACCTGGGGGAATCCTATAAAACAAGCACTCCATTTAAAAAAAAAAAAAAAAAAAAACATTAACAACCCATAATACTGATCAAGCTATCTGCTGAGGTGATACTTTATACACCCGTGATACCACGCCATGCTGCCTCTGTCTCCATACATCTTTTCTTTATTACTCAAGAACATGCAGACTGGCACAGATTCATGTACATTCACCACTACACAGACCAAAGGGTCTTCGTTACTGTCATCAATGAAAGACAGAGCCTGGCTGAATACAAGGCTGAAGTATAAAGATCTACCTGAAAACATAGGGGGCACCTCTCCTTTGGTGACATAGTAATCTAAACTTGTCAATTCACTTAATTACCAGATCGCAAATATTACACCAATAACTGAATTCCTTTATGAATATTTCACCCTCAGTTATCTTTCACACACTTAAATCAGCTCCCCCCAGTGAGACAGTCAGCACAACCACTCCAGCAAGGATCACCAGTAGTTTAAAGACACTGATGTTGTTGTTTTCTATGGTTTCAGGCCCACAGTCCATCCACCAACAATGGTCAAAACTCTCTCCTACAGTCTCCATGTAATTCAAGACGGACGGAATTTCCCAGTCTTACTGCTATCTTCCTCCCTCTACTGTAGTGAGTCTAGCCCTGGGAAAAAAAAATGAAAAATCATGTGATATTAGCTGGATATATTCCTACTTTCCTATTCCGTCGCTTTATTCATTTGTCTTGTCCACGCAGGTAGCTCAACACTTCTTAGTGGGTGTACTAAGCCATTAAAACCCACTGCACAAGTACTGTCATTAATTAAGATTTAGTGAAAAAAAGAGGGGAAGAAAAAAAAGAACATTTCTCTTGGGTCCAACGTTTTCTTATTTTTCTTCTTTTTATCATAATTTTGAGAGAGAAAGCGAGTTGTTGTTGCTAATTGCTGACAACAGACCCTATATAAATAATTATAAGTGCTCAGCCCGCTTTCCCAATGCCATTCAGTGGAGGTAGGATGCAGAGCATGGGGATTTAATAATAGCCTGCCTAACAGAGAGAGAGAAGAGTACAGTAAACAGAACACATTAGCTAAAACGAACAGCCCCACCCCTGCGAGCATCTATGGACTTTAACAAATAACCAAACTTGGCAGAAACACCACAGAAGATCCGTCTGTCCAAGGAGAGGAGGAGGAGGAGGAGGAGAAGAAAAAACAATTGTTGGGTGTCGATGAAATACTAATAAAGAGAGAGAGGGAGAGAAAAGTTAGTACAGATACAAAGAAAGAAAGCGGAGTAAAAAGTCTTGTTTCGCATCTCTTTTCAAATGCTGACAGTGACCGTAGTCATCTTCACGCTACAACTGCGACCACGACTTTCTGCCTCTCTCTCCTGAAAGTGCTGCTCCAAGTCACGACTTGGATTACAGCTCAACAAAAAAAAAACTCTCAGAACACCGGCTGGGAATTTCCTTCCCCTTTTTTATTATTTTCTGGTCCTTTCTTTGCCTCTGCGTATTTTGTGCGTGTGAGGTGAAGCACCTGAAAACCGTGGAAATTATTATCTCGTCTTCTGAGCCAGGTAAGTGAACTATTATTATTTTTGTTGTTGTTGTTGTTGTTTGACTGACTGATCTATGGTTTAGATTTCTGTAAAAGAAAAAAAAAAATAGTATCTCAGAAAATGGAGCGTCATCCAGGTATTTCTAGAAACGGTTTCTGTTGCACGTAAAGAAAACAGGTGCTTTCCAGTTTCATTTCTTCCTCGTCAGCATTCAAAATTTTTAAAAAATAGCAGCATTGATTTCTTTTTTTTTAAATTTTGAATTAATGTAAAAACAATAAGTAAGTTCATCTTAACTAAAGGGGAAAAGAAACAAGATTATATTCACTTAACTAACTCTGCCTAAAATTTTTGAGGTTGCTAGAGCTCTTTATCAGGTAAATAATAGTTTATAGTGACAACGAAAGCTTTTGTTCTACAACTGCCACACTGCTAAAGCAAAAATCAGCATTAGGGCGCCACCTCCTGTCCATCTTTCTGATGGTGCTTTTCTGGGTCTACAAATGACGTGCAGAAGTTGTTCACAGACTGGTCAAGTTCAGTTCGGTTTCTGGGTGGAAACTCACCTGACCAGGTTGCTACCTCCTCACCTGTTGAATTTCTCTACTTCGGGAGATGTCGCTTTATTTATAATATTCCTGCATTTTAAAGCTGCACCATTCTCTCAGAAAGGATTAAATCAAACCATCAGTCAAAAAGTTCTATTCCTCAAAGCTGAATAACAGTTCAAATAAAGATGTTTTTGTGAACAGCACAGAAAATTCATAGGAGAGCCCTTTAACTGACACCTGACTTAGCCCAACCAACAATATCAATCTTGTATAGCATGTCTACTACTGAATGGTGGCATTATAGTGTCATACAAATTAAAGAATACAACCACAATCACCAACCTAATGCTAGCTGTGCTGGCTGGCAAAGACTCTACTATTAACCCACACCCTTCCACAGTAAACTAAGTGTATCATAATCATGCAAAATGTTCAGGATTTTAGTCTGGCAATGTCTAAACTTTGTACAACATACTTAATGGTTACTATGATATCTCAGGCAGACCCTGCTGAGAGAGAACTCAATCCCTGACCTATTGGAAAAGACTGCCATATACTGTGATGAGGAAAATCAGCGAAAACAGAGAGATAAAGTAGTGAAGTTCAGTACAATAACCACACACACACACACACACATATCTGAATTTGCAAAATCAAGCGAATTAACATCCATCATAATAATGATAATAATAATAATAATAATAATAAGAATAATAATAATAAGAATAATAATAATAATAATAAAACAGTAATACAAAGAGCATATTAATCAAATAAAGTAAGATCATCATTTAAAATATTTAAGCAATTAACTTAGAATTCGCACTAATAATTTTAAGGACATTTTACCAGAATTTATTTGCATAAAAAACTAATAATAATTTTTTTTTAAATTTTTAAAAAATATTCAGAAAGAATTATTAATTATATTTAAAAATACAAACAAAGAGAAAATTTCCTCTAAAGATGAATTTATCAATTAAAACTTACAAGAAAGATCAGCAGAAAAATATAAAAGATACTAAAAATAGAAAATTCAATATAGCCAAGATACATGTATCTATTTTCCAAATATCAAAGAGATAACCTGCAATTTTAACTTTTGTCGTCAATAAGTGCTACCAAGGCAACATT